>JAUMJJ010000221.1:807500-1307500 GCA_033556795.1 Tapera naevia
TTATCCATGGTTTGATTACTTCCAGATTTACTTTGCTCATGTCCACCTATATTAAAGAGCCAGGAGAAACAGAACATCTTCAGAACAAGCCCTTTTATCAAATACATAAGCTTACAGTACATTGAGTTCTTTCACTGTGAAGACCAACTTGTACGCTGCTACACACATTATCAACCCTTCCTGGTTTGGTTTAAAACAGCAGCATTTTGATTAAAGCACTAGTTTGGATACCTTGCCTTTTTTTGGTCTAACATGGACCTCCTTATCTCTCCTGAGTAGCTAAAATTGGAACCTAGAGATGGTAAGAAAAGGCAAAAGACAGCAATATTTCTAGTAAGCCAGTAAATACTAGCTAGACAGGACAGCAAAAACAGCACAAAAGCAAAACTGCCCCAATGCATTGTTCACTCCCTTCACACCATCCAGTTTCCAGTAAATGAGACCCACTGAAGGACAGGTTAGTGGTCCTGATTCAGCTCTCCAACTCCCCTAACATGTGTCCACTACAGACTTCTACTTCTGAAACATCATTAAGCATTCAAAGTCAGAAGGGAATTCAAACGTTTCGAATCTAATTTACAAAATCCTCATCCGAGATGAGAGCTCAGTCCAATTCCCCACAGAAATGAACACTTGCTAGAGTTTTATTCATACCTTTATCCCTGGAAATTACAACTACCTTATCACCTTTCTGGAACATGACCAATGAAAAAGTTGTTAGTTTTACCTAACTGTCTGCAATACAACTCTTTCAGAAACGAGCTCTTGCCATTTACAAAACCAAAGACCCTCTCAACAAGAGCCCCGCGTTCAGCTTTGCTGGGTCTCCCATCACAGTTATCTCAGCCACTTCATTAGGTGCTTCCTGGGCAGGTTATGGCCAATACCTAATGAAGGACCAGCTCCACGCTTGGAAATGAAATGTTTACTGAATGGGTATCTACTGACAGCGACTGCACTGGCTGCACCACTTAAACACCCACCCGAGGAGGGCATCCTCCATACTAATCCACAGGCAAAGTCTTTCACAGGGCAAATAAAAGCCAGGAACCCTAAACTGATATTCCTCTCAGCCTCAGGGACTACCATTGCAGTAACTTCACTATGGATAACCAGGATGATGTTTTCTAGAATAGTTGAAAATGCAAACAAACAAAAACCTCCCCTGACTCCAAAAAGAGTTAAGAATTAAGGATGCCTAGAATTTGATATTACTTACGATCTCTTGGAAATAGGACTTATTTTGAAACTGTATTTTACATAAAAGCATGCTGGTGGTATTTGGTACTATAACTAGATCATATATATTACCAAAGCATATATCTGATGCTCAAGTGGGTATTCCAAATTACTCCAGTATGGCTTCACAGGAATAGCATTCCTTACATTCCTGTATGTACCACCTGATACCCAACTACCCCACTGAGAAATGTCTTTGGTTCCTGTCTTACTTTCCACCTCATCCTAATCAACTTACCTTCTTTTCTAAGCATTCCGCAAATTTCAACTGCTTCAACAGCTTCTTCTGCTTGTTGCTGAAGCGATTGTCCTGCTCTGCGCTTGTTCCCTAAAGCACAAGAAAGAAGATTTTCAGTCTGTATGACATTCAACTCTCTTCAAGGGTTGGTTTTCCATATATCTGCACTGGACAGTGCACAGCGACACCATTCCGTAACAAATCCAGCCTTTCTGGGTGCTTTTTAATTTCACCATTATGGCCTTCATTCGCTGCTGAAGATTTAGGGGTAAGCAAACTCCTGAGTTCTACAGTGACACCTCAATCATAATCTCCCTGGAATACTGCTCACAAAATTAAAAGTACACTAGTGTCGAGTTGCCATGAAAAGGACTTCTACTGGAATCCACTAACTCCTCAAAAAGAACAAGCTCGTTCTCCTGAGAACAAAAAAATGTCCTACTTGTTTACACTGACATCTATGGGACCTGTGGGTAAATTTCACTGAGCAAATCAGCCAGCAAAAGTACAAAGAATACTATTTTATTGATCATGCCCTGTTAAAGTTCACCAACTCTTTCCACTTACATGAACATAAACTATAGGTTAATTCATCTGGAACTGAAAGGCCTGAAAGTCCAGTTCTGGAAAATTTACTTTCATAGAAGTGAACAGAACCACAAAGGAACAAGAGCATGTGGAGAACTGCATCCAGACACTGATGTCTTGCTTGGGATTCAAAATGAACCCACAGTTCACACACAAAGTGAAGTCTGCTGACCTGACTGATAGGAAACACAAGAATTTAATACACGTGGCTTCCTGGGGATGGAAGAAGGGGCTGAGAGCAAGCAGCAATACAAGCTGCTAAGGAAACAAAAAGTCATAAGCAAGAGCTCAAATTCTAAGGTAACCTGACCACTTCATTTGATCAGAAAGCACCCTGATCAGCAACATAACATGCTACAAAGTTATCAGATAATGAAAGAGAACAGATTATTACAGTGCCTTTGCCCATGGAACCGGATGATTTTTAAGGTCCCTTCCAACCCAAACCACTCTACAATTAACATTCCTGTTTGCTATTCTGGAACACAGGAATCCTGAAGAATGATTGTGGCACAGCCACTTACCAGGATTAAGTCTGTTTAAATCTCTTCATAATATTTGCAGTCTACTG
Organism: Tapera naevia; assembly: GCA_033556795.1. Lineage (NCBI taxonomy): Eukaryota > Metazoa > Chordata > Aves > Cuculiformes > Neomorphidae > Tapera > Tapera naevia. The sequence continues at coordinate 810,137 of JAUMJJ010000221.1, forward strand.
CATGGCTTATGCATTAGCAACAAATGCCACGTTCATCAGATCTCTCAGGAATTCAATGGTCCACAGTTATTTTTTTTTTCAGTCCTGGCCTTTCACAACCCAGAAGTGAAATGGAAATTAATTATTTTTATCTTAAGACTGTTTATAAAACTCAGCCAGCTGCAATGGCAACCAAACAGGACCCAGAGCACAGCAACAAGGCAGAGACAGAAGCCTGCACTGACAACTTTACAGAAATGTGAAGAACTGAAAGGATTATTAATACCAGCTGCCATGATAAGGTGAGTCTACACTGCTGCTCTGCTGCAATTCCCACCAGAACTTTGGTTTCTCCTGGACCCAGACAAAACCAGACCACTGGCCACAGTCCATAACCAGTGCACCCTCATGCTTTAGAAGCACCCTAATTGCAGGAACACAAAATAATTGGGCTGAACGGGTGAATGAATCTTGGAAAATTAAACTGTGTGAAATTTAAGTATTTGCAGACACACTGGTTCTCAGAACTGTCAAGGAAGCTGAATAAAACAGGTTAATTCTAATTAATGGGAGAAAAGCCTGAAAGGAAATACACACTGGATACCTTATTGTTTAATAGTCTCTGCAGGAAATACAGTGCAACTGTAAGAAAAGAAAAACTCAATGATTAAATAAGGAAATCAAACGCAGCATAACTTTTCTGCTTAGAATACTCTTAACCCCCACACCAGTGTTTAAAAATCTCTCTGAAAAAGATGTTTTGTTGATTTGCTTTTCACTGTAAAACAGGGCTCAGCTTCCCCTGCCCCTAGGCCTTTTCTCCTGCAGTCCCACTGTTTCAATTTTGGGCCTCTCACTACAAGAAAAACTTCGAGGTGCTCGAGTGTGTCCAGAGAATGCCAATGGAGCTGGGGAAGGGACTGGAGGACAAGTCTAGAGGAGTGGCCGAGGAAACCAGGGCTGTTTAGCCCAGAGAAGAGGAAGCCGAGGGGAGACCTTATCACTGCCTATAAGTCCCTGAAAGGAGATAGTAGCAAGACAAGCGTTGGTCTCTTCTCCCAGGTGACAGGATGACAGGAAACGGCCTCGAATTTTGCCATGGGAAGGCTCAGACCAGACATCAGGAAAAATGTCTTCACTGAAAGGGTTCTCAGGCACGGGCACAGCTGCCCAGGGAGGTGGTGGAGTCTCCATCCCTGAAAGTGTTTAAAAAACGAGCAGACGAGCTTCTCAGGGATCTGCTTTAGCAGTGAACTCGATGATCTCAAAGCTCCTGTCCTACCAGGCGATTCTCTTTCAAGCCGCCCGGGCCCGCCTGGGGAGGCGGCGGGCTCAGCCCCGCCCCGGGGCCGCTGCTCCTGCGGCGGGCAAGGCCCGGGCGCTGCGGAGCCGCCTCGGGCCGAGCCGGGCACAGAGCATCCCCCTCATGCCCCCAGCCCTGCCCCGAGGCCGGGCCCTCCCCTCCCCTCCCTCCGCGCGGGCCCCGCTGCCTCCTTCCCGCCGCCATTTTCTTCGCGGCGCCTCCTCACAGGAGCCTGCGCGGGGGGGGGGGGGGGGGCGGGAACGGCACCGGCTTCCCCCGCGTCCGGCGGGGCCTGCGGCGGCCCGGTTGGGCTCCGCGTCGCCACAAGAGGTTGCCCTGCCCTGTCCGCTCCGGCCCGCCCCCCCTCTACCCCTGAGGCCGGCACTTACGCGGAAGAACCCCGCGTCCATCTTGGCTCGCCCGGCTCCTCCTGCTCGCCGCGCGCTGCCGTCCCGGCGTGCCCCGCGCGCCCGCCGGCCCCCGCGCGCGCCGGGGAGGGGGGCGTGGCCGCGCGGCGAGCGCAAAGGCTCTCCGGCGCTCGCCGATTGGCTGGCGCTGCAGCGGAGGGCCGGGAAGCGGCCAATCAGGAAGCGCGGCGTGCTCAGCGGTTGGGAGATGGGGTGGGAGGGGTGGTGAGGGCTCCTCTCGCGAGATGGCGGCGGCCGAATGAGCGCGCGGGCGGCGGCGCGTGCGCAGGGGGAAGGGCGGCCATGGGGTCTGGGAGATGTGTGGTTAGAAAAGAGCTTTGAGATCGAGTCCAGACGTACCTGCCCACTGCTAAAACATCCCTGAGCACCTCATCTACCCCTCTTTTAAACACTTCCAAGGATGGGGACTTCATTGCCCTGGACAGCCTGTGCCTGACAACCCATTTGATATAAAAAGCGTTATTGAAAAAAAAGTGGAATATTTGGACTTCAGTAGAGTTGGTTTTGTGTAGAATTGGTTTTCTAACTCACTTCAGTTAAGCACTCTTGACCAGTGCGCCCCTAAGTCCTTTCCACCAGGCAGCTTTCCAGTCACTCTTGTGTAACATTCCATAGGGATGCTGTGACCCAAGTGAAAGATCCAGGACTTGGCCATGTTGAACCTTCTACTGTTGGTCACAGCCCATGGATCCAGCCTGTCCAGATGCTTCTGCAGAGTCTTCCCCACCCTCAAGCAGATCAACACTCCCACCCAGCTTATTGTCACCTGCAAACTTACTAAGGGCACACTCAATTCCTTCATCCAGATCAATGCTAAAGATACTGAACAGAACCAGACCCAACACTGAGCCCTGGGAAACCACCTGTGACCAACTCCAAATGGATTTAACTTGATTTAACACTACTCTTTGGGCCTGGGCTCCTTCCTGGCTCTACTCCCACCAGAACCGCCTCCTCATGTCAGCTCTGGTTCTCCCCGGGTGGAACAGGGGTCCCTGAGCTGATGCGACTCCTCACGCGGCTCCCCTCCTTCTGGCAGGGGCTGTGACTGCCCTGGGCAGCCCAGGTCTCTTCTTGCACCTCACCTTGTCTTTGAGCATCCCGGGGCAGTGGTGTTCACCACTCTGCCCAGTCACTGAGCACAGTGGGTGCGTTTCATTACGCTGTTGCAGTTGGTGATGAGCAGCCCAGCCCACCATCTCACTTCACAACGAACGGGTGTGAGTCTTGGGCCAGCAAAACTGGTGCATGGAACATTACTGGCTGAAAGACGTGAGGTGAAGGGAGAGCGAAGTCACAATTGACTGGGATTAATACAAATTTATCCAAAATAACAGCCCTGGGGTTGTTAAAACTGTTGAAACTCATGCCCTTTATCTTTAGAAAGCAAATACTAGGTTCCTCTAAATAAATTACAGCTCAACAGCTGCTTCCAGCTTTATCAGCAGCCATCAGTAAGCGTCACACGAGTGAGATGTACTTTTACAGATGTCTTTTTTGGAAAATTAATTGGTTGTGGGAGTCAGGAAAAGAGCCAAAGAACATTTTTATATTTTCTCTGCTTGACTCGCCGTGATCATACACACAACCAGCTGGGACAGTGCACAGTGCAGCTACCTAACGTCCCTGACACCACGGTGGTGGACAGGGAGGCAGGACTGGGCTGGGGCAGTTCCTGAAAGTGTGGTGAAGTTGGCAACTAAACTTGGAATCTCTTTGAGGGTTTTGTTGGGAAACAGGCACTGGAACGTGTCCGCTGGGAGGAGGACAGCAGGGGGAGCTGCGTGCTCTGCTGAAACGGGGCACCTGGCCCATTCGGAAGGGGTCAAAGGTGCCTTGAGGGAGTTTGGGCAGCAGGACTTGCCCAAAATTGAAAATTGAAATGTTTAACTAGTGTAACATCAATAAAGTGCCCGGTGTGTGACTGAGGGATCCAATGTCCTGAAGACTTTTAGGAGCAAGAAATAAACACTAACTCTTGCAAGGCCCACTGCAGGGCACCTATTGGGTTATGCCTTATAAAGAGATATTGCTAACATTTTTTTCTGTGACCTGCAGAACAAATGTTCTCATCATCACTGCTGAACACAGCCCTGCTGGCATTCAGTAACGAGAGAAACTTGACCAGAGTGAGGAATTAGGAAGGTTGCTTGTATCAAAAAGGTGCTCCAAGGCACTGGGCCACTAAGGGTTCATCCTTGTCTCGATTTGCAGAGCTTTGTTCATAATCTCTGATCAGTCTGTGTGAATCAGTTCCTGTGTTACACTGGCGTGGTCTGTTCTCTCCCAAGTCTGGGATTTCTTTCACAGACCAGTTTTCAATATCAAGTTTCATAGAGTCATATAATCATGGAATGGTTTGGGTTGTTAGGAACCTTGAAGCCCATCCAGTTCCGACTCCCTGCCACAGGCAGGGACACCTCCCACTGGATCAGAGGGCTCAAAGCCCCATCCAGCCTGGCCTTGAACACCTCCAGGGATGGGACAGCCACCACTGCTCTGGGCAACCTGGGCCAGGGCTTCACTACCCTCAATGTGAAGAATTTCTTCCTAATGTCTAATCTAAATTGTCCCCCTTCCAGTTTAAAGCTGTTCCTCTCATCCTGTCACTCCAGGCCCTTGTAAAGAGTCCCTCCCCAGCTTTCCTGAGGCCCCTTCAGGTTCTGTAAGGGCGCTGTGAGGTACCCCTGTTTTCTCTTCTCCATGCTGAAAAAGCCCCATCTCAGCCTCTCCTCATAGCAGAGGTGCTCCAGCCCTTTGATCATCTTTCTGGCCTCATCTGGACCTGCTCCAACAGTTCCACATCCTCCTTTTTTTTGGGGGATTCCAGAACTGGGCACAATACTCCAGGTGGGGTCTTACAAGAGAGGAGTAGAGGGGGAGAATCCCCTGCCTTGCCCTGCTGGCCTTGCTTCTTTGGATGCAGCCGAGGACACCGTTGGCCTTCTGGGCTGCAAGCACACGTTGCCAGCACATGTGGAGCATCTCACCAGCCAGCACCCCAAGTCCTTCTCCTCACATCATCCCCTATCCTGTATTGATACTGGGGGTTGCCCTAACCCAGGTGTAGGACCTTGTACTTGGCGTCGTCGAACCCTATGAGAAATACCCTCCTAACAGTTCTCCTGAGGGCTACAAATGGGCTGGAGTGCCCTGATGGCCACAGCAGCTTGGAGCTGACTTGTGACAGCACCTCAGCGTGAGGCACACACAACAGTAAATCCAGACTGCTCTGGTACCACTGCATTCATTTCACACTCTGCTCAGCCATTCCAGCGAGTGATTCTGTAAAAATTAAGATCTATGTGTCAAAGAATGGAGCTGTTTCTCAGAGCCTCACGTAATTCTCTTTAAAACAGGGTTTAACTCCTCAATTTCTTCCTAATCCTCCCTGTCTGTCCTGTGTGCCAGTGTTTCCGGGCTGCCTCGATGCACACACTTGAGACAATCGGCCACTGAACGTTGGACAATGCTGCTGTGTGTTCACACTCAGTGGGCTGCAAACACCCTTGGGAATGTCTTTGTTGCATGACTGTACACCCACCACCATCACCGTTGCAAAACAGCACCATTTTTGGTTGCTGTCTAGAATAAAAACAATCTAAAAATAGTTCAAGTCTTGTCTGCACTAGAGAACAAAGCATTTCAGGGTGTGAGTTGTACAAAAGTAGCTATATAAAGCCTCACTTGCTGGGATTTTGTCTAAGACAAAACATTTCAACGCAACTCCAGTAACGAACCTGAAGCAATTCTTGGCATGAAAGTGAACACCCTTAGCCATTGAGTTCATTTGGAAATGGACAGATTACCAAGTTTATAGAAATATTTTACAAATACTTCAAAATAAGTAAAGTTTTCATCCAAACCCAAACATATGGGGCATTAGAAACACAAAAAGATGAGGAAAGATAAATACAATGTTGATACTTCCTGCACTATCCATCATGTATAAAATAGACTACAAACCTGTTTCACATAAATCAGAACAAACCCATGTTGAAGCTGAGTTCTGGCTTGCATGTCCCAGTTTTTCTTTCAGTTCATCATCAGTCACTGCAGAACAGGAACAGCTCAAACTCTCCAAGTAAGCAAAGCTCCACAACGTATGAGTTCCACAACATGTGAGCTTGCATCTGAGGACAACGCCCTCAGACACACGGTGTGAGTGTTGGGGTTGTCCTGTGCAGGGCCAGGAGTTGGACTCGATGATCCTTGTGGGTCCCTTCCCACAAGGAGAACTCAAGTCATCCTGTGATTCTATGATTTTCTTCCCAGGAATGAGCTTGGTTTTCTCAGTCTCTCCAAACCCAGAGCTCTGCAAGAAGGTTCCCTGCATTTCTGATCGTTTGTATGTGTCCACCTGTTGGTTTCAGTCATACAAAAAGTATCCAGACATTTGATTTTTCCTCCCAAAGGGAGAAACCAGGATTGATAAGAACCTACAGACCAAATAACAGCTCATCACTGTTCCAAATGCAATGTGGCTCTGCTGAAGAGTTCTGGGTCCATGTCAATTAAAATTCCATTTCTCTTCTCTCCCAGGACATTCCCAGTTATCTGTTCTGCATGTGGATGTCCACAGGTATGAAGGTCACTGTGGGATGCTGAGACATGCTGTTGCTGTGCTGCCCCAAAGCAGGTGGCATTCCTGGTTTGGTGGGTTTGGGTTCCAGCTCCCGCTTCACTCTCATTCGTCTGTAAAGGGGAAAAGGCAGCTGTCACCAGAGCTGCTCCATGTTGTGGTCTCTCCTGTGGTGAGTGTTGGGAAGGTTCCCTTGTAAGCAGGTTACATTGAACAATTACTGAATTATGGAATAGTTTGGATTGGAAGGGACCTCAAAGCCCATCCATTTCCAATTCCCTGCCACGGGCAGGGACACCTCCCACTGGATCAGGGAGCTCAAAGTCCCATCCAACCTGGTCTTGAACACCTCCAGGGATGGGGCAGCCACCACTGCTCTGGGCAACCTGGGCCAGGGCCTCCCCACCCTCACAGGATCCTCATCTCAATCTCCCCTCTTTCAGCTCAAAAAATTTCTCCCTCATCCTATCCCTGCACTCCCTGATCAAGAGCCCCTCCCCAGATTTCCTGGAGCCCCTTTCAGTACTGGGAGACTTCTCTGAGATCTCCCTGCAGCCTTCTCTTCTCCAGGCTGAAGAACCCCAACTCTCTCAGCCTGTCCTCAGATGGGAGGAGCTCCATCCTTTATTTCATCTCTGTGGCCTCCTCTGGGGTTGCTGGAACTCATCCATGGCCTTCTTGTGTTGAGGACTCCAGAACTGAACACAGAAAAGTCAACTCCAGAATTGACTGAAAAGACAACACAAGCCAGGATTTCATCCCAACGGTGCTAAACAGCGAGTCAGTGCTTCCAGGGTGTGTAAGCCTAACCTGAAAAGTGGGAAATCAAGCTCCTCTCTGACAGCCTTGGTGCACACAGCAGACCTTTCCCATGACAACAGGAATCCCTAAAAGAGCTTCCTTCAAGCGTTCTCCCTCAAGAACCTCTTTCTGCTTTCTAGCAATTCAGTCACAGAATGCTGATGGTGAGATTCAGGACATTTTAATCAAACACAACACAGTTTATATTGGCCTGGAACTACTCAGCAATACTGACAAGGCCTGTTAGATGAGAGCCACCTAATAGGGCTGCTGGTTCATCTTGTCTCACCTTGGTGAAGCACAGAACTTGGCCACCTACCTGTTGTATGTTTTCAATATGAGCAGAACCACTGTAAAAATAATAATCACTCCTACTACAATGGCAGCAACTATTGCTCCAGAACCTGGCAAGGAAGCAGAAAGGAAAAAAAAAAAAGGCTTATTTACAAAGTTGTCATTGTACTGTTTGGAGTTTGCTAAGTTCAAGGTCCATTTAAGAAAAAAAATTGGCCACCACCCCACTACTTTCCTTACTTTGATAAAGACTTTGTTCTTGAGACTTCGTGGTCACGTTGTCTGAGGACCGGGTGTTATAGATCAGCGGTGCGGCTGTCGTCATCTTGATTTGGCTACAGAGGGGAAAAAAAGAAGACTGGAGTCTTAAAATATCAACCAAAATTTGACAGGGATAATGAGGCAACTCCCCATTAAAGACTCAGCCTAAGTGCAGCCTCACTGAACTGGGCTCCTTGATATTTTTCTTAGATCTGGCACTGCTAAAGTCAATGGAAATTCTGTTCCAATCTATAACTGAGCAATTTGCCTTCCAGTATTCGCTGTTCAGAATAGGATAAAGCAAGATATAAACAAAATAATGCATTAACCTATATATTATGGCTGTTATACAGGTTTTGGATAAATGTATCTGTTTTAAATGTTCCAGCATTTTAGATTATCACCTCAGGGTATGAGATTCAGATCATAAAATCATGGAATGGTTTGAGTTGGAAGGTATCTTAAAGCCCATCCAGTTCCAGCCCCCTGCCATGGGCAGGGACACCTCCCACTGGATCAGGGGGCTCAAAGCCCCATCCAGCCTGGCCTTGAACACCTCCAGGGATGAGGCAGCCACCACTGCTCTGGGCAACCTGTGCTGAGTAAATACGCATCCTTTATAGAATAGAATTTAAAGTAGCTTCATTCATCTACTATGGAGAAGAAAAACCATTTAAACCCCTAATGAAGTTCCAGAAGTTCCATTGCAAACACTGGTTATCCCATGGCAGAAAACCCCCTTGCAATGGAACTGTGGCAGAAAGCTGATGAGAGTCCAGCCCAGTGCCTCGCTCATGGCAGCATCGTTTCAGGGCTGTTGTTGGCAGAGGCCAAGCCTCCAGTGAACAGCTGAAAATGTGCCTGCTCCTGCCTTTTGGTAAGGCAAAACTGTAGATCTGGAACACACAGCCTGATTTTAAAAGAGCTTTTCCAAACATTTTCTAAATGTGAAAAGTGACCTTAGACTCCTTCAGTCTGAGAAGGGTGTGAGTACCACTTCAACCAGACCTGAAACCATTTCAGCTCCCAGCTGCAGAGAGCTGACACCCTCAAACTACCCATCAAGGGTTAAATTATTCTTCACCATCTGATACTAGAGCTGAGTTTCCCATTTCAGAGGCTGCCCAGTCCATACACCAGCCAGGACTCTGCTCTGCTCCACTGGGATATGCAGCATGTTCTTAGCTTTGATTTTACAGAGCACAGGATATAGAATAGCCAGAAAATTATTGAGTGGATAGAAATCAGTTGGTAATAAAGAGAAATACAAATGTGAATGGCAGCCTCCCTTTCCCCTGCTGAAGCCTCCCTAAAGGTCTCTGCAAAGTAACATCCATCAAATACAAGTTTGGGAGGTGAGGAAGTCACAGCTCCAATTGCTCCTGACAGGAAGGGGGAGGTTTCGGGGTGGGGAACCCGGTAGCTGAGTCAATACATGGTGTGAACTTGGAAGCCTCCACTAATGGATCAGTGAGGAATAAGAGAGATCCATTCCCAGCAAGAAGGGGAATGGCCAACGTCTGACTGTGTAGGAAGGATCAGAACTGCAAGGCTGATGCACCAAATGCTTCAAATCCTCTTAAGAAGGTTGGGGTTTTCTCTTTAGAAAAAACAAAAATAACTCTTGTCTTGAGCCTGTATCTGGGTCATTCTCTCTGCCTGAATGATTCCTTTGTTTAGCCAAGGCCAAGCTAATTCAGCAACAGGATCATCAGCTGTCGGTGTAGATCTTTCCACGCTGAAAGAAATCGTTTCTGTGTGGAGTTTGCTCAGCATTATTGTGGAGCACAGCGAGAGGATTTACACGAGGAACCTGCAAGAGGCACCAGAGCTCAGCTAACAGCACTACCCCCAGATGTTTTCCCACCCATCCATTTGAAACCACTGGATGAAGGTCGTGCTGTTGCCAAGCAGAGCCTGAAGAGCCTCTCCATCTCTACAAGCTGAGCAAGTATTTTGGCTATAAACATAATTCAGAAAAAGCCACCTCCAACTTTTACCTTCTCGCTCCTGACTAGGAGAGCACAAATCCCAGATGTACAGAAGGATTTTCCTCCTCCTCTGGCTATTAAAATAAAAATCCCAAATAAAGAAGGCTGGATATTTCAATATTAAGCCATGTAATATTCATACTTACTAACCTCCAGCTGGTTCAAAGCTCCTCGTTAATGGTGACCTATTAGTGCATGAGTCACCTATAACTGAGGAATTTCTATTGTTGCCTGCGAATCCGCCTGTTTACGGAGAGGATGAATTTACCCAGCAGGGTGTAACAATCTGAGATGTAATTTGAAATATGCATCAAATCTTTTTTCCCCCTGCCCTGTGTAGCAAGTAACGAGGTCCAAGGTCTGCGTTGAGGCCAGGGTGGGAGGTGCCAGCCCTCTGCTTACCTGCAGCAGCTCTTGGTTCCATTCCTGCCCTCTGAATCAGCAGGGCTGTGCCTCACCCAGCCTGCGCCCCGAGACTCAAGGACCCAGCAAGGTCCAGTGAGATCCATGGGAACCTTCCATGGGCTGTCGCAGGCTGGATCCTGCTCTGGTTAGAACAACATTTGGAAAATCATAAAAGCAGTATAACAGGGGAGAAGAAATGGACTTTGATACAGCAATCACAGGACATTCCTTCTTTATGACACACACACCTCCCCCTGTGCACACACAGAGCCACCAGTGCACCTGTGGATCTCAAAACTGGGCTGGGATCACACACTCTTGGTTATGTTCACATCCCCATGTTATAGAGCTGGAAATGTTTCTATACAGTTAAGTTTTGGGCAGGTTTCCATTTAAAACCCCGTTGCAGTTACAGCACATGTTTTTTTTTTGGCGAGGGTAGCGATGTCCCAGTTTACCCAGCCTGCCCACCTGAACGGGGCAGCGAGATGGGGCCCAGAGCTTGTCACCTGGTGACTGCAGGAGAGGGGGGACCAGGAAGAGAGGGGTTGGTTTGAGATTTTCCAGGAGTGCTGGATTTGCAGAGCCAGCTCCCTGCCAAGTGCTGGGTAGAGACACACAAATTTAGCACCCAAAAAAACAGGGAGTCTTTGCATCAAGTTGTGTTGCAGGCTTGAAATTAGACACAAGGTCAGCAATTGTTTCTTCAGCAGTGATACAGAGTGACCAAGAAGCTCAATTAGAGCATTAATTGATCATTTCAGCTGTGCTGCTGCATAGATCTTATTGTCATCTTACACCACGGCCAAGTGCAGGTTGAGAATCAGGTGATTTTCCCCTCCTCACTTATCCAGGTCTAAGGAAGAGCATTGGCTGCCAGCTCTGCTGCTCTGGGACTTGATTCCCTTCCCTAAGACACGAGCAGGGCAGGGTCTTAAATCCCCAAAACCACTAAAGAATGGGACAACAAAACCCAGAACTGGTTTCCTTGATTTCTTTCTCAGTTTCCTGGCCACGACAGCTGCTAGAAAAGGGAATATTAGGGTATTTAGATATTGTCAGGGATTTGGGCTATTCTCTTCCCTCAGGTCCTCTTGCAGATGTAAATGAAAAGGTCCAAAGCAGTGCCATGCAAGAAAAATCTTGTGCCATCAAAGGGCCACTGGGAGCTGAACTTTCATGAACATCCCTGATGTTCCAGGCCAGGTTGGATGGGGCTTTGAGCCCCTGATCCAGTGGGAGGTGTCCCTGCCCATGGCAGGGGGGTTGGAACTGGATGGGCTTTGAGGTCCCTTCCAATCCAAACCATTCCATGATTCTATGATTCAAAGGCTCAGCTTAAACCATTTGGGCTTGGCTGAGATCAGCTCACACAACCTCAGCAGCAAACTCACTCTCGTCCAAGGAATAAGTTAATCCTTCTAATTAAGTCCAGAGTTTTTTTTCCTTCCCAGAAGTAACTGAGCCCAAGAGCAAGGACCTGGCTTGCCAGCAATCCCCAGGGGAAGCTGGGTGGGTGTTTCAGCTCTGCTCCAGTCTGACCTTCCCTGTATTTGCACAAGGTTTACCTTGTCTCATCACAGTGAGCATTGAGAGGTTTGAACCTGCGCTTTTCATTGTTCCCTGCTATTTTCCAGCTCTGGGGGGATCAATTGAGCATTCATGGCACAGCATGGAAAGAAAACAGGCTGATATTTAAGAGTCACAAACTTGGCTTCAGCTCCCAATAACCTGGCAAACCATCCATTCTTGATCCAAACAGCCTTGTGGCCACTCAGCCTTGTGCTCCTGTGCTCACCTTCCAGCAGCATCCTGAGCCATGAGAACCCTGAATGCCACCGAGGGGGAGTGTGAGGCAAACTGTACTTTCAGAATCATAGAACCATAGAATGATTTGGTTGGAAAAGACCTTGGAGAGATCATCATCAAGTCCAACCCCACCTGTCTGCTACTAAACCTGAGCACCTCATCTCCACATCTTTTAGACACTTCCAGGAATGGTGACTCCACCACCTCCCTGGGCAGCTGTGCCAGTGCCTGAGAACCCTTTTGGTAAAGACTTTTTTCTGATGTCCAATCTGAGCCTGCCCTGGTGCCACTTGAGGCCGTTCCCTCTCATCCTGCCTCCTGGGAGAAGAGACCAACACCCACCTCGCCACAACCTCCTTTCAGGCAGTTGTAGACAGTTATTAGGTCTCCCCTCAGCCTCCTCTTCTCCAGACTAAACAATGCCAGTTCCCTCTGCCACTTCTCCTAACATTTGTTCTCCAGACCCTTCCCCAGCTCCGTTCCCTTCTCCAGACACACTCCAACACCTCAATGTCCTTCTTGTAGTGAGGGGCCCAAAACTGAACCCAAGATTTGAGATACAAAATTATAAAGAAATAAAACCACAATGTGCTTCAGTGAGACCTGAAGGTGCCTGAATTTACCTTGTGAGGCTCTAAGAGGGAAAAGGAGGCAAAAAGAGACTCAAGTTCAAACTGGCTGGTGGGAGCTGAGGCACAAATGTGGCCTCTGGCCAACAGCCCCGCTCTGCACGGAGCCTGTGTGTTCGTACGTGTCCTGATGCCAGAGCAGCACCTTTATATAAGCATTTGCCTCAGGTTCTGGCATGAGCTCTCCAGGTTTAACTGTTGTTAAAACACATATTAAAAGTATTTCATTTCCTTGCCAAGACAGAGAAAGTTACACAAACTGCCAGCAGCTCTACTGGGCAGGAGCAGCACGAAGGGAAATCAGCAGCAATTCTACCTGTGTGGGTTATGAGGGGCTAAAACCCCCCAGCTCACACAGATGCCAAGAACCAAGGGACTCAAGACGGGTCCCCAGAAAGGAATGTCCACGTTTCAAAAGCTCTGCTTGGGAATTTGAACCAGATAGACTTTGTCATGGACTTGCCCAGGAGCAATGTCTAAACCCGACTGTGAACTGCAGATTTCCCAATTCTAATTTTCTGCTTTAAAAAGCTGGGCCACACACGTTTCTCCTCTCCCTCTGTGTGAATGCACTTATTCATGGGAACTACAGTAGCTCCACCACTCTCAGCAAAGTACATTCCCATCATAAAAACACTCCAGATCCTTCAGGGCAGGACCAGCTCTGCAGACAAGCCAGGATATGGGAGCAAAACAAGGCAGAGGTATTTTCACACTGTTTACAGGCCAGGATCTAAGGCACACTTGGGTTAGAAGACTTGGGGACAAGCTGAGAGAGTCAGGGTTGTTTACCCAGGAGAAGAGAAGGCTCCACCCAGGGAGCCCTTAGAGCAGTCTCCCAGGACTAAAAGGGGCTCCAGGAAAGGTGGGGAGGGTCTTTTGATCAGGGAGTGAAGGGACAGGACCAGGGGGAAGAGTTTTAAGCTGAAAGAGGTTGAGATGAGATCTTAGGAAGAAATGTTTTGCTGTGAGGGTGGGGAGGCCCTGGCCCAGGTTTCCCAGAGCAGTGGTGGCTGCCCCATCCCTGGAGGTGTTCAAGGCCAGGTTGGATGGGGCTTTGAGCCCCCTGATCCAGTGGGAGGAGTCCAGGAGGTTGGAACTGAATGGGCTTTGAGGTCCCTTCCAACCCAAACCATTCTGTGATTCTATGATGTATCAGAACCACAGTTTGAGTTTAAAATGGCAAACACCCACCACGCCACCACCCCGTTGGATTCCTGCAGCTCAAAGCTTGCACTTCTCCTACGGAACCAACCCACTGACAGAACTGTTCAGTGGGCTCTGTCAGGTTGAGCTCAGATGCCTGTTGTTGAATTTTTTATTCTTTAAACACCTGCTAATTTTCCCTCTTCAACTGACAAATATCAGATGTGCCATCTAGAGCCTCCCACTGCCCTGGCTGGGTGTCTGGGGTTTCCCATCCCAGACCCTGGCACACTTTACCACTTGCTTTAGTTTCCTGTCAGACTGATGGAAGTCAGGATGTGTAAACTCTGCTCCATCCAGAAATCCTAAACAAACCTGAAATTTCTAACTAATACATCACCCAAAAGAAAAAATGCTCTGTCTAATGTGCTGTGATTATGTAGTGAGGCTCATTAAGAGACGTTTACAATAAATCATTCAGCCCAATGGCTGCATGTGCAGAAGGCTGAGTTAATGATTTAGATCTGCAGTGATTCATTTAAGAGGAAATGGAATAACATTTTAGAACAAAACTACCCTTTACATGCAATGCACAGGCAATCTATCAGATATCAGGAGAGACCTGGGAGTATGCCTTATTCCTGAAAGGAATTCTAAAGGTTTTCTTTTGTCAGCAGCTTTTTTTCATTATTATTAGGAGGTTTTAGTCTATATTTTTAACACAGATGAGATGCTAAATTAACCAACTTGAGTGGAGCAATCAAGAGCTGCAAATAAGAAGTCTCATGGGATCCACCTTACTATAACAAAGAGGGAACAGTGCAATGGGCTCCTTGGTCTGGAGAAAGGACACTGGAGTGTGTTTGTGTGCCATATTGTGCACAGCCAGGTATCAATGACCTCTCGTGAGGAGCCCAACCCAAAGAGAAGAGGGGAAACCCAGCACAAACATCTCGAGCTCTGCCTGCACTTCTGTAGAACTTGTCTCACGGGCAAAGAGCTGCTAAAATACCATCAGCCACTTGTGACAAGAGAAGGAAAAAGGAGTTACCTGAGCAAATGAAGACTTATAAGGAAAATAACAATCGAGAAAGGAGACTCAGGAGTCAAATGCATTAGAACCCACCTTCCTTCCCAGCCAAACCCAAGCATGGCTGCAGCCCAGTGTCATTGGTGAATGATTTGCACAAACCAGAACTGGGATCCCAGGCTGGAAAACCACTTCTCCCAGTTCCCACACCATCACACGCCTCTCTGGCCAGTCCCTTCTGTTCTCAGGAGCCTTTGTTGCCTGTGGGCAAGTCACTTACCCAATGGCACGTAGATGCCAGGAACAAATCCAGGAGGGAAAAGGCAATCCCTGATGTGCCTTCAGGCGCCCTCGCTGTATCCAGCAGAGCCAGTGGGATGGAGACAGCTACGTCTGGATTTTCCTTGTGCTGAGTTTCCCATGGGATGGAGCAAACACCAGCAGCTCGAGCTGTGACCCACAGCAGGCTGGAGTGAGTTCCCACCTGGAGCTGCCTTTCATGTCAGAGAAGGGCTCTCTGCATTTATCAGCACAAACCGCAGCGCACGAATCAACACGGCTCCTCTTTGCTGCCAGACAGGCGCTCGGGTTTGTTTTCTAAAGGCAAATACATTTGCTGGGTCAAGAGCTTTGAAGCTTCCATTACAGACTAAGAAGTAAGTGGGAAACCTTGTCGTTCCAAGTCATTATCTGGGTTTCTGCTCTGCTCCGAGCAGAAGCGTGGAATGGCCATGCAGCTTCGGATCGGCACCGCATCAGGTTGGAAAAGACCATTGAGATCATTGAGTCCAACCGTACCTGTCCATACTAAACCATCCCTGAGCTCTTCATCTACCTGTCTCTTAAACACCTCCAGGGATGGGGACTTCCCTGGACCTTCCAGTGCCTGAGAAACCTTTCAAGTGAAGAAAATTTTCCTGATGTCTAATCTAAATCTCCCCTTGTGCAACTTGAGGTCATTTCCTCTGATCCCATCACCTGTCACTTGGGAGAAGAGACCAACACCCACCTCTGTACAACTTCCTTTCAGACAGTGATGAGGTCTCTCCTCAGCCTCCCCTTCTCCAAGCTAAACAACCCCAGGTCCCTCAGCTGCTCCTCATAGGACTTGTTCTCCAGCCCCCTCACCAGCTTCACTTTCACCACCTCAGCCTGAGCACTGCCAAACCCCACCAAAGATCCCCTTCATGGCAAGCCCAGAGCTGAGTGGTTGGATGCTGATGTTAGGTGGGATGGACCTCAGGGGGTGTGTGGTCCAGGGGGCTGTCTCCATCCTAATGGGATGCAATACAGACAGAGCCCCTTTCCTCTGCCCACTCACCAGCCTGGCACTTAAAGCCACTGCACCATCAACCTCATCACTGGGCAGGGATCCCCGAGGAGGGACCTTGACTCCAGGGCCCCTGGAATTAGGTTATAAATGTGTTGCTCCATGGAAGTCGTTGTGAAAACATTAATCTGTACAAGTCAGTGGGAAACTGGATGACTCAAACATCCCAGCAGCTTTTTTCCTTGCTTTTCTGCTCTGTAATCTCCATTCATGCCTCGTCTCATCCCTTCAATGAACACTATAGGTTTTTTTGGGCTGCATTTCCCGATATTGACTCTCAATAAAAGCAGCACAGTCATCCTCACCACATTTTTTTCCCCTCTCCCACATGTCCAACAATGGACCAGGGCAAGGCTCCCTCACTGGCCCCAACCAAACCCCCTCCCAACACAGCCACTCTTCAGCGTCGCCGCTCTCAGCCTGGCCCGAGGCCATGAGAACCCAGCACATGAGGGGCTGCTCTGGGTGCCAGCACCCCATGGGGTGCACATAACTGGTGGATTCACCCCGAGAGCACAGGAGTGGCTGCTCTGAGACCACTGTAGGCACTCAGCATAACACTCACCAGCTTCTGCAGCTCCATTGTGCACTAAATCCTGACTGATTCACTATTTATTGCTATAAGTAAGGAAAAGGATTTAGTGTATCCAGTAAAGCTCACGCTTTCAGAAGTAGGAGGCAGATAGCAGCAGGGTTGGACAGGAAACCTTCAGAAGTTGCTGCCAACAGAGGAGCTGAGGCTCCTGCTGGTTGCAGGTGGGAGTTTTGGGACTGCTGTCCTCTGCCTGCAGCTCAACCGTGGCACGATGTGCTCCCCGGCTACCAGACTGGGTCTTCTGACACCTGGTTCTGAGGTCTACTGAGACACTGGCCCAGGTTGCCCAGAGCAGTGGTGGCTGCCCCATCCCTGGAGGTGTTCAAGGCCAGGTTGGATGGGGCTTTGAGCCCCCTGATCCAGTGGGAGGTGTCTCTGCCCATGGCAAGGGGGTGGGACTGGATGGGCTTTGAGGTCCCTTCCAACCCAACCCATTCTAGGATTCTGCAGTCCAAACTGTTCATCTACCAGGACACCACAAAGCTCAATCCTGCTGCAAGAACCTCTGCAAGTTTCACGTCCTTAAGTTTTTTCTGTATTTAAAAATAGAGAGAGAATTCTGCATGCAATAGAGAAATGCAACTCCTTTCCCTCCACAAACAGCACAACGAAGGCAGTCACAAGGCCTTTTTCAAGAACTGCATATGCAAACTTGTCGAATCAATGGGGCACATTCCCCTTTTCCAAGAACACTCTGTAGACAAACACACAGGCAGTGCAATACTTCACACCCTCCCCTTCATCAGAACCATTCAAAGCTCTTGGCAAGCCCTCAGCCTCCAAACCTGGCATCCACTACCCTGTTACCTGTCCACACAGCAAGACAAATCCTTCTTTTGGAGCCATGAAGTCACCGAGCACTGCCCTGCCTTTGTCTTCTGGCTTCTAATCACTAAATCAAACCCCTCCTGCCCGAACGCTCACGCCAGCACCACGTATCACATTATTGAAATTGGTTTACCAAACACCACGCTTCCTTTAGCAAGGACTTCCTGGGGCATTAAGGACATTAATTAACATGAAAAAAAAAAAACAGAAATCACATTTCTGACCTGTCAGCAGCTTTAATGAGAGCAGTGGAGTTTCGTCCTGTGCTGGAGACAGCGAACCGTGACACAACGCTCCAGGCTTTCGAGTTCTTTTCATGTTAAACATTACCCTGCCAGCCCTTTCAAACGCAGCGTGCAGGGAATTTAGAGGGGGGAAAGAAGAAAAAAACAAAACCCAACAAAACCTGTGGTGTTGGGGTTGAGTAAAGTCAGGACAAGGGACTCAGCATACCCACAGGGATGGAAGGACACTGCTGGTGAGGGAACACTCTCTCGAGCAGGCATGCAAACGTCTCTCTGGGCAAGGGAGCACCTGGAGGAGCTCCAGCCCTGCACCTCCACGGTTTCCAGTTAATGAAACCAGTTCGTGAAGCAGATGTAGAGCTGAAAACCGTACGAAGGCAGCTGCCCGGTGTTTCTCACTGGTTTAGCGTTGCCGATAAAGAACTTGGCTGCACGCAGAGGCACTCTGCACACTCTCACTGCTCACAAACCCGGCTAACCCCGCAGAATGAGTATTTCCAGCCGTTCCGCCGGCAGCAGAGGGGAACGCGGAGCTCCAGAGAGGAGAGAGAAGCTTCTGCTCAGTCCCCGTCCCTCCCCAGCCCAGCGCGGGACTCACCGAGGATGCTGCCGGCTCCAGGAGCTCAAACCGGGCTGCGCTGCTCTCCCTCCCTCCCTTCCCGGGAGCCCTGGTCCTGCCCCCACCGCCCTCCCCCGGGTCCCTGCCCAGCCCAGGGGTCCCTACCCTGAAAGGGGGTCCGAGCCCAGCCCAGCCCAGTCCCGGGGTCCCAGCCCTAAAAGGGGGTCCCTGTTCTGGCCAGCCCAGGGGGTCGTGCACAGTTCGGGGGTCGCTGCCCAGCCCAGTTTGGGGGTCCCTGCCCTGCCCGGGGGTCCCAGCTGTGCCAGTGCCTCCCCCGCGGCCCCGGTGGGGCTGGAGAGGAAAAGGGCCAGAGCCAGGAGAGCGGGAGGGGCTGAGGAACCGTGTGAGGAACAAACCCACTGGGGCTGAAGGTGCCCCGACCCGCGCCGGCACTGAGCGCCCAGGTATGGGATCCGGGAATGGTGGGGCTGGAAGGGAACTGGAGCTCCCCCAGTCCAAGCCTGGCTGAAGCAGGGTCACCTCCAGCAGGTGCACAGGAGCGTGTCCAGACAGGCTGGAATATCTCCAGAGAGGAGGCTGCACAGCCTCCCCTGGCAAACAATTCCCACGTTCCATCATCCTCACAGGAAGGGAGTTCTTCCTCGTGTCCAGGTGGAACTTTCTGAGTTCCAGTTTGTGCCCATTGCCCCTTGTCATGTCACCACTGGACACCACCAAACAACTCTGGACTCCTCCTCCCCCCCACCCATCAGATATCGACCAGCATTGATGAGATCCTCTGTCCACCTTCTCCTCTCCAGGCTACGCAGACCCAGGTCTCCCAGCCTCTCCTCCTAAGAGAGATGCTCCAGTCCCCTCATCACCTCTGTGGCCTCCGCTGGACTCTCTCCAGTCATTCCTTGGTGGAGTACAGAGCTAAAAGTGCAGCTGACTCCTCCTGAAAAACCCAATTCCCAAAAGAGTTGTGCACATCCTGTTTTGGTGCTGCTGGATTTCAGGTCCCTGGGGCCGAGGGGTTTCATGGACGCAGACAGCACTGGGTCAGGACCTGCTGGGCTTCCAGCTCACAGGGGGGTCTCTTCAAAGCTCTGAGAAACAGCCTGACTTCTGGGACACTTCAATGCCCAAAGCTCTTCCAGCCACAATCAGAGAAGAATCCCCAGCACAGCCAACCCAAAACTGGAGCAAGTGGGTTTGTCTACTCATTAATAGAATAGAAAGGATCAAACTGGAAAGGGAACTTTACCCCGTACATTGTTGGCTTTGTTCTGTATTTCCCACCAACACGTGTGGAAGAAGCGTGTGACCACAGTCCTTGTCTGCATTTTCCATGTGGAAATCAGACTTCTAAAAGGGATCTTTCCCCTGCCTGGGGCCTGATGCTGCTCCCTGGAACACCAGGAAACCACGTGAGCAATCTGCAGCCCTTGGGCTGAGCTCAGTTCATGGTTTGCAATTGGTGAGCTGCTGTGCAGAAGACATTTCCCACCCTCCTGCATCTCAGCTTCCCCACAGAAAAAAATCTCAGAGGCTTTTTCACTCAAGGTTCAGAGTTTCAAGATAAAAATATTTTGCTAAATAATTGGATATCTAAAGACCCACGTTTCTCTCAGCTGAATCCTCTGGCCTCAATCACACTAAAACCCTATGCAGATATCACAGCTCCTTCAAACCACAAACTGACATCTCAGAAAGGATTACTCACTATTCAGCTTTTCAAAGGAGTAAATGTAAAGAAACCAATTAAATTACACTTAACTGCCTCATCCTGCAGAAACAAGAACAAACATGAGGCTCTGTCCTGGGAACAGGAGTGGTATTCTGGCTGCATACCTTCCCTGGGCTGTCTCTCCCTATGAGTAGAAGGGGCTTCTTTCAACAGGGTGAACCATAACTTGGAGGAGGTACAGCTCTTAACGTGTTAATTAACGTGTAAGTAGTTAATAATAATAATAATAATAATAATAATAATAATAATAATAATAATAATAATAATAAATAATAATAATAATAATAATAATAATAATTAGTCCTAACTTAATGTAAATAGCACAAGAAAGGAGACACCAGCCCACATAAATGTGGAGAGAGGAAACAGTTCTGTATTTCCACCAAATCCCTTTCCTTTGTTAGGAAAACCAGAGGAGCAGGTGCACCTTAAGCCGTTCTCCACATCCCGTTCCTTCCTCCAGGATGAAACCAGAGCAAATCTCCTCCACCTGGATCTGGCAGAAGGCACAGGCGGATCCCACCCAATCGGAGGCTGTGCTGCTTGGCAGACCCCAGCCTTGCACGCTCCGTGCACACGCTCGTGCCTGTCCTTGCAATAAACCCTTCAGAGCATTCAGGAGCTTATCCGAACGCGCGCAGCACCACGCCCCGGCAGGGCTGCTGGGCCTCAGGCGCTGGGTTTGCTCCGACGCACGAGCTCGTAGGCGGTGTCGCTCCCCAGGGAGCTGTTGGGTGTCTTGATAAAGCTGGGATTCATTTCAAGGCGAATTTTAGAAAAGGACTGAAGTGTTGAAGATACCACACACACACACTTACACCTTGGTCTGCACTCAGCTGGCTCCAGGGCATCCTGTTGGCCATCTCTGCATTCCTCAGAGAGGTCTTCGTGGCCTTTGTGCTACCACCAAGAAGAAAGCGAGACTACTTTCAGCATCCTGGTGAAACTGAAGCTGGAAAACATGGCATGTGCATGAATTTCTTCCTAACAAGGTTTCAGAACCTGGATGTCAACAATCCTGGAAGACCAGCTCATGCCTGTATCTGCACGACTGCAGCGTTGAGCACTGCTGGTCTGATCACTGACTCTGGGTCACCACAGCACATTGTGAAGGTCCAGCTATTTTGACAGCGCTGCTTTCCCTGCACACAATATTTCACATTAGCTCAGTCAAAGCTCTAAACAAGAGCATTTGTGGGAGAATCTGGGTTTACCAGCTTTGAGCCTCAAATTTCTCATTTTTTTTCTCTGTTTCAACTGTTATTGATACTTCCAAAGATCGAAAGGTTTCACAGTTCAGACAGAATAGGAGAAGGCTCAGAGACCAAGCGTGGCTCAGCTTCTGTGCTTATGGAACTGCTGTAGCATTTTGCAGCACAAAAGCTGCTCAACCTCACTTTTGCAGCTGTCACAACCTACTAGAAATGCATTGAGTCTGGATTAGCATCATGAAATCAGGACCTCGTCACTGCACGTGTACCCACGGTCACAAAAAACATCACACCCCCAACCTGCAAGGGCTGGAGCCGAGCAGCAGATTCACTGTGGTAAAATGCAAGAGACCTTCAGAAGAGGATTTTAACACATTTAGAACACTTCATGTTTGTGCTGAGTCATGCTAGAAAACACAGCTTTGAGACAAAATACCCAACCAGCTGAGGCACAGGAGAGCAGCCATCGCTCCGTGAAGGTGGGTACCGTGGCACCAATGGAAGGTCCCCAGTCTGGATCTGCAGGGGAAGGGTAAGGAGACATTCAAACTGTGCAACTGATGTTCAGAGACAACCCTGTAGCCACGCTCACTGGCACTTCAGCTCAGTCAACAGCTACAGGAGAAGTATCTGATGGTGCTCAGAACAAAGTGCTCAAGCACACGCTGCCCCGAGGTGCTGGGGTTCTCTCTCCTGAGCTCCTGGGGCGTGCAGGAGGGAGAAGTGGCAGGATGATGTATTGCAGGTGCTGTGTAAGCACACGGGAACAAAGACCCACACATCCAGCCAGGTGCGCGCCTCCCGTTTGCCTTAGCGAAGGAAACACTCGGACATTTTTCTCCAAGGGAACGAGGCTTGGCTCTGCTCTCTTTCCACATTAAAAGCACATCGGACCATGAACCCCCTCCTGGCAAGTTTTACACATTAAGGAGAACAAGATTCATAAGATAATCTTCTGTTCTGCGTTAAAACCGATCAGTAATCCAAACCCAGACCAAAATGGAAATATAACATTTCAGGGAATGCATTAAGCAAGAGACATTTTATACATGACGTCTTTCCAGGGGGAAGCAGTTCAGAAACAAGGCAGAAATAGAAGTGGCAATCAAAGAATTGCAGAAAAATAGGGCCCATTCTTAGGTATCCTAAACCAAAAACGAAGTACCCCCGGCAACTTCTCCTCCAGAATACACAGGCAGAGGGCCCAAAGAAAAGACCACGCATTTCTTCAGCTGCTTCTCAAGAAGAATGCTTTAAAGGAATTTGGGATATTTATTTATACAATATGCAAGCTTGGAAAGGACTGGGCACAGTCGGTGCCTCTGTGCAAGCCTGCTTCTAAAAATAGCACTGAATTAACAGCAGGTCAGCAATTACCAGAAGGTTCTGATTGTCATTACTGAACATCACGTGGAGTAAAGGAAGGAAACTTGGAGTTCCATTCATTTTGTACAGCAGGTTCTGTCACCCTGGAGATCATGGACAGAGCAGAAGTGGAGTAAAATCACTGTTGATACTGATCCATGGCTAAATCCA
This sequence comes from Tapera naevia, assembly GCA_033556795.1. Taxonomy (NCBI): domain Eukaryota; kingdom Metazoa; phylum Chordata; class Aves; order Cuculiformes; family Neomorphidae; genus Tapera; species Tapera naevia. The sequence goes on from JAUMJJ010000221.1 coordinate 832,849, forward strand.
AGTGTCCTCTCTGTAAAGCCTCTGCTTTGCTGCCTCCTTGCCTGCCTGTGCCATTCCCTTCCCCTCCTGCCAAGGCCTGCCTTCCGCACCAGCTCCGAGGCAGACCCCGTGCCAGTGCCTCGCACTGTATCTGCGCAGCAGGGCCCAGCGCTGCCACAAAGGAGCCTGATTTTGTAGCATTTTTAATGATTCAGCTCTCCTGTGAGGCTGTCAGGAGGGCACCCAGCCTCCCTCTTCTGGCTGACAACAGCCACTGCTGCCTGATCCCAGAGACACCACGACCTGCTGGGGAAAGCACCACAAGCTGATGGTTTTCACAATCCCATTGGCCAATGCGTGCACATTTGATATCAAGTCTGCCCCTTTCCTTCCTGTGGAAATGGGTCTCTGGAGATTTTTTAAAAACAAGTCATTATTCATCTTTATTACAACACAAGCTGCACAGAGCTCAGTTCTGCAGCTCAAACCACACGCTCTCTCCCAAGCAGGCATCAAGCTGCCATTCATAACTCACCTGAGGCAAAGATCCAAAGGGACCTCTGCTGGGAAAGGCTCCCAAAACCACCACAAACACCTCCTCAGTCCCTCCTGCAAGCTCTTTCAGGACTTCTCTGTTGAAATCCCCAACTTGAACTCTATTTCCAATAATTTTCTTATGGAAACCCTTAACTCTCTCAACTGTTCACTCAATCACACAAGCATAAAATCCTATCAGAAAATCCACATAAACTTGGTCCCACGTGGAATACAGCTAAACACACGTGTGAATGGCACTGCGTTGGTTTTATTTTACGTGTCTTTACACAATGGAAGATGCTGGAATGCAAGTTGTTCCACATTTTGCACAAGATACATTGACAACATCACTGGCTTGGTTTGCCTTATAAAACTGTTTCTGAAGGTCTTCCACATACTCTACTAACAGCAACTTCTACAGCAGGGTAGAAATTAAACTATTAACAAAATAGAAACACCACAGAAAATCCAAACCGGACTTCTGGAATTTTAAAAATACACAAGCCTGATGGACCATACAAGTTTCTTATTGGCTTCTTTTTCAGTAACGTGGGACAGTGAGACAGAGAAGTTGGAATTTCAGTGGTTTTAATACCTGAAGAGATACATAAACACCACACCTGTGGAAGGAAGATGAACAAACCCCGTTTTCCTCCCTTTTTAATATACACCATTCCTGCCCCTGGAACAAGGACCTGCCTGCAGGATCCCACTTTGCAACCTGAAGCTGGTGGCAGGAAGGGATCACGAGCTGGCACAATACAGAGCTGAAGATGACCATGCCCATGCAAATTCCTGACCATTTCTACTTCTCTCTGCCTTCAATCAAGCGAAAACACTTTTAAAAATTTAATAAGCGCATCATGTAGAATTGAAACACACTAAAATGAATTTGAAAAAGGCCAATTTCTGAATGATTTGTATAGATGAACATCAGCAGCCTGGTTTGTTCACAAATAATTTTATTTTTTTAATAGAAAAAAAGAAGAATCTGTCTAGACTAAAAAAGGTTGCTTATAAAACAGCATAAAAGCACAAGGGTGTGTGTCATTACACCGAGGCATATTTTACTCCTACTAAAACACTTAACACAAGATCACAAAATTAAAGATCTGTCTTTTTAAAAGATGCACCCTGGTCTCCAGAGCAGCAGAAGCTCTATCAGACAGCCAGGATGCCACACAGAAAAAGTCTCAATGAAAAACAGCAAACAAGGGTGGAAACTGCATAAAAACTGGCTAAGCCAGGCAACTGATTGTCTTAAAAAATACAAAACAGACTGGAGAATTTAAAAATTAACCCTAGATGCTTTATCTCCTAACATAATTTAGTGATAACGTAACAGTCACGGGAGTTATTTATACATGTAGAGGACTGCAGAGGAACAAACGTTTCAGAGAGGATCAGAGACAACACATTCAATAGTTGAATCCAGATTTCACTCCATGTGTTGTAACTCACTCCTCGCTCAGTGTCAGTGCAAACCGCTGTCCCTGCCGGTGCTCCCTCACGGAGAGCAGCAGCTTTATGGGACACAGACCTGGAGCCTGTCTGCTCAGCTCCTGCCTTCTTCTCTGGGTAGTTAGCAAAAACTACCTGAATTTAGTTCCATACATGTATTTGTGCCTCATGTCAAATGAAAACCACATACTTGGCATTTCTGAGGAAAGCAAAGAGTAATCTTCACTTCAGAAGATCACCAGCTGGGAAGGAATTTTAGCATAGAGTATGTTTCACTTGCATTTAATGCTACATTAATTGGAAGCTATCGTACCAGTACAGCCCAGCTTTTAATTGCTACACACTGAACCTCCTTGAACCCAACTGTGACAGCAAGATATTACTCCAGCACTTGGTACATCACACTGTACAGAATAAAGAAAAGGATAACAGCTTAAACAAAAAAAAAAAAAAACCAAAACACAGCCGGACTTCCTATTTTCCTCTATTTCAAGTCAGGTGGATTTGCTACACTTGGGGGACTAGTCCCTAAAATTAAAGTGCTTTTCAGAGCATTGGCACCCAAAATCTTGAACATGAGAGACAACTACAAGTAAAACCTGTTGTCGCTATACATAACATATAGCAGCAGTACAGACACCAACACATGTACTCGTTAAGGGTCTGATTTTTGATACTACCTTCAGCATCGTTTAACAGTGCATTGTCCCCCCTACCTCCAGGGTACAATCGAACGCTTTGGATTCACTCAGGATCATTGCAGGTGGTTCTGGGCGCCTCGTCTGCATGATCTTCTGTTTGGGATTTTTTATTTCATCTTCCTCTTCTGTTTCACTTTCACAGACGTGGACAACGACACTGGGAGTTGATTCCGTTCCTGCGTGAAGCTCGTACTTCTCCCCTGAGGAGCAGGAAATAAAAGCCATGTTAAGAACATTCCCAAGGAAAAACGTTAAGCCACTTCCCCTAAAAAACTCCTGAATATCTGCAGTAACACAACAAAATATTCATTTATTCCTACTGAAACAAAATTCAATAAATCATTACTGTGTACAGTTCTGGGCCCCCCAATTTGGGAAGGATGTCAGGATACTGGAATGTGTTCAGAGGAGGGCAACGAAGATGGGGAAGGGGCTGGAGCACAAGCCCTACGAGGAGCGACTGAGGGAGCTGGGGCTGTTTAGTCTGGAGAAGAGGAGGCTCAGGGGAGACCTCATTGCTCTCTACAACTCCCTAAAAGGAGGTTGTAGTCGGGCAGAGCTTGGTCTCTTCTCTCAGGTGACCAGGGACAGAACCAGAGGGCAGGGACTCAAGCTTGGTCAGGGAAAGTTTAGACTTGATGTGAGGAAAAAATTCTTCACTGAAAGGGTGATTGGCCATTGGAATGGGCTGCCCAGGGAGGGGGTGGAGTCACCGACCCTGGAGGTGTTTAAAGGGAGAATGGATGAGGCACTGAGTGCCATGGTTTAGATGATGGTGTTGGTGTTAGTGTTGGGTTATAGGTTGGACTCGATGATCTCAGAGGTCCTTTCCAACCTTGTGATACTGTGATACTGTGATAGACTGATGGAATGATTTGGGTTGGAAGGAACCTTAAAGCCCATCCAGTTCCAACTCCCCTGCCATAAGCAGGGACACCTCCCACTGGATCAGGGGGATCAAAGTCCCATCCAACCCAGCCTTGAACACCTCCAGGGATGGGGCAGCCACAGCTTCTCTGGGCAACCTGGGCCAGGGCCTCCCCATCCTCACAGGAAAACATTTCTTCTGAATATCTGATCTAAATCTCCCTTCTTTCAGCTTAAAACCATTGTCCCTCGTCCCATCCCTGCACTGATGTGATGGAGCTGGTACCACACAATCCAGTTCTGTGCTACGTTTTCAATCAATGAACAGATTCATTAAAAAAAAGTGTTGAATCTTTTTATTCAGTTAGGAAACGACACATAAGGGAGTGTCAGCTTCCTCTCACAGAAAAGAAGATAAGTAGATAAATCTACTAAGTAATTATTTTTGAAGTTAAGTAGCACAATAAAAACAGGTAAATATTCCTACCTGGTCCCAGCTTGGAGACTGCACAAAGCAAGTCATAGTTTATCAGCGGAGTTGCATCTTCGCTCTGTTTCCACCCAACAGGTGGAGATGCAGGGGGTGAAATCAGGAACTGTTTAACAGGTTGTGGAGGAAGGAGGTAGGACTTGTCACTGATTTCACCGGATACCTGTACGCAAAGACAAAAGCCAGGAGATAAAGAATAAGATGACGGATATTAGTGCTCCTTTTATTTAGTCTCCTTGCCCAACAAAGCATCCCCATTCTCTGCATTAGCAATGCCTTATTCAGCCCAGATTTAGGATTAAAAAAGTACAGCCTTTGTCAGTTCCTGGTGTGACACCCTGGGGATGTGCTGCAGGGAAGAACTGCCCGGTGTAAGCGCCGATAACATCACCGTATGTGACACCCAACACTGCTACCACAACAAGAACAGCTCTGAAAAGCACCTATTATTGAGATCTTTGGACCCACTTGTTTCCTTTCAGCACATTTCTGTTTCTTTAGGGAGGAAAGTGATTTTGTCACTACACAGTGACTGTTCCACACAACCCAAAGCTCAAGCTGAAAAGCAAACCCGTCCCCTAAAGCATGAATTCCTCAGTGAGTGAAAATAATACATCTCAGTGCAGAAAAGTGGTTGAAGGTAACCAGATGTTTATCACAAATGAAAAAAGTGGACAAATGTGGAACAAAGAGACAAGGACATGGGTACAACATCTCAGTGTTCTGTAATACCTGTGCAAAGTACAGCTTCAGCTTTTTCCCACTGAAGTCGGTTTCATGCAGTTCTATCCGTGCTCTTGCTGCTGCCTCTGGATTGCTGAAGTTTATCCTTACTCTTCTAAAGCTTTTAAACAACTGGAATGTAACTTGATCATCGTAGACAGTGAAAAGTGCTTCAAATTTTTCCTAGAGATGAAGTACAAACATTGTCCAAACACAAAATGAACAATTTCACTCAATGGAAACACGTTTTCCTTTTACTTTTCACTCTCCCTTCCTTAATCACCTTCTAAGGCTGCAAGTTCCAAGGATGCCTCAGTTGCCCTGACTCATGAATCTGCATCCAGTGCAGCTTTGCCTCACTGTTTAAATCTGAATTCCCAGAGCACCTGGATGTGCACAAACCTATGGAACTCCTAACACAACCTGCCACCTAGCGCCAGCTGCTCCAAAGTGCAGACATCAACAGAAGCACTGGGACTCCCACAGGACTTCCACTCAAGCATCTCCAAAACCACCAGGCATATCGCTTAATTTTTAGATGAGACAAACTGCAGTACTGATGTGCTTCAGGAAAATGTCAGAATTCCCAGGATTAATGAACAAGACCACGCTGGAAGAGACAAAAATCCATTATTACTGCACAACACCTGTTTACAAATATAAAAAATTGAAAAAAATCGTGGCTTATTGAATATGGAAACCTCAAGTTCCTTAAAAAATAATTACTGCCTCTTTATGAAATTCAGTCAGTTTTCATTTACCAGTTCTGTGACCTAAAAGAGACCCAATTTGCAGATTTGTGTTTTCCCTGCACAAGGAAATTTCCTAGCATGAATTTTTCATTCACTGCAAAAAGTCAGATTAAAGTCAGTAGATGGAAAATACACAAGCAGTCTCTTTTCAATTTTATTATGTTCTGATAATATTCAGTCATTCAGAGAGATCTACATAAGCAAATTAAGCACAAAAAGGAATGCTTCTCCATTAAGAACTCTTTCCAGTGACGACAGTCAGCTTGCTGGACTCCAATAGACACTGATTTCTCTACAAAAATCCTGTGGATGCCTTCATTCCACTGGGAATAATCACAGGATGAAGGGCTTTCATTTTAAATGGGATGGAAGGAATTCTTCAGATGGTGCCCATGTCAATTTAATAAATATATTATTTTCTTGTGTAGTTCTCTCCAATCTGTACGATGCAAAGGTCTTTATTAAATCAGAAAACCTGTTCCTTCTGCACACTGGCCAAATCCTGTACCTGACAAACACAAACCTGCAATCCAGTGGGTCAAGCCTGCCACTTAAAGTGATGAAGACAGCATTCCAGGCACGGTATTACCCTCAAAAAGGTGAACATTAGAGAAAGAAATAATAAGTACTTTTACTCTAGCAGAATTTTTCACCTTTTGCTGTTTGACCTAAACTTGAAAGAACACTTTTAGATGCTACACGGAAGACAACATTATCAAGCTGCATGCCAACTCCAACAACTTCCAGCTTTTCTGTAAAAGTATTGGGTATCTGACCAACAAGACTCCAAGTGCAAACTGACCACATTAAATTACTTAAACATTAACAGTTCATGTTGAACTGACTGTTAAGCGCTGCTTTAACAAATAATCAGTAAAACCAGAAATATAGCCAGATGTCAAAAAAATGGATTTAAGAATCAGGACAGCAACAGAACCTGAGCAAAACACTTCGTAAGAATGAAATATACTAAATGACCTAAAATCAATAGCGTCTTTTCAGCCTCTTTTCCTCACCAGAACATTATCATTACTCACTTACGTGAAGTTTCACACATGAAGACGCTGAGCATGAAGTATTTGGGCCCATATCCAGAACCAAGCAATCTATTTTTGGCAGCTGTGACTACTACAAACGTCAGAGAAGAGGCAGCTTGGGTTTGACACTCTGCTTCCAAGTGCTGCGAGCTCTGCTAGCTCCACCAAATGAGCTGAAAGAGCACTGGGCAGAAAAACCCTACATGTCACCACAAAACCCACCCCACTCCCAAAAAAACAAACCCCAAACCAACATAAAATTTTCATGTGACTTTCTATTCCTGCACAGACAGCACCATTTCCATTTGTGTCACAAACTGCTGTGCCTTCAGCCTTTAAAAGAAGGTGTGGGCAGAAGTAAATCAAGCCACTGAAATGTGTATTGAGCAGCTGACTAAGCTGAATTTCATACTATATGAAAGCCATATAATTTATCAAAGCACTTCTATTCTGCCCAGCACTAGGAAGAAGTCTGCATAGTAAATGTTTAATTTATGGATATAACATATAGTTCTGACCTATCCTAAACTCATGTCTCAGCTACAACAATCAGCCTAGATGAGCCCATTGACAGTATTATCAGTACACTTGACAAACTATATTTGCAATGAAAAAGCTAAAATTTTAAATTTGCAGTTAAATTTACATGTGGTTTAATGTGGCAACTAATTATTACAGTGTCATTAGAGAAAAAAAGATAACACACCTCCCTGGATACACCTTGTGTGCACAAACATACTGTGGGAGTACTTCAATGGAGAAAAGCAAATGTGCAACAAATCACCCACAGACATGTGCAAAACAATTCAGCAGGACAACATTTCTAGTGCTCAGTTTCTAAACCAGACACACAATGAGTTAAGGGGCACTGTTTCTGTAGCTTCACAGTTAAATCAGTTCACTGCTTTATTTATTGTTTCATTGATTAACTGGTGCTTTACTACCTACTTCCAAGGGTAGTAACCACCCAAAGAAATGAAGTGCTCCCCGCTGACAAGTCTGTTGAACTAGAAGCTGTTCTAGTAGAAACAGCACCAATTTAAATTAGTCAGAGAGTTAAAGATTTATCTGGAAAGGAAGACGTCATCTTGCATGTTTTTTACATTAGATGACATCTGATTTACACACTCTCATGCATCGCCTGTTCTGTTTTCCAGTAAAACAGCACTTGCACAAGGCTAGAAATTAACTCTTCTGTTGATGTCCACAGGCCAGCAGCAACTCACGCTCTTTGACGAGAAGTGTGTAACACCAGGCATTTAATAATGGCTACTGAACTGCAGCTCATTCTCTATACAAAACACAGGAAAGAAAATAAAGCATTGCATCTGCAAACCAGCCACTAAAGCATCAGCACCCTCTCCTGGCACCTGTCTTTCGTACGTAGGAATACAATTACAGCAAACCCCAGGAGCAGTGGCTCTGGTTCTGTTGTATCATCCTCCCCACCCAAAGGGAGATCACCAACCATTTATGTCCCATCGTGTCCATGTTCTCAGCCAGTCACTCTTCCTTTTATTCGGAATGTGCTATGTCTATGTGTTAGGAGCACTCACTTTTTTCAGCTCACAGTAAATATTTGAAAGACTGACTTAAATTTAAGCACACAATTCAGAATTCTGCGGCACAGAGCAGCAGCTCCTGACATCACACCTCTCCCTCAGATGTTTTCAGCAAAACTGTGGGTACTTTTGTAAACTGAAACTGAAGAAGCTGCAGACCAAAGCTTTCCTATCAGCCCCTCCTATTTCCTCTCACTCATGTACTGTATGCAATTATTCGTGATGCTCTTGGAAGGAAAGGGAAAGTACAGATCTGACTAAATACAAATGTTAGAATCAACTGAATCTTCTCTGGCCTGCTAAGGTCTTTATGAGCCACTTGGATGGTGTTCAAATCAGAACACATATCCTGCAGATTTATAATGGTCTTTTAATAGAATAAACCATTTACAATTGCTTTCAGATTTCACTTAACTCTGCCCTTAGATTCAGTACCTTGGATAAAGAGGAAAATTAAAAATCACCAGAGCTTTTCACAGGAGAAGCATTGTATATTTATTAACAATACCAAAGGCCAGAAAAGTGTGGTATTATCTGCTCTTTGTACTCATTCTGATCTGAGCTTATTAGGTAAATACTTTGAGTTGATTTTTCCCCCAGTTACAATATGCAGTAATACACTGAAAATCCAGACAAAAGTGCTCAATGGCTGTGTCTATCTTTGCAATATCATACCCAAATATGCCTCTCTCCACCTTACCTTTTCTTCCTCTACCTCAAACACAGCTTCATGAACACTGCAAGCAAAGAGTGAGGTAGGCAGGTCACTTAAATCCATCATTTCCTCCAACTCATCTTCGTTTTCTCCAAAAATCATCTGTTCTTCCTCTTCTTGGTCGCTGCTGTAGAGGTCTGACTGGCTGTCGCTCCAGGACTTCATGGTGTCCCTGAGCATCGCTCACCCACAGCAACTCCTCTTTATGCTCCTGTTTCTAGCAGGGTCTGCCATTCCAAAAAAAAAAAACCAAAACACAATGTGAAGATACTGAATTTCCTGCCTTTGACTGTTTTTTAAGGCAAATTTTACAAAAAAGAATAGAGCTCAACATGAAACTGATACTGTTAAAATGAGTCATACAAGACTCTTTCTAAAACACCAACCTAAAGGCACAGAGAATGCATTCTGGAAAAAAAAAATCCAGTTTTTCCTTCCTTTGCTAAATTTCGTTACAGTAATTCATAAAATTAAAATCAGGTCCAAAGTTCCAGAACAAGGAAATTCTAAAACTCTGAAATTGTCATTTTATATTTTGAAAAAGAAGACATCTACGTTATTTCCGCGTCGGTTTGGTGTAGCAGAACAGGGCAATTTTACAAATGAAAAGATGACAACATACAAAGATGGAGCAGTAAAAGGCAAGAGTGATCGTGAGCTCAACAATGCAATTAAGGACAGGTCTTTGCCAAATCAACTTGGGAACTGGAGAGGGATCAATAACAACTGAAATGTTTGCAAATGAACGCCACGAGTTCAGACATCCCTAAATACCACAAGCACTGTAAGAGGGGATGGGAAGGAAAGAGAAAGGAAAAAAAAGCCAACACAAAGCTACAAGATCTATCTTCTTTTACAATTTAATTCATATAAAATTAAACAATTCAAGTAAATGAAGTAGACAGAGATGAAGTGATGGCTGCAAGGTCACTATGATTTTCACCACGCATGAAGTGGTCAACAGACAGAAGTGACACTGGCTGACACCTTAACATGAAGGAAACTAAATCTTGCAGTCCCTACATTTCTAGCCTTCTGTGACCTGATTCACTTCACCCAGCTCTATGTGAAACAGGCAATCAACAACCACCACTGCCTACCTGTGTATTCCCACCTTCCAAATGCACATGGATTAAAACACATAACCAAGTCAAGGCTGCTCAGAGACAGAGCTGAGACAATAGCCCGGGCGATCCTGCACTCCAGGCCTGCTGGCTGTTTGCTCAAAAAGATTGTCCCAGTAAATCCTTTACAGTGTAAATATCCTTGACATGAGGAAAATGCTGCTTTTTGCTCAACAGCAATCTGTGGTAGTTTGGAACACAACACATCCTGCACAGCACATGTTATTGCACAGAGAAGATGCTCTTCAAATTTGTAAAGGAGTTTAAGAATCCTGATGGAAAATACCTAAACCTGTCCAGGCAGACTGTATCCAGCTCTGCATGCAGCAAACAGCCTCACTGGCTTCCCACTTCATTATGGATAAATTCATCACGTTGTAACATTTAAATACAGCAACAAACATTTTACTGCAAGACATTTTCTGCTCTGTAAAAAACCAGCAGGCTTCAAACGATGTGTGTAAATGATAACGGGGAGCTGAGATGGCTTAAACATCCCCAAGAAGGAAATTACATTTTTTTCTCATGACTATCAAAAATTAAATTGCCAGAAATCACCTTTTAGTGAGCAAGAGTAGGAACTTGTATGCTATTAAGCTGCAGAGGACAATGCAGTTATTCCCTTGAATTCCTACAAGCAATCTGCAGGGAAAGGGATTTAATAGAAGGAATCTTAGTCAAAGTTAAGAAAATATTTCAGCAACGAGATCAGCAGTTCTGTAGAAGTTACAGCATGACATTTCTTGCTAGCATAAAAAACATCTGACAAGCTTCTGTAGGCAGCACTGAACTATAAAAGACACTTCAATTATGTTTTCTTTTTCAAAAGAAGAATGCATCACAGTTCTAATTTTTTAAACCATAAACCTACATGATTAATTCTAGTTTTCTCACAGATTACTTGTATTTCCTGACTTCCCCCAAATCAGTAGCAAAAACACCCTGGTTACTCAGCAATGCAGAAATGTGTAACAGCTTCCCTGAAATAACGATGAGATGGCTAAGACTGATGCATGAATGTAAATTAAGCAGCAATGCTGCAGACAGCACTGTGAAAAGTGGTATTTTAATAGGCTGGGTAGAACTATATTGTTGCACAATTATCAGAAAGCAAGAAGAAATAAGAAATTCTCCAAGTTTGATACTCGAAAAAACTCCCAATTTGATAGGCACACTGGTGTGAATGGAACTGGATCATCTTTAAAAGCCCCTCCAACTGAAACCATTCTAGGATTCTATGATTATCTGTGTGACAGCCAAACTGCTCTGCTTCAGCTTCCCCTATGCAAAAAGGGAATCACTTCACTTACCTCTTTGTAAGGTGAGAAATATAAGACAGGCTGCTATAAATGAAAATGTACATTTGCTAGTTATCTATTGCAATCAGCTAATTCTTACTGCAATAAACAACTTAGAAACATAAGCAAATTCACTGTTTAGACAACTGACAATTCCTGTTATACAGCTTTCTCATCGCTCGCTGCCTCTTACATTTTGGATTAAATGACCTCACACAGCACAACTAAAAAGGATCCCAAGAACTAAAGCCACTTGGATAAGACATTCACTAAGCCCTTTCTTCTTCTGAGAATTAATACCTGCTTATCATTTAAATACCAGGTGATAGATACACCTGAAACACTGAAAAGCAAACTCTTGAACTCTAAATAAAGGTTAAGATCTTCTGAAATTTAAGCAAACTGTAGAAACACAGCTTTTGCCGATGTTCATCTGATACTGAAAACGCTGGCAAACAAACTCTCTAAGACTTGTTTTGAAGTTTTAGAAAGCACCATCCTTTATTACAGTGCTGGACGCATGACAGAATGATTTTCATCAATCATGCATAACAAGACAAGAACTGGGTACAGAATATATTTCCAACTTATATGCATATGTATAGATCTCCCCAGAAATCTTATGCATATTCTGTTAATTTCCAAGGACCAGTTTTGTTACTATCATCTTTACAACAGCCAAATCTCTACTAATTGGTGCCAGAGAACCTCTGACTTTGCATTTTTAGACAAAGAATGAAACCAGAAGCGATTATACAAGAAGACACATCTGTTCAGCACATGCCATACTTAACACAAGATGCTATCATTTCTCAAAGAACAGTGTCTGGAAAACCACTCAGAAAAAAACATGCTATTAAAAAAACTATCAGAAGGACATCCTGTTTAACTTCAAAAAAACACAGTTACTTAAATGAAAGTTAATTCTAATTCAAATCAAGATATTCCCGTTTTTGGAGTAACTTCTTCTTGCATCACTTCACCGGAGCGCAGGTAGAGACAGCCCTGGGTGTTTACCTTTCCCTCCTGTGGAACAGCTCTCCAGGCACTGCTGGAACACAAGCGGCTCCCTGACGTTATCCAGCTCCTCCTGGAACCGCTGAATACTCGCTGGCAGTGGAACTGGCACGGTGGTTTTGTCTGCCCTGAGGGGAGCACAAAGCGGGGCTCCCAGGTGTACCAGGGGAAAGGGGGGGGGGGGGCAGCGGGACCCACCCTGAGCCCGGCGGCAACGAAGGACGGGATGAACCCGAGGATGCTCCGGCCTTGTCCTTCAAAACCTGCCCCAAACGCTCCGTATCCGCCCCGAGGAGCAACCGGTAAAGGAGAAAACACCCCCCGCGCACACAACACCCCCCGCACACACACCACCCCCCGCACACACCACCCCCCGCACACACACACCCCCCGCACACACCACCCCCCGCACACACACACACCCCCCGCACACACAACACCCCCCGCACACACCACCCCCCGCACACACACCACCCCCCGCACACACACCACCCCCCGCACACACACACACCCCGCACACACACCCCCCGCACACACACCACCCCCCGCACACACCACCCCCCGCACACACACGTCCCGCGCACACACCACCCCCCGCACACACCACCCCCCGCACACACACGTCCCGCGCACACAACACCCCCCGCGCACACAACACCCCCCGCGCACACAACACCCCCCGCGCACACAACACCCCCCGCGCACACAACACCCCCCGCGCACACACGTCCCGCGCACACACGTCCCGCGCACACAACACCCCCCGCACACACAACACCCGCGCACACACACACCCCCCGCACACACAACACCCCGCACACACAACACCCCCCGCACACACAACACACCCCGCACACACACCACCCCCCGCACACACAACACCCCGCACACACAACACCCCCCGCACACACACCACCCCCCGCACACACACCACCCCCCGCACACACCACCCCCCGCACACACAACACCCCCCGCACACACACCACCCCCCGCACACACATCCCCGCACACACACCACCCCCCGCACACACACCCCCCGCGCACACACCACCCCCCGCACACACACCCCCCGCACACACAACACCCCCCGCACACACAACACCCCCCGCACACACCACCCCCCGCACACACAACACCCCCCCCGCACACACACCACCCCCCGCACACACACCACCCCCCGCACACACCACCCCCCGCACACACAACACCCCCCCGCACACACAACACCACCCCCCCCCCCCCGCCCCGGGTGTCTCAGGCAGGCCCCGCCGGGAGGCCCCGCCTCAGGACGGGACCCCCGGGGAAGAGGCGGAGGGAGGGGAGCGGGGGTCTCACCGTGTCCTGGTTGGGGCTCCCCTCGGCGGCTGCGGGGAGGGGCGGGGGTGTGGGGGGTGGGGCGGGGGGAGGGGGCGGCGGGAGCGCGCACCCCGCGCCGGCAACAGAGAGCGGCTCCGGGCGGGCAATGGCGGGAACGCGCGTGCGCGCGCCCCCCGCCTCGGCGCGGGGGGGGGGAGGGGGGGGCAGAGACCCGGATGGAGGGGATTGGGGGGGGGGGGGGCAATGAGAGGTTTGCGCATGCGCGGTGCGCGGGGGGGTGGGGGGGGACACAGGGAGCCGGGGGGTTGCTTGGCTGGGAGAGAGCTGGGAGCTCGTCGAGTCCCGCCGTGCCTGTGCACTACCCAACCATCCCTCATGTCCCACAGATGGGGGCTCCACCACTTCCCCTGGGCAGGTTCTGCCAGTGCTGAGAACTATTTCCGTGAAGGAATCCATCCCAATATCCACCCCTGACACAACTTGAGGGTGTTCCCTTTCATCCCATCACTTCTGAGTTGTTCTACCTCACCACAACCTCCCTTCAGGAGCTGCAGAGAGCGATGAGGTCTCCCCTCAGACTCCTCCAGACTGAACAGCCCCAGCTCCCTCAGCCACTCCCAGAACCCCTGTTCTCCAGACCCTTCCTCAGCTCTGTTCCCTTTCTCTGGACACACTCCAGCCCCTCAAGGTCTTTCTTGGGGTGAGGGGCCCAAAACTGAACCCAGGATTCCAGTGCAGCATCACCAATGCCAAGACCATGGGGACGATCCCTTCCCTGCTCCTGCTGGCCACCCCATGGCTGATCCAAGCCAGGATGCCATTGGCCACCTGGGCCACTGCTGGCTCATGTTCAGCCGCTGTCAACCAGCACCCCCAGGTCCTTCTCCTCCAGGCACTTTCCAGACATTCTTCCCCAAGCCTGGAGTGCTGCCTGGTGTTGTTGTGACCTAAGTGCAGGCCCTGGCGCTTGGCCTTGTTGACCCTCATACTGATGGGCTCAGCCATTGATCCAGCCTGTCCAGACCCCTCTGTAGAGCCTCCCTGTCCTCAGGCAGATCAACACTTCTGCCCAGCTTAGTGTCATCTGCAAACTGACTGAGGGTACACTCGATCCCCTCATCCACGTCTCACTCACCGCCTCCCTGCCGTTTTCAGCCGTTTTCAGGCATGTTTCGCCTAGGGGTCTCCACAGCAAAGGGCACCAAGCACAGTGGGGAAATGAGTGGTGTAAAACATATTGATCTTTGCTAAGGCGAGGGGCTCCCACCGCCTGCGTGGCCTCAAGGCATGGCTTTCCTGAGCTCAGAGAGATGGGAATCGATTCCAAAGCTGCACATTGCTCTAGGAACGGCCTCTGGAGAAACAGGCAGCAGATGAGCTGCTGGCAGAGACAAGGATGGATGCCTTTTCCTTTTTTTTTAATTGAAGCAGACCCAAGGGAGGAGATGGCCAGACACTGGCATGACCTTGGAGGCTAAAGTCAGAGGAGAGGCTATAGGGCTGGCCCTGGAGTGCAGTACCTGTGCTTCGTGCTCTCCAGGAGGATTCCCACTGCCAAAGGCCTGTGGGTGGCCTGAGATGGCACCTGGAATTCATCGTTTTTCCTTTGCAGTTGGCCCCAGCTGGCAGACGTGCTCAAGCAGTTGCCAGATGGAAACAGTGACAGCGTGTGTCCCCTGTCTCTCAAAGTAAATCGTGGCTTAATCCAGCGATGAGATGATTTGAGACAGCGGTCATCTGAACTGCATGATAAATGAGTGCTTGTCTACGCCGACAACTACACAAAGCACAAACCAACATCCCTTTTTTTTTGATTGTATGTAGTTTTCCACATAAAGCACCCAAAGTTATGGAAAAATTCCACTGACAAATATTTAGTTCAATAGCCTTGTCCTCACTTGTAAAGCCAGAAGGCAGTTAGGATTTTTTTACATGAATACCAACATTTCTGAGGTTGAAATGCTTTCTTCTAAAGTTTAGGTACAGAAAAGAGGCAGAAAACCAGTCATCTTTACCAGGCTTGTCATTTGCTTGGCCACAGCTCATACCTTTCTCTTGTAAGAAAACAGGGCATCACAGAATTCACTTTCAGAAAGGTAAGATCCATCCTACCTGTGCAGATCAGGCATTCTGCAATTTAGATGCTCTGCAAATTCAGCCGGCAATTAGTTTATCTTGATTATCTCAGCCTTTCCTTCCTGCAATTGCATGCTTTATTAATTCAATACCACGTTCTTCCTCTCTGGCCAGCAATACATTCTGCTTTAATACCACAAACTCCCGAAATTTCTGTCCATGTCACATTTTAAATGTTTTTTTGTAATACCACCACTTTTTATAGCATGCATTTCTGTAATGCTACAGACATCTGGCTCAATTGCTATCTCCTTATATTGGCACTTGACACAGCTGTCTCGGATACAACCCAGTAACCCTTAAATAATCTATGTTAACAAAGCATCACCACATTCATCAGAAACCCCAGGGCATAGGTGTGCTCTTTCTGCAAGCTTTCAAGAGGTGCTGGTCAGTGTTATATCCAGGGACTTGTACAACACCAACGTGGATAAGGCTGCTTTGTTGGTTTTTTTTTCCATTTGTAGTTTGGGACCCCAAGAGATACATTTAATTAAGAGCATCCTGAGGGTTATCTGCTGCTTTTCCCCCAGGACTGAAACCCATATGGTGAGTGTTAATTAAGTTGGCAAGAGTTCGATTAAGCTATGTTGCCAGTATTCTAAATTTATGACTGTATCTCTTAATGGCACTGTTAGGAAATGCCCTGAAGCCGTCTGCCCCAGCAATCCAAGACACAATATCCTCTAGTGGAAGGATGGCATGTCCTATACCCAGTGTTCCCAACCAGTCACAGTTGGTCTCCACTGTCTCAGAGAATCACGCTGGTGTCTCAGTTTCAGTATTGAGTTGGCAGCCCTGCAAAAACCGTGAGTCAGGACACCAGTAATGTTGTGTTTCAGCTCATCTTGTGCCTCTTCCCTCCCCCTAGGCCATGCTGGGATTACATTTTCAACCTCTTATTTGAGATAACGAATGCTAAGGTATTTTATTGAGGTCCCGTAAAACTAAGATTTTAAAGCCAATTGCATAATTCCTAAAGCTGACACCAAATACTTGGGAGACTCCTGCAAAAAATGCAAGCCCCAAACATCAATTGTAGCAATCTGCATTTCATTTACCATTACCCTGTTAAAAAACCCCAGTTCTTTGAATGCCTGTAATACTTTTGGGAGTAAATTAAATTCTGTCCTAACTCCTCTTCAGATATTTATGGCCAATTAAAGCTATTCTGAATATGGAGCAGGCCAAAATTGGATCGGTTTTACCACAATCTTTTATTAAGTTTCATTTCCAAAGGTCTCACCTGAAAGACAAATAGAATTAAACAGACATGCAACATTGCTTATGAAAAATTAAGCAATTATCTTCATAGTCCAATACTGTAAAGCTTGATTTATTTACACATTTTACTGTGAACAAGGGAATGGTGGAGGCAGATCGTTTTGTACATTCAGCCAACAGAGGAGCTGCATTCCACAGCGTTAAGTTACAGGTAAGATACACACTGAGAATGCATTAAGTGCTCTGGTGCATTAAGAAGCCACACAGTGTGGAGGTAATAGATGTCAGTTCACATTCAATAAAGCAGCCAAGAGATAAGAGTTGAGGAGCTATTCTACAGTCCAGTGAAGGAGACAGCAGTCTGCTGATCTTTGTGCTGTTTTTCAGCTCCTGATGCTGAAAAATTCTGCACGTTTGGAGATGTAAGTGCACTCTGCTGTTTGTCTGGGAACACCACTGGAGGAACTGAAGTTCTGACATAAACATTTTAAAGTGCTGTACACCACCAGGTTATTTTTCATGCTGCAAGGACTAGAATGTGGCAAGGGGCTCCTCTCCTTTAAATCTTCATGTGCTGTTGAGCTGTAGATGTTTGCTGCAACCACAGGCAAGGACATTATCACCTCAGACCAATAAATATTTCGTAGAAAGGTACAAAGAGCTGACTTGAGAGTACAAATAGCTTCCTGTTTACGGCTTGTAAGCTCTGAACCAGAAGGGAGGTACAGAGTTTATTTCTATCCTAAGCTGTACCCTCCTGCTTTCAGACAGAGAGCACAGAAGTCCTGCACTCACACAGATGTCTGGTTCCTAGGGGCCCCTGTTTGTGTCTTCTCACCAATATGGTGAGATGGCAGCTGTATGACTGTGCTGAAGAGCAGGAATCACATCTTTTGCAAGCTTGGGAGAAAGAGCAATAAAGGAGGAAGTACCTAAAATACAGAAAAAGCCCTCACATTTTAAAATTCAAGTATTGAACACAGGCAGCAAGCGGGTGCGAGGTGCAGCTTGGCAGTTTATCGTGCTCACGGTGGCCAACACAGCCTGGCAAAACACAACCCTCACAACATCAGTGCACTAAGTTGAGGTCCTCAGCCCCAGGAACACCTCAGGCTCTACTAATGTGGCACAACATCATCAAAAATATTGTGCTTTATGTGCTGCAGAAACAGACATCTGGAGGCCTTTGTCAGGAACTTCCCAAAAGCAAGTCTTGCTGCAGGTAAAGGGGAACTGTTATTATTAAATAGAATTACTCAAATACACAGAGACTGTGTAAATAACAAAGTTACACAAAGCTTTGGAGCAAGACTCTTGCCTTTAGTCTTTGGAAAAAAAAAAAAGAAGGGCCAAACCAGTGCAATAATGGAAAAGCCTTGGTTATGGCTGGAGGAAATTTCACCCAGAGAGTAAGACAGCCCCATGCTGACAACTGAGGGCTCTCTGGGAGAGAGGAAGCTTGAGCCCAGGATGAGAAGAAAAACCTGAGCAGCATTTACCAGCTACAAAGTCTGCACAGCAGCCAACTGCAGTTTTTAAATACTACTGAAAAACTCAGAAGTGAGAAAACCATCTTCTGTTGCACATAATAAAAGTCAACAGCAACACATTCTGGTGCTTCTGATTAATTATTTTATACCACAGCAACATCTGTAATAATGAAACACAGAGAATAATGCAGAGGTTGTAGCTATGTGTGGTTTAGCACAGCTTGTTTTAAAATGCTGTGTTTCTGTGCTTTCAGAATTAACAGGTCAAAACAGCCATTGCCTCATTGATTAAAAGAGAAGAGATAAGAAACACCAGCATTCCTTTATACCCTTCCCATTCAGCCTCCCCTGTACCACTGAGTTTTGTGGTGTTAAGGAACAAAGGCTGCACATAAATTCACAAACAATCGATTGTGGGAATACAAAACCAAAGGTAAATCAGTGTCACTGCACCTCCCACAAGATGAATGTGCTGGCAGTATTAGCCCATTAACATTGTTATCTTATTTAAACACAAAGTATTGAGGGCAAAAGAAAAGCTACTATTGAGGTTTCAGAAGCTGGAGCATACAGGGTGCCACTGATAAGATCTGAATTGTCAGACATGCCAAGCTGGTGAAGAAACTTCACATATAGGTACAGGTACTGCCACAAGGCATCCACTCTTTGTGGGGGGGAAGTTATAATTCTTCTAAGCTGTATAAAAATGCCAAAGCAATCTCAACTGTTTCCCAATTGAATTAGTAATTGGAAATGGCAAAGGAAATGTACACAGAAGAACAATCCTATTGTCATGTGGAATAGTAAGAATCTGGAATCCAACTCAGTGGAGTTGCTGGGAATTTTTGGCAGTGGGAACAGAAACTGGCCATGAGTCAACTTAAAAAAAATGCAGAAAGTGACTGTTTCAAGTCTAAGATCCTCCCAAACTCCTTGGTGTCAGAGTAACCACTTAAAAATGCATAGAACACAAGCACTATGAACTTCAAATAAAGTCTTCTAAGGCCCTGTGGATACTCTACCATGCACAGTTCAAGACACACCAAGCAGACTTAAAATTTCATTTCCAAGCAAAACAATGGGTTTTTGAGAAGATGATGATCTCACAGTGCCAGCATAACCTGCATGTGCCAGTTAGTGCTGTACTTTGTCCCTTTCACTTGACAAATTTCCCCCCTCGTTGGGCACCCCAACATATGACACCTACAGCGAGCTTTTTAACTAAGGAATGTCACACATTTAAGCATATAAGACCACTAAAAGTTGGTAATCCTTCCTCAGAAAGAAAACAGAAGTAATAGAGAGTTAGGACCTCATCAAGAACTAAATAATCTTCCCACCAGATTATCAGTCTCATTACTATTCTCACTTCTTATTCTCGTATGTTACAGTGTTCCCCCTGCATCATTTAATCCTACTTCAAGTCCTGCTATGAAACCAGAAAGCTGACAAACAATGTGTCTCAAGATGCCATAGAATCCAGTGCTGCTACAAAACCAGTCACACACTCAGTGTGTAAGTTCAAAACCAGAGGAGCGTTGTACAGGATGTGCCCAAGAGTCGTGTTTTGAAGGAATAAAGTAGCTTGCTTACTTGAACCAATTATGCTGCTCTAAAGACACAGTCAGTTTCAGCATTTGAGCTTGAAAACAATCACATTTTATTGCCATGTTAAGGTAGTTTGGTGGTCACACCAGAGACGTGAGGACTTACAGCTCTTCTGGAAATCCATCACAGTCTCTATATGACAGAGGAAATCCTGCCCTCCTCTCTCTGTGAGCAACTCCTGAAGATTTCCTATTTGGAGATAAACCCACTCCCAGCAGGACTAAAAATTGCAGTGTCACTTCTCTTCCCACAGCTCTGCGTTTTCACAGCATCTGCTGTCTCCTTGGTTTCATACTTCTCACCATCTCACGCTTCCAGACAGCAGCCTTCAGTGAGAACTGTGATTTACTTCTTGCCAAGACGAATGCTTTCAACTTCACAACTATAGAGAGTTGTTTAATTGAATAATCAGCCTTGAAAGTTAAGTTTGAGATGAACTTTAAACTCATTGGTTTTACACTTACTTGTATTTTAATAGGTAAATAAATAAATAACTCATACTTCTGATGATTCAAATCAGTTCCTTAAAGGTCACTCACTCCTTTTTGCTGTGCTCCAGCACCCGGTAAGGTGGAGCAGACACTCCTTTAGAACCATGTTGCTCCTGCACGATTGGGAGCGTAGCTGGAGTATAAATTTCTGGCATGTTGTCATTGTTCTCTAGGGCACCGTAGGAAAAAGAAGCTTTGAGGTCAGGCTGAACTGCAATCCCTTTATCGTGCATGTTCTGCATGCCTGAAAAGAGCAAAGAGAGAGATTAAATGCTTAGGAACAAACCTACACTCTTCCTGCTCTTTGCTAAATCAAAGCACAGTCTCGAGGTTTGCGCTACGCGGCTTATCGGTTCCTCAAGTTCTGAATGAAAACCAGAATGTTTTTCTGCTTAGCACTAAAGCAGCTGATGGAGAAATGAACCTCAAGTGAATGAGGGATGGCAGCCAGTCATTTACCAAGGGCTGTGGATCTTTTATACAGCTCACCAGGAAAAGTTTAGCTCCACTTCCCAAAAGGAACTGCTGCTCCCCTGGCAGCACACCTCAGTCTTCCCCAAAAATCGGTGCTTCTTGCTGGATGGAGACCAAAGCAAATCCAAGCAAACACTCCAAACTGGTTCACCTTCCCAGTAGCAAACTGGACAAGGCTGTTCTAACAGTCTGACAAATCCTGGTGTCAGAGGACCCAGCACAAGTGGCATCCGAGTGGCACATCAACTCTTCTCTGCTCCATGAAAACGCGCATGTACCCCTCAGAAGGGGCAAGCAGACAAGAAAACCAAAACTAGAACACAACACAGCTGCCTGACAGATCCAGATACTTCACAGAGCCAAAAGTATTCACTCTGAAGACAGCTTTCCCTCTGAAGCCCAGTGCTTAAGAGCAAGACTGATAAACCACTGTGGTTTTACTGTTACCTGGCATAGCATCCATCGATATGTAAGGTTCAAATGGCACAGACTTCTTCCTATTTCTTGTGATCAGGAAGACACCTAGAAATGCTATGAGGCACCTGAGAGAGAAGAGAAGATCTGCTGAGACAGCTGTGAAAAGGAGAAGGAGGTAATATTGCATGTTGCTTCTTCCAAGTGCCTATCATGTAGCTTCAGAACCGGAAGCAAAAGAACTTTGAAGTCAGAAGTAAACGGAACTGTCTCAGCTGAAAAACCCTCCTCAGCAGTATTGAAATCCACCCAGCAATCAGAACAACCTCACCTTTTCTTTATCAAAACCCAGGGAAAAATTTTCATGTTGATTAATTAATTAACCTGGACTAACTAAAGAGGAGAGGAAGCATATCAAAATTTGGTTTTCTTTGATGGAATTCCAGGATTTAGCAGCCTGACCTTTGAAAGGCTCCCCACAGGTAAACACACTAACAACTGTTGATCTTGATTTTTACAGCGTGTTGACAGAGAAAGGTGCAGTTCATAATATTAATCTCCCCATTGTTTCTTTCTGGACTAACCTGACAGATATTTCAGAATGTCCCCTGATTATGGCGAGCTGATCACATCGAGACATGATAGTGGGACTAAATACTGAGTGACACAGCAAATGTTTTACTGATTGTATCTGCATTGTGTGAGTGCCCAGGTCCTAAGAAACAGGACTCCACAAGTGCAGTCACAGTTCAGTGAAGGCTTGTAACAAGACCTGAAATAAGATTCCCCAGAGATGACTTCTTTTGATTACCCTGCAGTTCTTCTCAATTCATACTCCCACGCAAGGATATGGAACTTCTGGAGAGGGTCCAGAGGAAGCTACAAAGGTGATCAAAGGGCTGGAGCAGCTCTGCTGTGAGGACAGGCTGAGAGAGTTGGGGTTGTTCAGCCTGGAGAAGAGAAGGCTCCAGGGAGACCTCATAGCAGCCTCCTGTACTGAAAGGGTCTCCAAGAAAGCAGGGGAGGGACTTTTTGCAAGGGCCTGTAGTGATAGGACAAGGGGAAATGGCTTTAAACTGGAAGGGGGAAGATTTAGATTGGATATTAGGAAGAAAATCTTCACAATGAGCATGGGGAGGCCCTGGCACAGGTTGCCCAGGGAGTTGGTGGATGCCCCCTCCCTGAAAGTGTTTAAGGTCAGGTTGGTTGGGGTCTGGAGCAGCCTGGTCTGGTGGGAGGTGTTGGTTTGGGTTGGAAGAGACCTCAACAATCATCCAGTTCCAATCCCCCTGCCATGGGCAAGGACACCTTCTGCTGGATCAGGTTGCTCAAAGCCTCATCCAGCAGGTAGCTTGAAAAATAACCCCCTCCCATCACCATCCAAGCTGGCCTCCAGTACAGCTGGTAAGGGACTGAGTGTTTAGTGTTGTACAATTATGCCTAAGAGCATTACACAATTCCTCCAGAGCATCCATCACCACTCAGACAGGATGCTGAGCTCTGTGGGCCATCGTCTGCTGAAACAGAGAAAGTGTTCTCAGTTTGTCCTGCCCTCCTCCAGTATGGACAGACAGACAGATATGTACTTCCTTAATTTTAGTCATGTGTAGAAATACTTTCCAATTTTCTATTAAGGAAACTTTAAACACTTACCCAAGGGCAAACATACATATATGGAGAACATCTTCACCGGTGAAGTCCAAGTAAAAAGTTGCTCCTTTAAAAGGAAATAATTCATGACATCTATCTTCCCAGTTCACACGAAACATTAGTGCTATCTCTCCAGCACTAGTGCCTCCCCAAACCAAATAATGCCAGGTTTCTATTTTTATAGACAGCACCTTTGTTTTTCTAACAATCTTAAAATAGATAAAGTTGGCCTGATTTCTACTTGAACACAATTTATTGAGAAATTGTTTAGAATTTCACTACCAAAATAGTTGTACTGGTGTAACTGATACAGATGGCAGTAAATCTGTACAGCAGCACAGCAACAGCACAAATCTTTCCATATTGGGGTAGAAGGTTATGAAGGAAACATTGCTGGAACTACTGTGGGTCACTGAGCCAAATTCTCACCACGTAGCAGTGATTACCACAACAAGAAACCAATAGGGTACAAACTCCTGACAAAAACACCTATATACAGCTCAAACCTATTAGATGACAGGTGCCCTTGGTGTCCTGGATGTCAACAGGAGACCCATTCTGGCTTCTAATTGAAGTAAATTGGATGAATCCGAGCGCAGCATAGGGCTTGGAACGTGATGGGCAATAAATATTAGCCAAAGAGTAGACCATGCTCTCTCATGACATTGAAGAGCTGCATTTAAAAGGCAATGTGTAACTCACAGGGGGAGCAATTGCCCTTACACACCTAGAGAAGCATTACTATTGACACAGACAGTACCCATCACTGGCAGGCAGATGCACTTTCTCCAGTGCTGGGGTTGTGTAGGTTGTTTGTTTGGGTTTTTCCCCAGTTTTGCTCACACATCTAATGCTGAGAACACAACCTTACCAAGGCTGCTGGTCTGGTTGGAAGCCTAAAGGGGATTAAAATGTTCATCTTTCTTTATGCAGACAATGATTTCTTGTGTGGGCAAGGGCTAGAACTGAAGTAAACTGTTCAGAAAAGCGCCTATAAAGCTGTGAGCAGCTGCATCCTAGATACAATGCCAGCAAGGCTATCAGAAAGAGAACTGTAACACCTCTGTACAGAGGAAGCAAATACATTTATACACTATATCACATCCATTTTAACACAATCCAGATAAAATGACACAAGGAGAAATGTTAGCTGTGCATTCCAGTTGTGCATCCACGCGCATACATCACCCTCCTCTCCTACACGGAAGCGTGGTGTGAATAACACAGCCTCTAAGTTCCATCCACTTCAAACAATGTGAAAGGACTTAACAGAAAAATCCAACACAATCTAAGGGGATCATTCACATTTTTGGAAAGAAAAAAACCAAAGCCAGCTGCAGAAGAGAGATGACAAGATACAAGTCATCGCCTTGCTGAGTATTCGCCTTCCTTGTCTGGAAGTGAGGATTATTTTCCCATATCTTTCATCCTCCCCTTAGAAAGGAGCACCAAACCGTTTGTGCACAGTTACCTGCTGTGATTGCCACTGTTGTGGACAGGATGTAGCCAGTGCTGGCAATCTGGGATGAGTCATACAGCTGGGAGGCTTGAGCTAAAAACCTGCAACGCAGCGACAGACAACAGGGGTTGAGCTGGGAAGGACACTCAACTAGAGCAGCAGTTACCATGGACCAGTCCAGGCCTCCTTTTTGGAAATACTTTTCAAAGAGATGCATAAATTTAAGAAAATTTATTCTCTTTTCACTAAATCTGCAGCAGCATCCCTTCAAATTAATATAAATAATATAAAAAAATGAGCCTTATGTCTGTATGGACTCAAGACAGTGAAATTACTGGCACTGACCAAGGCCAGAATGCCACTCACGTTTTCAAGAGCTCTTTATCCCTCCTGCCAATGGCTTTTTATATAATTACAACTATAGAGGGAAAAAAACAATAGACACACCATCACCACCCCTGATTCTGCACTTTGATTTTAGCCAGTGCACAGATATTGTATTCAATTTGCCACCACTTCATTCCTAACATTGCGTTGCAAATACTTGAATGATGCATAAACTCGGCATTAGAACTACTCTGCAGTGTCACTGCATGGAAAAGCAAAGACCACCACTATCCCAGGCTCCTGTGACATGGATTTGAGGACAGGTCACAGAAGAGAATGGATAATCCTCCTAAAATTTAATCAGCATTTTTGCAATGGATAACAAACAGCCCACTAATTACTGACCCACTGAAACCAGCACAAATAAGAGACAAAAAGAGAGTGCAGGTCTTACGTTGCCTGGAAGATCGCTGTAGCAATCATGCACACCAACATGATATAAAAGATAGGGTAGTCGAGCTGTAGGTTCCCTTGGATGGAGACAACAATCATGCCTGCAACAGCCTTCACAGTCACAACAGTCATGGAACCTGTGAACGTTCACCAGGACTCAGCTGAAGCACCGGCACGCGCTCGGTGGGACAAGAGCAGCGCACGCGGGCTCTATCCGTGCCAGGCAGCTGCAAACAAACCCAAGATCTACCAGCACTTGAACCCTCCTTTGCCAGGGCAAACAAGGGATGCAAATGACATATTTTATTCCACCTCCACCAGTTTTACTCCCAATAGTGAAGTATTAATATTAATTAGTATTAAATTACTTAACTTTTCTCTATCACAAATCTCTTGTCTACAGGACTGAGAGCATTAACTGTTATTTTTAAGTGTTTGAACACTGTTGTGCAACCACATGATGGAAGGCTACAATTTTTCATTTCCAATGCTTGGCTAATAAAGCTAAGGCAGGTTTCAAAACAAGAATCAGGAAGAGCCTGCTTCCTCTCAATTTCTTAAAAGCACAAGTCAGGGCCATTCAGAATCAGGGCAACTGTTTTGACTGTAATTCGTGCAGCCTCCGAGGCATCAGTTACTGAATCCAGGCCCAAACAGGTCAAAAAGAAAAAAGAAAAGACACTGCAGTAATTGAAGCTGCAGAAATAGCAAAAACTGAGGACTGCGACATAGTTTCAACAGCACAGACTGTGTCACTGCCTTGCTATTATTCACCCTTTTTAAAGTTTAATTGATCACAGTTTCTTAAAAAAACCCAGACTAATGTGGAGAAAGGTACAAGTGAAATCCTGGCCTCTCCAAAGTCACTGTGGGATTCTATTGTGGGCTCTGAGGATATCAAAAGCATCCTCTGACCCCATGCACAGAGGCTTTCCCAATTTAAATGGAGACACACTGGCCATGGCAGAGTATTTATCGTTTCTCTAACAACACAGCAAATCTTCCCAGAGCAAAGTAGATTTTTGTAGGTTAAATTTTCTCTTTCATCCACTGAATCAGCCCTCCTTATCCACTGAACAGATACAATATCACACCATGCTTTGCTTGCACACATTGAAATCAAGAATGCTAATAAATAATTGCACTTTCTGTACTGGGCAGGTTGTTCCTCCTTATGGGAAATAAGTCTTAATTGTTCAAAGGTCATTCACAAAGATCCTAAACATCTCTGCAAGGCATTTGTTTCAACTAATTTGCAGTAACAGTCCTGGAGCAGACTGGTGTATTTTATAACATTAATTACCTCAACATAATTCCCTCTTTGCCATGGATGCTTCAGTTACTGTAGTTCACCATTACAAGATCTTACAAGACCTTCTAACATCAACTCACCCAGTAAAGCTACCAGCAGAAGAATAACTACAATGTAGTTTGCATTTTTCTCCTTGTAGAAATACAGCAGCAGGCAGAATAGGATGATCTCCACAAGCTGCAAGAGAGAAATGAGAATATTAAGAAATGCAGCATATATAGGGGTGGCAGTAAATGCAATTCTGAGCCAGTCAGACATTAGAATTAACAACAGGGCAAATCAAATGAAAACGAGGATCCCACACAATTACAGATAAAATTTAGCATAGACTTAGATTCTAATTAGATGAGATTTCATTAGCTCTTTGCAGAACAGGAACCATGGAACACTTTTGCCATTAGAGTCATGGTAAAGCAGCAGATCAAAGAATCCTGACAGAATATTCGGCTCAGCCTACTTTCTGAAATGAGGTTCGTTCAGTGGGGGAACACCCATCTGATTTAAAGGCTAAACTTATCCCCATTAAAAACCAACAGATTTCATAAGATTTTCAACGAGACCAATGGCTCCAGAGAAAGTCAGTCTAGAAAAACCCAGATGCAAGTGCAGCATTTGGACATCTCTGATGGGGACTGAGAGCAACTGCCACTGGCTGAAGCTGGCGTATCTGGGAGTGAGCAAGCTATTGTAGAGCTTTTCAGTTAAAGACACTGAAGTCCTAACAAAATAATTCAGAGGAAGGATGGGAGAGTTCCAAATTATGCATGCAATGTGGAACTGACACTGGGAAAAGCTGGCACAGGTTCATTAGCAAGTACCAGGACTATTGCTAGTAACCATGAAGGAAAATAATGCTTTAAATCAAACTCCCAACCAGGCACACAGCAGAAAACTGCCCCATGTTTTATGGGCCCTCTTACCATGTACAACAGAAATGGCCAGCTCACTAAATGCCTAGTGATATTTTCTCCTGTCATCTTCTCGTGACTATTAGGTCCAAAAGTTATCAGCAGATAAGTTCCAACAATTGCCAAACCACAGCCTACAAAGGACAAAACGTAGCGCCCTTTGGCAACGAAAGGACAAAAAAAAAGAGAGGAAACAGTTAGTGGGTTAGTGTGGATGCTTGGAATTAATATTGCACATGCACAGTGACCATCAATGGCATCATGCACTTTCCTCTGAGAGACTCGTTCCTCTGCCCTTCATGCCCCACTTTCAAAATATTAGAACCAAAACCACCCCGGGCGATGCGTGTGCTGTGAACAGAGAGAAAACCAGCTCATACCAGGTAGCACCTGCTAAACAAAGAGGAGCTAAAAGATCTGCATCTGGGGCTTATCCTGCCCACAGCCCATTTTCTAGGAAGTGGAAGAGCAAACGCCCCAATTCTGCAAACACTTGCACGTGTATGAAATCCAGCTGATTCAGTTGTGTCTATTGCAGAGTCAAAGCCCTAGGCTGCAGCTTCCCCACAGAAACAAGATCCTAAACCCCTGCAAACACAATTTCCATGTACTTCTACAATCTGTGAGATTCAGGTGGTGTGGCATAAGATGGAAAAAAACCCAAAAACCCAAATAAATTTTTAACAAAGAGTGGAGGAGGTGACACATTTCTTTGAAGAGATGCTATAGCTAAGGGAGATCTCACCATCCCCCCACCTAAGGTTCTTGAAAAGCCCTGCTGAGTGCTGAACAGCTTGTAAACAGGGGGGGAAATGAAAAGGAACAATGGACTTACTCAAAAAATCCTTGGGCTTCCATTTTTCTTTAATAAAAATAATTCCTATGATTGCACTAGCTATGAAAAAGGAGAGAGAAACAGTGAGTTAGGTGTAGGTCCAGTGATCAGTGATCTTGCTCTGGAATGCACTCAAACTTGTCTGGCTGTTGTCTCTTTCCCCCTTACCTATAACAGACACTGCACTGAGTGGCACAATCAGCGAGAGAGGAGCAAAGGCATAAGAGGAAAACACTCCCAGTTCTCCCAACACCAGCAAAAACAGTCCACACCACCACGTCTTGGTTTTGAAGTAGGCTCGAGGGTCTTTGGAGCCTGCCAGCCGGATGTGGCTGTACTTCTAGAAAAGAAAAGAAAGGCAAAGAATCTTTGGCATGCTTGATGCTTCTTAATGCAGGATGCTTGAGGCAGGATCAGTATCTGCTCCACAACACTCACCTGGAGGTTGAGTGCAATACTGGTAACAAGATGGCCAAAAATAGCCAGTAACGCACCGATCAAGTTCTCCTGTAAAAACAAACACACAGATATTAAATTTAGCCACTGGACCCTGAAGGAAGTCAGAGCTTTTTGCACAGTCTGGAAGAGAGCAGAATTTTAAAACCATTCTTGGATCAACTGACAATAAAACCTGTTCCTCTTCCTCCCTTTTTGTGGGAACTAAGGCAATTCAGGTAAATTCTCTGGGGCTGTGTTCCAAGTCTGGGAAACTTGGAGAGAGAGTAACCCTTCCTTCAAAGACACTTCCTACAAGAGACTCAAATACATTTGCATTCTTTGCAAATTTTGTTTCTCAGCAAGGAAGAAGATAAAGCTAAAACCAACAACCCATTCCCTCATTCCTCCCTTTGAAAAACTCTTTTTGTGAGGGTGTTTGTTGCCCTGGAATTCAGCAGAGTATGGATCAGGAAGCTCTGCATTCCATGGGTCACATTTTACAAACTATTCTGCTCCCCACTTACACCATCTGCTGGTTCAGTAAGTACTTAACCCACTTGATGAAGCAGTGTGATTATGCCAGATTTTATGCTGCTTTTCATATGAACCAGTTATTCCAAAGTAACAGGCAACTGGTAGCAACTCCCAACCCCTTCCACATTAGTGTTCCCAGCTCTACAGTAATTCTCATGCTAAAGACAGAATCTGAAATAAATAAGGATGTAAAACAGGCTGAGTCACAAGGGAAACATACACAAGGAGTGAACAGAAGAGCCTGAGGCTAAGCCAGGCCACTTAGCATCTGTGTTCTTCCAACAATGTCTAAATCTCATTAGATGTCATTAGCAGTTGGTTTCAGTGCAGGTCTCCAAGATGTAGTGGAGTGCTTGCTCTGATTGATTTGGGATAACCCAGTTCACATTCGTATTCCTCCCTTAGCAGCAAGTACACTATCATTGATTTTCTCAGATGTAAAGACAAGGAACCTTAAGGTTTCCAGTTCTTGTCAGTAGAACAAGAAACAATTTATCAGGATGTATGCAAATAGATTCACCCAAGCAGCCTCATTCAAAACCACTTGAGATCTTCCCACAATAGATGGCAGAGTTGGCTGGAAAACGTCCCTGTGTGATCACAGACGCAGCGAGCGAAGCACAGCACAGATTTCTTGTCCAGCAAGTGGACACCAGGTTAGAAGACACGGAGGGGATGGTGTCTGGGCTTAAAAGCTCCCAAATGCAGCACGGGTTTGGGATTGGCTTCAGGACTGCCAGAGCCTGTGAGCCAGTGTCAGCACGGTCAGCTTTTACAGTGCACCCAGGACTGCGTTCACAGCAAAGCATTGTTTCCAGTGGAAAAAAGGCCCTTCTGGCTCAGATTTCCCAAGCACCTTCAGAATTAGGGATTCAGAGGGAACTCATCTGGGAAATCTCCCTTGCCAGTTGGAGAATAAGGAGGACCTACAGCAACAAATCCTGTCTTGGCTGCAGGTTCTCTGCAGGACTGTGGTCTGACCCACCTGAAATTCAGGCACTGAAGACAGAACAGACCAGAACATCTGATCTCAGTTACTGCCATATGGGTCAGTCTGAAAGGGCACTGAGCAGAACTTAATGCCCCAAACACACTTAGACATCCACATGATCTTTTAACCACCAGACATTCTCTCTTCACTTTGTTTAGCTCTTCAAGACCCAAAGTTCCTCCTTCTTTCTCTCACTGATTGCATACACAGTGCATAACACACTGGGCCCTCCCAGCACAGCTAAATACAAACACAGAGCATGTCTGCAAAATAATAACCAAAATACAGTGGCATTATCAGCTTATGTGAACAGGTGGGGGCTTCTGGGGTAGAAATCTGACCTTGTAAGAAAAGGAGTCAGTGTGTGGCTGCACGGAAACCGCTGCTGTGGCCAATGGGAGCTGCTGAAGCTGCAGATTTGGACCGTTGCCTCCTTCCATTCTGGCTGATGGGAGCGTTTGCTTTTCAGCCTCTGTGATGCTGGAACTTCTCTTTAGAGAAGATGATCTGCTGGAACCACCTTATCTATAACTTGGTACCACTTCTTCCCATCCATCCTGTTTTCTTGGACAAACAATAACTAGTTGAGTGAAGCACAAAATGCTGTGTAGCCTGTCTGCTGCTTTTTTTTCCTTCACTGGGCTACACTAAGATAGTGTAGGAACAGCAGGCAGAACTGTGGATAAGCCAGTATTTCCAGCAAGTCCTTAGGGTGGCAGGGTTGTATCCCTCCAAGGTGACACTAAGGAAAAAAGGGGAAAGAAAAGAGAGAATTAGGTCAAATGAACTCAATGGTCCAAAATGAAATCATGATGAAGGGTAGTCCATGGAAAAGGCCTTGGAATTAAGTGAACTGCTGCCGTGTATCAGCAGAGAAAACTGTGTTTAAATGCCTTCTCACAGTCTCACACACAAGAACTCACACAGACCTTGTTGTACAAGAGTCCACCCAAGGGTGACACATTTAGTTGGCATTTAACATCAGGCCCTGCCATTCGGAAAGCATCGCATGAGTCACGCCAGCCCCACGCGCTGGGGATGACAGCGCTGCTCTTCATGCAAACAGAGGTCATTTCGGTGCAATCGCTGTGAGCAGAGTCTGGAGGCTGAACTCCTTGGAGCCAAACTCATTGCCAGTGTCTGGAAATCACTTGCATACAGCAAACTGGTCAGAATCCCGGCCTCACAGAGCATCAGCAACTCTAAGAAACGGATGCTGGTGATAAGGTTCCTTTGTACGGAGGGGGATGCTGGTGTATAGACATTGCAGGGGTGGGATCCTCTCTAGGACGAGAGAAAGCTGCCTCAAGCTGTGTCAGAGCAGGTTCAGATTAGGCATCAGGAAAGATCTCTTCACTGAAAGGGCTCTCGGGCACTGGCAGAGGCTGCCCAGGGCAGCGGTGGAGTTACCTTTTTCCGGAGAGGTTTAAAAGCCAGGCAGACAAGTTGCTCAGGGATGGTTCAGTAGTGAAAAGGTATGGTTGGACTTAATGATCTCAAAGCTCTTTTCCAACCAAATGATTCCATGATTCTATGATTCTAAGTGACACTTCCTTGGTCTCCTTCAAGTCCACCTGCAACAGTGCAGGGTCTTATAATGAGACCCTGGACAACCAGCCTGTGGTTACACCTGAGGCAGCAGGACCTCTCCCACATCCAGGCTGGGAGCTGCAGGCTCTCCTGGCCAGCCCTGCCCTGCCAGGGGTTATAGAATCACGGAATGATTCTACATGAAAACTTCAGGCCTGGGGCACTTTGATGCCCAGCGCTGCAGCCTTGCCCATCCCTCCCTGGGGCCCAGCTCCCGGGGGCAGCCGGCCCTAGCAGCACATTCCAGCTGCAAACACAGTTGGAGTCCCTTCTTGCCTCAAACCAGTGCTCTCCGTGGGAAGCAAAGAAGATGTCCTAATGTCCAATCTAAATCTTCCCCCTTCCAGTTTAAAGTCATTCCACCTTGTCCTATCACTACAGGCCCTTGCAAAAAATTCCTCTCCAGCTTTCCTGGAGCCCCTTTCAGTCCTGGGAGGCTGCTCTAAGGTCTCCCTGGAGCCTTCTCTTCTCCAGGCTGAACAACCCCAACTCTTTCAGCCTGTCCTCATGTGGGAGGTGCTCCAGGCCTTTGATAATCTTTGTGGCCTCCTCCAGATTTGCTCCAACAGTTCCATATCCTTCTTATGTTGAGCATTCCAGAGCTCGATGCAGGAGTGTGGTCTCATGCAGGTGGGGTCTCATGAGACCAGAGCAGAGGGGCAGAGTCCCCTCCCTGCCCCTGCTGCCCACGCCACGGGCTCCAGTGTGGACATGAGCTGCTGTGAAAGGGCAAATCCTGCTGCCAAGGGAGGTGTCCCCTTGAGGAACCCTGCCTGAGGGCTGGGGGTGCCCTGGACACCCCTCGGAGCCAGCTGCCCTACCCGGATGGTTCACCCCTACCCCAAAGGTCCCAGAGGGGAGAGAATCATGGAACTATGGAACCACAGAATCCCTTGGCCGGAAAAGACCTTTGAGATCATCAAGTACCTGTCTACTACTGAACCACCCCCGAGAGCTTCATCTGCTCGGCTTTTAAACCCCTCCAGGGATGGGGATACAAGCACCTCCCTGGGCAGCTGTTCCAGTGCCTGAGAACCCTTTCCATGAAAAAAATTTTCCCCATATCCAATCTAAATCTCTCCCAGTGCACCTCGAGGCCATTTCCTCTTGCCCACCACCTGCCACTTGGGGGAAGAGCCCAGCACCCACCGCACCACGACCTCCTTTCAGGAGCTGCGGAGAGCGATGAGGTTTCCCCTCAGCCTCCTCTGATCCAGGCTGAGCAGCCGAAGGGCCCTCCGCCGCCCCCAAGCACTCGCGGCCGCCCCGCACTCACCGGCTCCCGCCGCCCCCGAACCGGCCTGCGGCCCCGGCTCCCGGCCCAGCGCCGCGCTCCGCCCCCGCCGGCCCCTCCGATTGGTCAACAGCCCTGTCACTCCGAGGCGAACGCGTGCGGATTGGCTGAAGCGCGGGGGGCGGGGCCTGGCAGGGCCTATGGGCAGCGCTCGCTTGCGGGCGGGGCCGCGGGGAGGCGGGAGGGGCACGGCGGGTTCCGCCGGGGGGCGGGGTCATGGGCTGCTGGGAAGGGCCCTGAGAGCCCACCCAGTCCCACCCCCTGCCATGGGCAGGGACACCTCCCACTGGATCAGGGGGCTCCAAGCCCCATCCAACCTGCCCTTGAACACCTCCAGGGATGGGGCAGCCACCACTGCTCTGGGCAACCTGGGCCAGGGCCTCCCCACCCTCACAGCAAATCATTTTGTCCTAAAAATCTCACCTCAATCTCCCCTCTTCTGACTGAAAACTGTTCCTCCTCATCCTCTCCCTGCAATCCCTCATCAAGAGCCCATCCCCAGTTTTCCTGTGGCATTCAGGCTTTCAAAATTTCC
Organism: Tapera naevia; assembly: GCA_033556795.1. NCBI lineage: Eukaryota > Metazoa > Chordata > Aves > Cuculiformes > Neomorphidae > Tapera > Tapera naevia. The sequence goes on from JAUMJJ010000221.1 coordinate 866,592, forward strand.
TCCAGCCCTTATAATAGGAAAGGAATCTCAAACTCAGGGATTTAATTCACAAAACGTTCCCTCAAAAAATATCCTAAAGACCTTTCAGTACAACCATGCAAGTGACAAAACCCAAAATTGTTTGGAGTTTATGTTTTTGTTTTGGATTTTTTTGCAGCTTATAGTGGTCCCATTTTGCAACAAAACCAGTAACAAAGTTTAGATCAATGCTGTTATTAAGTTAACTTTGTAATCAAAGTGATAACATGAGATATTATTTGTTTAGGCCTTAAAATTACTGCACACGGAGCACCCATCCCATCTCTCACCCACCCAGCTTTGGCCCTGGTCCCATTTCCAGTCTTCCGGAGCTCCCCAGAACTCACACATTGTGTTGCACTTCCTCTGAAAATCAGGAGCAAACTCGAAGGAATCAGTGGAGTTAATGCTTGTGTAGTGACAGCACAGGATGACCCCTCCTGTCTTTTGCCTTTCTTCACCCTGATCCTTCCCAGCTGAATAGGAATTACATTGGTACCTCTGTTATCTCGCCAGCAGAGGGAAGCAGAAAGATACTTCAAAAGTGCTGGTTCTCCCACTCTTCACTATGCAGGGTTCCTTTTAAAGTCCAGGCAATACTCACTGGTACCAAGAGCCGCCTGGGCTTATGGGATCCAGCTTTCAACCTACTTTCTCTGCTGGTGGAAGGAGGATGCCCATAGACCCCTCTGAGATCTCACCATCAGTTGTATTTGGAGCAATCAGCAACTTATAGAGTACACAGCAAAACTGGTGAAAAAAAACAAGGCTCCATCTTCAAGAAAGTCAGACATTCCATGAAAATGCAAAGCACATAGAATAATAATTAAAAAAGCATAGTATTGAACCATCTTGACACGCCAAACACTCAAGAAAAGCTACTGACCTAGGAAAAAAAAAGAGCTGAGTACAGGTGTATTTCTGCTGTAAATGCTGCTGAACCTCAACTGATGGTGAAGTTCTGACTTTAAACAGACACCTCTGCTCTTCTTAGTGCCAAAACACACCTGCTCAAAGAGCTGAGCCAGCTCAAAATCAGCCAGGACTGAAGGAACAACAGAACTTTTACACCACAAACACCCCAAGAGCAGAACAAGTACCCTGACCAGGGCCTGTCCCTCATATACAGCACCCTATCTTCCACAATCCCCTGGGAAAGAGGAGGGGCCAAATAACAGGAGGCATAAAGGTGGCAGGATGAGAAGAGATATGAGTTTTCTGGTCTGACTTGTATTTATGGCATGCAATACACTGAAAAGAGAAACCCACCCTTACTGAGAATGACAGTACCAGTTCTTTTACTACAGCTGCATCTATTGCATCAATAAGCTAAACATGCAGGGAATTTAACTTAATTTTTCTGGGGCACACGTAGAAAAAGGTAATTATCATACTATGTTATGTAGGAAATTAACTCATTAAATGCAATGATAAGTTTTTTATTAAAAAGTTGTGCTTTAGTTTTCTATAGAACCTGAAAATACATCAAGGGAAGGTGAGAACAAACAACAACTTTCAGTACTGGCACCTTCTGTTTGGAAGCAATTGCTGGATTCTTTCCATTTGGAGCAGAGCTCTGCAGAGAAGGTCCAAAAGCCATGTGACTGTTCTGTAGTGAAGCAAGCCCAGAGCCCCAGGGTTGGTGCTGCTGTGAAACAGCTGCCAAGGGAAGGTGAGAACCACCAGCAGTTTTCATCTGGGATCAACTGCTGGATGTTTTCAAGTCAGGAGGAGGGCTCTGCTGAGAACATCAGTCCTGGTGGGCCACCCACACCTGCAGGCCCTGCCAGCCCGGCCCAGCTCAGGGACCTGTTGCTGCCTGTAGGGTCTGTGTGAGAGGTGCAGCTGCTATAAATTGGAGAAGAGGTATGGATTTCAACAGAGTTACTCTGACTGAGTGGGTGAGTCCTGGATTTTAAGGCAGGCAGCCTTTGCAGTGATGCCAGAGGTCTTCAGAGAGATGCAATCTAGTGGAGAAGTCAACCTTGTGCCCTTTTAGACACAGCAGTGTCTGGCTGATGCACTAGAAGATGCTGGAAGGGGGAAGATTTAGATTAGACATTAGGAAGAAATTCTTCATGCTGTGGGTGGTGAGGCCCTGGCCCAGGTTGCCCGGGGAAATGGTGGCTGCCCCATCCCTGGAGGTGTTCAAGGCCAGGTTGGATGGGGCTTTGAGCCCCCTGATCCAGTGGGAGGTGTCCCTGACCACGGCAGGGGGGTGGAACTGGATGGGCTTTGAGGTCCCTTCCAACCCAAATCTTTCTATGCTCCTGGTAATTATGGGAGAGAGGTGGCTTATTCAGGGGGCAGAGCCCAGTAATTAATGCAGTGGCCAATAACTGGAGAGCTCTCACATTAGTCCCTTCTCTTTCACAGCCCAGGCTACTTTGAGCAGGTCCTTTGGTGCCTCTTCTGTGCAGGTGGTGTGAAGACCAAGTCCCATAAAAGATGGACTGCTGTGGAGTCCTATAGATTTGGAAGCCTCCTTAAATGAGCCTGCCCAAGTCCACCTTAAAGATACCCACCCTTCCTGCAGTTTTCCTTCAGGATAATTAAGCATGCAATAAGTTAAGAAGTGGAAAAACCTGAGGAAGCATCCCTTCCCCAGGTGTGTGAAGCTGGCTGTTTGCTCCCAGGGCTTGTTCCTCCTGCAGTTCTGTACAAGCTGGTGCCTCCACGCAAATATTCCTGGCCAGGATGGTGACTCACATCTGTATTCAACTTTTACAGTTGCTCAAGGTGCCAAAAGATCACCCATTGTTGCTTTATGACTGGAGATCTGTGCTGGTCTGCAGGCATCAGGTACTTCTTTATTGCACCTTGACAAACCTCGAGGAACAGAGTGATTGCCTGCAGCTTTCTCTGTGTTGCCCTTGAGGCTGGATTTTCTCCTCTCAAGGGTGGATTTTCTGCGTGGCCCAGTAACCTGGATGCTGAGCCCAAGGGATCCTGGGGCACCTGCCTATGCAGGCACACCTGGTACAGAGCGTGCCCACGTGTGCCACATTCAGGGCTGGTTGCAGCCTGCCAGGAGGCAGCAGAAGACAGAAGCTGTACCAGAAGCTCTGGTTGAAGGATCTTGTGCTATATTCAGGCAAAATCCTGCACCCTAGGGTAGGTAAGAAGTCAGGTTAGATAACAGAGTGGTCCAAGCTGGCCTGATGGCTTCCCAGCTGGCCATGCCCTGGGCTGGATGACAAGGAGTTTTCACACAACGATACAAACGGGGCAGAAGAGAGGGAGCAGATTGTCAAGTGCTCTGCTTCCAAATCCAAGGCCTGCTTTTTGGAAAGAATAAAGATGTGGAAAGAGCCAGAGAGTGTCTGGAGAAGGGAAACAGGGCTGGGGAAGGGTCTGGAGCCCAGGGGTTCTGGGAGCAGCTGAGGGACTTGGGGCTGTTTAGTTTGGAGGAGGCTGAGGGGAGATCTCATCGCTCTCTGCAGCTCCTGGAAAGGAGGTTGTGGTGAGGTGGGTTCCCCTTCTCCCAAGGAACAAGGGATGGGATGAGAGGAAATGGCCTCAAGTTGTGCTGGGGGAGGTTTAGATTGGATATCAGGGAATATTCCTTCATGGAAAGGGTTGTCAAGACCGGAAGCAGGATGCCCAGGGCAGTGGTGGAGTATGTGGAAGGGTTCAAAAGACACAAGGATGGGGTGTTAAGAGCATGGTTTAGTGGTGGACTTGGCAGCCAAAAAAATGTGTGTGTGCTTGCCTTTATTTTATTATTTAGCCTGACATGATTTTTAGCAATTACCTAAATGTCTTCTTTTTATAAATTGCTATAAATTCAGAAAAGCCACTGGTTGGTGGTGGTGAGTGAACCCAGAAGAATGTAGCAAGGTGAATTAAACACCCACTATTCTTCGCTTGGGGGAGATGTTAAGCAGGGTTGACATCTTTATCCCTTCACTTGAGACAGCTCAGGCAAAAAGAAGAGATGCAGATCGGTGTTAACTTGGGTGTTTCTTCCCTTTGATCATCCTGAGTCACTCAGCCTTCGTGTTCTTCTCTTGCCTCTTGGCAAGTGGCACGTCCAGTGGGGTGAACAGTTCAGCTTCTAGCACTGGAAATAATTTTGGATGTCAGAGAGCCCTAAGAAAATCTTGGACCAAGGGTGTAGGGAGCTCCCGAAAGCCAAGGATCTCCACCCAACAATTGTCCTTCATGTCCTGCTGCTCCTCTATTTTTTTTCCCCAGCTTAATGGTAAAAACATAGAATCATTAAGGTTGGAAAAGACCTCTAAGCTCATCCACTCCAACCATCAGCCCAGCCCCAAGGTACTGCTAAACCATGTCCGCGAGTGCTATTTCTACATGGTTTTTGAACCCCTCCAGGGATGGAGGCTCCACCACTGCCCTGGGCAGCCTCTGCCAATGCTTCATCACTCTTCCAGTAAAGAAATTTTTCCTAATATCCCATCTAAACCTCCCCTGGTGTGCACCAAAGGAGTCCTTTGTGGCAGACTTGCTCTGGGCTCTGAGAGGCAAAGTCCTCTGTCCCCAGAAACCCTCATGTGGAGGGCTTGGTGCTGCTCCTGGCACTTTGAGGGGAAGGCACTGGTGTAAGATATTGGCTCTGTTACCCAGTAAAGGAACCAGAGTGGATCCAGGTGCTCGTCTCTTGGCAAGGCAGGGGAGTCAGCCAGGCCTTGGCAGAGCTAAGGTGGCTTGAAGGATGAGCAGGATTGCCACCCTGTTTGTTTTACTGATGCTTCTGTTCCAGGAACATGAAAGCATTCAGGTGGAAGACGATGAGCAGCTTGGTGAGGATGTTCTATAATCTAATTATTTTTTATTTTTGTTGTAGGTTGAGAACTTAATCAGCCATCACAATGCTGGTTTAGCACTGAATATTCCCCCCAAAACTCCCACCAGGTGAGTGAGGTGGTGATTTTGGTTGAACGGTTCATTTGAGGTCACGCAGCAGGCTCAAAGGAATGCTGAAAGAATTTGGAAGAGCACGGCTCAGGGTGAAACTGCTGCTTCTTGGGCAAGGAGTGATGCATGAATTGAGCTGCACATTAAGGGCCTTGATAAGTCCTTTTAAGAAGGCACAAATACAACACCTTCAGATGCCCTGTATGGCTTGGAATTCAGCGTGGTTTATGTTCTTGCTTTGTGAGAAAATGAGACCAGAGGTGTGCAGCACTTTATCCTTGTGTTATTTACAAGTAGTGGGAGAATGTCCTGCAAAATGTGAGCAGCTAATTTTAGATGACAACATAGTTGAAGGTGCCAAGCCTTCCAAAAGGGGAAGCAATGTATCCTGCTAGACTGCTGTTGGCTCCGAGCTGCTCTGGGACACGGGGTGTTTATGCCACTTCCAGGACATTAAATCTTCCAAGTGCAGACATAATCCTTCATTGTGACATTGGTGGAAGGAGCTGATAGGGAACTGATTGTGAAATCCCTTGTCTTATGGAAGAGGAGAAGGAGGAGGTGCTTGTGCTGTGCTAATGATCTCCAACCCTGCATCCCAAGGGGCTTTCCAAGTGCTAATTGCTTAAGAGTCAGAATTATCTGTTCTTAGCTGTGGACAAATAGTGACACAGGGAGGTGGGGGCAGATTTGGTGTTGCACAGAGACCTAGAAGCACCTGAATAAAATGTAGGGGTTGATTCCCAGCTAGGATACCCTACACTTGGAGGCAGGAAGGAAGGAGGCTGAATTTCAATGACCCACTACATCCCCCCCTATATTTTCCTTCATCCTCTGTCCTACTTGCCAGCAGGCTCTGTTTGGATGTGGAAGGCATGGTGTGGCACAGTGCATCCTGCATAGGCTCCTGCTCTCTGCTTTGTCTTGGTCCCCAGTGAGTACAGAGATCTTGCACCATTCTGCCCTGGGAAGGTCCCAGTCTCAAAGGCACAGCTCCATCTTTTTAAGGCCACTTCATGTGCAGCACAGAGGGTTCCTGTCTGGTAGCCAACCTGCTCTGTCGCACCCAGGACCAAGTGCCCTCTGCTGTGTTCCTTCTCATCTCTCCATGGCAGCCTTCCACCTGCTGTTTGGGAATAAACAAACCAATTCTTTAACACACAAACCAGCTCTTTCGTATTCTAAATGTTCTTTTTGTGCAGGTGGTGGGGAAACCTGGTTCTGTATTTTAGCCTCAAACAGGAAAGATCATGCCCTGATATAAAGATGTGAGATCTCCTGCATCAATCCTGCAGTACAAATAAAGCAGTGGGGAATTGCTGTCATTTATCAATAACCTTCACCCTGTAGCTTTTCATTGCCTTGTAAAACAAGCAGCTCCTTGTTGCAGGAGCTGGGATGGCAGCCTTTAGACTCATGGAACTTTCATCTCTTGGGCTGGTGATGCCTGGTCAGTTATGGAACCTCACTGCACCCAACAGTGCTGGACTTTCCATCTCTCTCTCTCCTGTTCAAAGGAAAAACACTGAGCGTGGCAAATCTGGGCTTATTTAAGTCCTCGGTTCTTGCAGCCAGAAAGGAATGGATGTGGGTATGGAAAGGAAGGTTTGTGTCAAGAAAGCTGTCCCAGGCTTCATATTTTGGGATTTTAAAAAGAGGGCGAATTAAAAAAATAATATTGCTGCATTGATTTGTGTTACCCACGTGAAAGAAGCCAAGCTGCAAGCTGAGCTGTCAGTCCTGTAGCCACCAGGGCCACAGGAATCTGCTCGTGTTCCCTGGAATCTGGACGTTTTCTGTTGCACCCATTTCAGCTCGCTTTCCGGATTGTCGCTCAGGCGCGGGGCACGCCCCCTCCGCGAGGGTATTTAAAGAGGAGCTGGTGTGCAACTTTCTCCAAAGAGCGAGGAGAAACTCCGGAGGAGGAGGTGTGAGTCAGTCTGCAGCCTGGATCCTCTCCTTTCCCTTTACTCGGGATGTCTGGCAACTTGGGAACAGTGACCTGGACCTTGTTCCTCCTCCTGCTCCTCGCCCCGGGCAGGGTACGTACAGCACTGCAGCAGCACCGCTCGCTGGCTGGGCATTGCAGCTTCTTGCTTTGATGCATGGGAATGCTTCAGGCTGGATAACGCTTCCCAGCTGCCTCAGAGGTTTCAGAGAGGAGGTTGGCTGCGAGCAGAGCGATGCAAATGTGCTGCGTAACTAAACCGCGCTCGGAGCTGTGCATATCGCCGGTCATCCATGGATTTCAGAGCTCTTGGCAAGTGTGAATGGGTTTTGTTTCACTCCTGTGAGCTAGAAACCAGCACTGGTTTACAAGGGGGAAGAGAACAGAGAGGTGAAGTCACTGAGTTCATGTTCTGCAAGGAATAAGTCTCGTGTCCCAGGTCCTTACCATCCCCATCCTTCCTCAGCTGTGTGTTCCCAAAAACAGTGATTCCAAGGGAGAAGAAACAAGAGTGCAGCCCCTCCAGAGCAGGGTTTGTGCCTGGTTTTGTGTTAATACAGGTGGTCAACAGATTCTGCTCAGGACTTTTGTGTGCTGTTTGTGGGCCAGTAATAGCAGGAGCATTGCTGCAGTCATTAACTTATCTAAATTACAGAGAGTGCCTTTGGGATCAGTAAACAAATCAGGTTCACAGAGCCACTGCACCTCGCCCGGCTTGTTCTGCTGATATATGCTGTGAACTTGGGGTTGATAAGGTCTGTCTGATTGTTCTGGGCAGCAGCCAGGAGAGGTGTTCTGTGCACCCACCCCTGCTGTGATCCGAGGGTGATTTCTGTGGTTTGGGGTGGGCTTCTTGTTTTCTGCACTGACCCAACTTTGACAGCATTCATATAAATGATAGCAGTGAGTCCCACCACTGTGGCAGTTAATTATTACCATATTTATCTTTTTTGCCAAGAAAGATGATCCTCAGGTGATGATTCCAACCTGGTATTCTGTGATTCTGTCGTTACTCTGAGGTGATAACATTTTCTCTGTCTCTGAAATGGGACTTTTGGCTTTCTTAGTAAAGAGAGCTGTTGCTCCTGAATCTGCCTCTTGTGTTGTTTGGAGGTGAGAGTAGAACCAGGTCTGCTGGGAGTTATGTTTAGCTCTGCCAGGCTCAGCCTGGGCAAGTCTTGGTGTCTCTGCTCTCTGTCTGTGCAAGGGGGGTTGTGGTTCTTGTCACTCCTTACAGGCCGTGCTGCAGCAACCTGGGGTGGGGAGAGAGCAGGTATTGCCCACGACAATTCAGGCTTTGGAGTATGCAGATAGCTGTGTTTTGACTGCTTTACCTACTGCCAGTCTTAGAGCATGAAAGATAAGCAGCTGCATCTTTATTATATTACTTCTCCCTTGCAGTGTTAACCCCTGGCTCTCCCACAGTACTTTGCAAACGTCCAGCTCAGCTTCAAAGCGCTCCTTTTCCAGCCTTGAATGCATCCATGAGCCCAAAATGCATTTAAAAAAATCTTTGGCTTGGCCCTCTGGTTCCCTGGGACTTTGGTCAGGAACGAGAAGTACTGGTGATGCCACAGACCTGCTGCAGTGATGTGAGCTTGTGTCCTCCCACTCATCCCTTCCTGAGGGTGTAAGGAGGTTTAATGTGATTATGAGGCAGGAAGAACATTCTCACTTTTCCTTTCCCCCTGGGTAACTGGGTTTGGTGCTGGCATTTGGGAGGAAGCTTGTTCTGGCTTGTCAGCTCAGCAGATGGGATCCAGGAGGTGGTGGTGGTGGAGAACAAGTGTGGAGCACAGGCAAGAGAACCCTCTTGCCAGTCTTTTTTCACTCCCATTGTGGCTTGGCCATCACTCAGGGATCCTGGGAATGGCAGATCCACACATGGTGTTTGTGATCAATATGAGAGCTGCCAGCAGCAGGGAGAGCTGATTTTCCAGGCTTCAGCACTTTCTTAAACCTGTAGACTTGATCTCTAACACTGGTTCTGCTGCTCTTGAAGTTCACAGAAACACATTGCTACCCTCAAAAGAAACAAGGGAATAGCAAACTTGGAAGTTAGGATCCTGCTCAGTGGAGCTGAAGGTGTAATTTTGGGAGAGACCCACCTGCAGAGGGGAAGAAAATTAACTGTTCTCCAAGTCGAATCGCTCTGCTGGTGGGTGTGTTGTGTGGAAAAGTTGGTCTTTGTGGTACATGTGGGTCCACAGCAAAGCCCTGAATGTGAGTCCTTGCAGATCTTTGGACAGTTTGGGCATTTTCCACACTGTATGGAAACAAATCCCAGAGCAATCCTTGAAAAAATGCAATGTAATCTGTTATTTAACCTCTTTGAAATGGCTGTGATAGCTAATTAAGTAATGGAGAGCTCTAGGAAGCTGGTTTGATGTTGACTTCCTACCAGCTGTTCCCAACTCATGAAATTACCCTCTCCAGCCCATTATTCAGTGGAGAGTGCATGGGCCAAAAAAGATTTGAGGTCCTTCTCTGCTCTTTTGGGCCCATGAGAGGGGCAGGAGTTAAAAATAGCAGGAGCTGACTTTGCTCAGTAATAAAACAGGAGCCTGAACACACCCTGGGCTGGGTGATGGAGAGCAGCATGGCCAAGGTGATGCATTGGGAAACCTCCAAGTATTGAAAGGAGCCTGCAAATAGGGATTAATTGGGATTTTTATGCTGTGTCTGTGCCCATGGGTGGGGAAATGAGGCACAGGGGTGCAGCAGCACCCAGCAGGGCTCTGCTGTGGCAGAGACCTGAATCCAGATGTTCTTGTGGTGTGATGTAACGAGGAAATGAAGCTGGTTGTAACCAGAAGGTAAAACCAGGTGGCCTAGTTCCTTGGGTGAGTTATTAAAGGAAATAAACGGCTCCAACAATGATTAATGAAGGCAAGAAAGAAAAGCCGGCTGTGTTTGATTCTGTTGCACTCTCTGTTATCCCAAAAGGGGTTGTTTTGGTTGGTTTTCAGTAGGAGAGCTATTTTGAGAGTGTTTCTTTATATGGCCTGTGGCTGACACTGCATTGGAAAATGGTTGTTGTCATTATTTTTTTTCTAAAGTGCACAGATTGCATCTTAATATAGGTCCCGTGTTAGGAATGCTTTGCCTCTTTTATGATCTCATGTACCCCCCCACCCACTCACCCATGGTTGAATAACACATCCTTCTGGCAGCTACAGAGGTTGCATACGTGAAAAACAGTAGGGAAGCTTTTCTGTATTTTTAGTGCCTTTTAATGCACTTCAGCAGTTGGGATGAGGTCCCTGCTCTGTGCCAGCGAGCAGCTCGGGGGCTGCCGGCTGGGAACAGCTGGGCTGCAGGCAGCAGGGGCTCCCTTCCAAAATCCTCAGTGCTGGGAGGTTTTGGAGGACTTGTGAGATGGGATTTAGACTGATCCCTGTCCCACACCATGCTGTGCTGATCGTTAGGGAAGTACAAAGCCGTTGGCATCTCCCGACCCCTTCTGAGCTCAAGTCAGAGCAGCTGGTTTGAGCCACGGTCAAAACAGCTGGAAGAGTTTTACTGCTGTTATTGATGACAAACACAACATCCAAGGAAGCTGTTTCACAAGTGAGGGCTGGATGGGTTATTATAAGTGCAAACAGAGCTAGAGCAAGATGAGCCGAGGGCTGGAACACATCCCATGTGAGGACAGGCTGAGAGAGTTGGGGTTGTTCAGCCTGGAGAAGAGAAGGCTCCGGGGAGACCTCAGAGCAGCCTCCGAGGACTGAAAGAGGCTCCAGGAAAGCTGGGGAGGGGCTCTTGATCAGGGAGTGCAGGGATAGGATGAGGGGGAAGGGTTTTGAGCTGAAAGAGGGGAGATTGAGATGAGATCTTAGGGAGAAATATTTTGCTGTGAGGGTGGGGAGGCCCTGGCCCAGGTTGCCCAGAGCAGTGGTGGCTGCCCCATCCCTGGAGGTGTTCAAAGCCAGGTTGGATGGGGCTTTGAGCTCCCTGATTCAGTGGGAGGTGTCCCTGCCCATGGCAGGGGGTTGGAACTGGATGGGCTTTGATGTACCTTCCATCCCAAACCATTCCATGATTCTATGATATTTTTTGGCCTCTGTTCTGGGTTCCCCCCTCCCGCTGCCCCCAGGCTCTTTCCAGCCCCTCTCCGTGGGTGGCAGTGTCTGGGTCTGGCAGTGGAGCTGGGAGGGGGCTGCATTCCCCAGTGCTTTCCTTCTTACCTTGGCTCTGTGCAATCCAGGATCCCAAAGCAATACAAAATCTCTGTGCCAGGGCCCTGTGGCCACAGTCCCCCCTGGGGCAGGATCTGCAAACTGGAGTCGTGCTCCTGCATCCCTCTGAACCTGGGGAATTTTTAGTGGGCAGAAGCCAAACAGAAAACCAGGCTGGAGTTAGTGGAGATGTAAGAAGATCTTTCCAGTGCTCTGCACCTGTCAGAGTTATGAGTGTGCATCTTACCCAAATCTGGGCACATCTAGAGCTGAGGGCAATGTGTTCACTCCAAGCTGGTTCAGGACAGGGATGCACAGAGGGGGTCACTGGAATGTCTGAAGTATCCTATGATTCTTGGAGTGAAGATAATGCTCCTTCAGACAGAGCCAGGACCCTGTGTAGCATCTGAAGTGGCAGAAAAGTCAAGGGTGGGTTTCAAGAAGTGGCCAGTGAGCCTGCAAGGCCACCAAGCAGCCCAGGTGTAGGTTCACAAGGTCCTGAGGGTGGTTGGTTATTCTGCATTCCCTGGAAAGGGAAGAAGAGAGGGCAGATGTCTGGGAATTAAGAAGTATGAAATCCAGGGACAGAATGGGCATTGGGAGCCTTTGGGTCAGTTTTCATTGCTGGCTGACTTTGGGCAAGTCCTTTCACTCTGTGCCTTGCTTTTTCCTTCTTTGGGCTGAGTCTGCTGCTGCAAAGTGCTTTGGTGTTTCCTCCTGAGCGGTGCCACCTAAGAGCTGGGAATTGCTCACTGTTAATAATTCCTATTTCATTGCTTCCAGGGAAGCAGGGGGGCTGAGGGATGTGCGGGACTCCAAGCTGCTGCTTGCCCTGTTTGTTTTGGCCCTGCTTCCTGGAGTTATCTTTTTTTCTTCCTTCAGCTCCAGATGAGCTAGGGATGAGAAAAAGATTTGTCTGAGCGAGTCCTCGGGAGCTTTGCAGCAGGGCTCTCCAGTGGAGGGCGAGGTTGGTCCTTCTCTTGACAGGGTGGCTGTGCTTGAAGCAGGACAGTGTTTTTCATTCCTCTGCCTGGCGGGCTTGTGGGAGACTCATCCTCTCCATGGCTTGTTTGCCCTCCAGGTAGAACCGCAGGCCTGCACGTATCCGTGCCAGTGTCCCTCCCAGCCTGTGCAGTGCCCTGTTGGCACCAGCCACGTGTTGGATGCCTGTGGTTGCTGCAAGGTGTGTGCCAGGCAGCTTGGCGAGCTCTGCTCCCCACAGGAACCCTGCGATCATCACAAGGGACTCTACTGCGACTTCTCCAAAACCCACAGAGGCAGCGGGATCTGCTTAGGTGAGAGCTGTGTGTTCTGTTATTATGTGCTTTCTTGTGCTCCCCCCGCTACCTGCAGACCTCTTGGAAACCCCACAGCATCGTCAGAATTCCCTGTAGTGCTTGGAGCTTCATCCAGCATCACATTGTGAGATCTGTGCCAGCCCTGATACCAATCCACACAGAGCCTGCTTCCTCCTGCAAGGAAAATGCTTTCAAAGGCACCAGTTGGTGCCTCCTTTGCTCTCAGGACACTGTTAGGACCCATCCTGAAGCCTGTGGGTAAATATCAGCAATCCAGGCTTTTATTGGAAGTGAATTTGCTTGGAAAATCCCACCCCAAGCCTCCTGCTTGGCACTGGAGGGTGGCATTTTGTGCTCAACTGCTCTCATGGAAGAGAAAGCCGCGTGTCTGGCGTTAGCACGTGGGTGGGAAGAGCTGAACAACTCATTTGCAAAGCAGCAAATGTAGAACACGAGAATTACTGAGCTGGGTAAATACAAACCCAGACCTGCTTTCTCTCCTGGTGCCTTTCTTCAGCCAGAAAAGAAAAATCTTGTTGTTTTTGTTTTTGTTTTTTTTGTTCAGTGGTTATTTTTAAAGCATGCAAACACTGGTTTGGTGTAGAGGAAAGAAGAAGTATTGCCGCAGCCTCCGGTTCTGTGTTTATAAACAAGATTCCTCTCTGTCAGGAGCTGACCCTTTTTTTTTTTTTTAACTCAGGCTTTTCAAAACAGTCAGGAAGATGGGAGGGCTGGGAAGCTGATGGGAATGCTTTGGGAAGATTAGATATTAGGAAGAAATTCTTCACCATGAGCATGGGGAGGCCCTGGCCCAGGTTGCCCAGAGAAGCTGTGGCTGCCCCATCCCTGGAGGTGGAAGGCCAAGCTGGATGGGGCTTTGAGCCCCCTGACCCAGTGGGAGGTGTCTCTGCCCATAGCAGGGATGTGGAACTGGATGGGCTTTGAGGTCCCTTCCAACCCAAGCTGTTTCTGTTTATCTTTTCCTGCGGAGACCTTGGAGTACGAGAAAGGTAGAGATGATTCCATGGTAGCTCTAGAACAGGAGAGCCCAAGGATGGTGGGGTGGCCTGGATGGGTGCAGGGAGCTGGCAGTGCTGTGGCAACTCTTTGCTCACTTGGGCTCTGCTGTATTCCCTGCAGGAAAGGGCAAAATTCTCCTTGGCTGGACATGGTGCTTGGAGGCAGGAGATGGCAGTGGTGCCAAGCGGAGCTGGTAAAGAAAGAGCTCTCTTACTCCACTGGCACAGTCCGTTTTGGTGCTTTAATTGGATCAGATCAATGGGAAAGTGAGGTCATTGTAGGGTAATGAAGGGCATGACAAAATGATTGATTTTTGAAAACAGAATAAATCCCCTGAGTGGGAGCGGCGCTGCCGAGGAACAGCACAGCCGGTTCATCGGGAGGGAGAGAGCTTGGGCTAAAATCAGCAAGAGAGGGTTTAAAAATAAGCCTGAATGGCCGAGTGGAGGGAAAGGGGATGGCTTCCACTTGATGGAAAAAGTGAGGATTTGAAGCTTCTAAATAGGAGCATGGGAGTATTTTTATAGCAATGGCTTTGAAAAAAGTTGCAAGTTGAGATCCAGCTCTGGTTAGAAAGAACACATTTGTGGTCTATGAGGATTTGTGCCCCCACAAAGGCCAGGTGGCATGGAAAGAGGCTCTCGCTCCTTAAAACCATTCCCCCTTGTCCTATCCCTGCACTCCCTGATCAAGAGCCCATCCCCAGCTTTCCTGGAGCCCCTTTCAGTACTGGGAGGCTGCTCTAAGGTCTCCCTGGAGCCAGAAGACTGAGATGATGTTCTGCGGGTGAGCAGGACTAAGGGGAAAATAGATCAGGTTTCCTGGTAAGCCTCCACAAGCAGCCAAGAATCCTTTGTTTTGGTAACTTCCCAATTGAGGTTTGCGTGGATTTTTTTCTTTTTAAGGGTCAGGATTGCAGAAAGCAGCCAAACTGTCCAAACCCAGGATTTCTGCCCTGTGAACAACATTGAGATTTCAACATTTGAGTTCAGGCTGGAAGACAAAAAAGAGGCTCAAAACTTTCCGTGAGTTCCTTCGAATGTTCATTTGGCTGCGTCAAAATTTTCCATTTCCATTATATCGAAATGTTGCATCTCAATCTTTATGGCATCTAAAATAATTACTCAGGAAAAATGCTTCCCCCTGTGGAAACCATCCAGCGAGTATTTTGGTTGAGCCATTATTGTGAGAGCATAAAGGAGATCTTTGATATCAAATTGAAATGCTTCAGTTGTTTCACGTTGAAAACATTCCTGACATTGATCTGTGCCTACAAAACTCTTAATCAAACATGAATCTTCTGCTGGAAAGCTTCCACTGGAAAGATTTTGGCCAATACAGATGTGTGAGCGCTGCTCACGCCCGCAGAGAGGAGATTGCTCTGGTGCTTCAGGTTTTGTTGTGTTTCTTTTTGTGCCCATTGAAGTTTTATTGGGAAGAGTGAAAGACTCTTAGGAGAGCTGGAGATGAAAGATCTGGAAAGCAGAGAGAAATAGAAAGAGCTATGGCTGGAGGGAAGCAGAGATTCCTGCATCCCAGGGGAGCTCAAAAGGTCATAAACCCAAAGCGCTGTTTTCCTTTTGTAGGTACCTTTAGACATGCAGGGAACCAACTGCTCCTGGGAGAGTGTTGCCTTTTGGTCTCCTAGGAGTAAGGAGGAGCGAAACTGCTGGCCTGCGTGTCCTGTCAGGAATGCATCTTGCACAACACCTCTGGCTGGGGTGCTCTGAGCTGGCCAGGAAGGCCTCTGGCTGGAGAACGGGCTGTTTGCAAGCTGCAAAGGCAAAGTCCCACTTGGTAGCTCATCCAAGTGGAGAAGAGATTTTTCTAGAGGACTTTGGGAGGTCCAGCAGAGCTGGAGCCAACTTCCAAAAATTAATGTTGGGAATAGCCTTGGGTCTAGGGAGCTAAATATTAAATGTGTCAACTTCTGCTGCATCCAGCCCTGGAACATCTCCACATGGACGCTTGTCCCTCATCCACAGCCCTGTGACCTGCTGAGGCAGAGGCCCTGCTGCCACCCCACACCATCTTCTCACCTTCTCTTCTTCCTCTTTCCCACAGCTCACGAGGGTGCGACTTGTGACCTGCTGGGCAAGATCTACCACAATGGGGAGAGCTTCCAGCCCACCTGCAAGCTGCAGTGCATCTGCATGGACGGGGCCATCGGCTGCGTCCCTCTCTGCTCTGAAGACCTGCGGCTGCCGTCCCCGGAGTGTCCCAACCCCCGGCGGGTGAAGCTGCACAATAACTGCTGTGAAGAGTGGATCTGCAAGGAGGGCATCGAGGAAAAGAGCTTTGAACCAGCCATGGCAGGTGAGCAGATGTGATAGGGGTGGATCCTGGGGAGACCTCAGAGCAGCCTCCCAGCACTGAAAGGGGCTCCAGGAAAGCTGGGGAGGGGCTCTTGATCAGGAAGTGTAGGGATAGGATGAGGGGAAAATGTTTTTCAGCTGAAAGAGGGGAAATTGAGATGAGATCTTAGGAAGTAATATTTTGCTGTGAGGGTGGGGAGGCCCTGGCCCAGGTTGCCCAGAGCAGTGGTGGCTGCCCCATCCCTGGAGGTGTTCAAGGCCAGGTTGGATGAGGCTTGGAGCCCCCTGATCCAGTGGGAGGTGTCCCTGCCCGTGGCAGGGGGCTGTAACTGGATGAGCTTTGTGGTCCCTTCCAACCCAAACCATTCCATGATTCTGTGATCCAAACTGCCTTTGGATTGGGGCCTGGAGTCACATCTGGTTTGGAACTGATGGCGGCTGCTCACTTTGGTGTGGGTACTCCAGACCCAGCAAGGTGATGCTGCAGGGAGGCTCACACGCCCTCTGATATCCCAGCAGAACTGGCTGGAGCTGGGCTGAGGCAGGAAATGGCCCTCTGCTTGCCTGCGCGCTCCTGCTGAAGGGCTGAGTAGCTCACAGGATGGATCAGACCTTTGCTGTGGTCACTGAAGAGTTTGACCAAGTTGGGAGCAACCACAGAGCTGTCGGAGTTTGTCCCAAGCCCTAAACCTTGCCTCACATCTCTTCCGTGTGGCTCAGTTTTCAGGGAGGATCCAGCACGTAAGCCAGAGCTGAATAACCTGCAGGAGAACTGCTTGGTGCAGACCACGGAGTGGAGCGCTTGCTCCAGGAGCTGTGGCATGGGCATCTCTGCCCGAGTGACCAACGACAATCCCCAGTGCCACCTGGAGAAGGAGACCCGGCTCTGCATGGTCCGACCCTGCCACTTCCCCATGGAGAAAACCAAGGTACTTGGTGAGGCTGTGAGTGAAGGGTCTAGAGGGGACACTGTGTGAGGAGCAGCTAACGTGTAATTGGTCTGTTCACCCTGGAGAAGGGGAGACTGAGGGGGAACCTCGTCACAGCCTGCAGCTTCCTGACACAGGGAGGAAGAGGAGCAGGAGCTGAGCTCTTCTCTCTGGACCTGAGGGAATGGCAGGAAGATGTGCCAGGGGAGGGTTGGGTTGGACATTGGGAAAATGTTCTTCCCCCAGAGGGTGGTGGAGCCCTGGAACAGCTCCCCAGGGAAGCAGTCACAGCCTGACAATATTCCAGAAGCATTTGGCCAATGCCTTCAGCCCCACGGGGTGAATGTTGGGGTTGTCCTGTGCAGGGACAGGAGCTGGACCCAATGGTCCTTGTGGGTCCCTTCCAACTCAGGGCCTTCTGTAATTCTACTGGGCTTGGGGAGAGGAGGCACAACAGGGAACGCCAGGGACAGCCCAGTTGGGTGCTTGTCAGTCATGAGCCCATCTCACAGGGTTTGCTCTGTGCTTCCACCCTCTCCTGCTGCCAACTGATGTGGACAGAGCAGAGGTGCAGATGGACCTTCCAACCGATTGTCATGTCCTCAATAACCCATCTGCTCTCTTCCTAGAAGGGGAAGAAGTGCATACGGACCCCAAAGCCACGTCAGAGCCTCCACTTTGAGTTTTCGGGCTGCACCAGCACCCGTTCGTACCGGCCCAGGTTCTGTGGCAGCTGCACAGACGGGCGCTGCTGCACCCCGGATGTCACCAGCACCCTGGAGGTGGAGTTCCGCTGCCCCGAGGGCGACTTCTTCCAGCGGAAGATGATGTTCATCAAGATGTGCTCCTGCCACTATGACTGCCCCCGGGACAATGACATCTTCCTGGCCACATCCCGCAGGAGGATGATTGGAGACCACGTCAAGACAGAGAGGCAGTAGCCCCTCCGTGCCAGGCCAAGGTGTCAAGAGGGCTCTGCAGCGCTTTTGTGGCTGTGTCCCTGGACAGTGCAGCCCCTTCCCCCCTCTCTGTGAGGGGTTGGGCTCTCCAGAACAGCACCGTTTGCCACCAGTGGTCCCAGTGGCCTTCCCAACCAGATGAGGTGAATGGGGGAACAGCTCCAGGCTTCTGACCTTCGCCCAAGGTGGTGCAAAGGTCCATGAAGGAACCAGAAACAGGCTGGAGCTGCAAACTTGATCCAAGTTCCCACCAACCAGATGGGAGAGTGGATCAAAGCCATGTGGCTCCAGCTGGGAGCACAGTGGGTGCAATTCCCTGTGGCCACTGGCTGGCCAAAACCATGTGGCAAACTCAGAGCATGAGACAGGGGAGGGCCAGGAGGCCTGAGTTAAGCTTAGCTCTACAGCCTGTTCTCCAGCAGAGTGGGGCTCTGCTGCCTGGTGGTGCAAAGCCTTCTGGTGAGGAGGGTGCTCCTGGTCCCAGCTGAGCTTTTCAAATATTTTTGCTTAATTGGATCCAACCAGTTGGCAAAAATTCTTCTCCCATCCTTGTGCCCACCTTTCCCCTTCCCACATGCAGCAGCTTTATTCCAGATCCATTTGCTCCTGGAGATGCTGGATCATCTGCTGGGTGACCCATTCTGTGGGCAGCTTGAGGCTGGGCTGCCCTTTTTCCCTGCTAAATTCCTTTTGGCCTTTGTGTCTGGTGACAGCGAAGATCATAGAACCATAGAATGCTTTGGGTTAGAAGGGACCTCAAAGCCCATCCAGTTCCACCCCCTGCCATGTGCAGGGACACCTCCCACTGGATCAGGGGGCTCAAAGCCCCATCCAGCCTGGCCTTGAACACCTCCAGGGATGGGGCAGCCACCACTGCTCTGGGCAACCTGGGCCAGGGCCTCCCCACCCTCATTGTGAAGAATTTCTTCCAAGATGAGGAAACGACTCGTTATGTGGTGTCACTGCAGGAGATGGAGCGCGGTGTGGAGCCTCCTGCAGGAGGAGCTCCTGTAGCTTTGCCTCGGTGCTGGCAGGGCAAGGCTCCCCAGGACCTGTTTCAGACCTGAAGAGCTCTTCCAGCCTGAAATGAGAGCGAGCCAGGCTGGAACACATCCCTTGTGGGTGCTGCTCCTGGCAGGTTTTAATGCTGTGATGAGCTTGTCCTATTGTCCTTGTGGCAATCTCTTCCAAAACAGCTCTGGGATGAGAGAGGGGCTGGGTTCCACCAGCAAATGCATCCACAGAGGGGCTGCAGCTGCGATTCAGCTCCAGAGTCTTTGCTGGTGGGTCATAAGTTGGAGGAACTCCAACTTGGGTCTCCCTGTGGAGTTCAAGGCACTGGCAAGAAGGGCACTGGTGTGTGTCCATGGAGCAGATCTGGAGTTACTGAGGCAGCAGCATGGAAAGCTGGGCTCTCCCATCGTGGGAACCCCTTCTCACCAAAGCTGTGTGGTGTCTCACCGTGCCAATTGCCAGCCTGGAGCTCCAGGGAGAAGCCACTGATGTGGGAGTGGTCCCATACACCCCAAGCAGCACCAGCTCAGCCTCGCGCACCTCGGCAGCTCCGTGCTGTCTCTGGAGTTCTGTCCAGTGTGTTCAGTCCCTGCTGATCTGATTTTAGCAGAAACATCAAGGTAAAGGCTCAGTCTCATTCCTTAAATCTTCCCTGCCTTCACCCTTTCCCAGTCACTGGAGATCAGGATGGATCCCTGTCCCAGGCAGAAGCAGGGACCACGCGGCAGCACTGAGGCTTTCCCTGACCCCGAAGCAGAACCTGGTGCCAGGGAACAACCCTGGTGGTCCATAAACACTGCCCTGCAGCCCAGAACTGCACTGAAATTGCACCTTCCAGTCTGTGTCCTGACTCAGACTCTTTTTTTCTTGCTCTCAGCCCACAGAAGCTCGTGAGTCTTCAGCATCCCGTTACTTGTAATGAGTTTCACCTCTAAATAATTCCACTTACATTGTTTTTTTCTTTCCCAAGGCCTCTGTACAGTTCCTGGATCCTTTTAGCCCAACCTTGCTTGGGGTCTCCTCTCCCTGTGCCCCCAGCTCTGCTTTAAACCTCTGTCCTGCTGTTTGTGTGGCTTCTGAGTGTAAAAATGCGCTTTACTCAATGCTAATAAATATATTTTTATTTTTTATACCCCGGCAGCATCCATCAGCCTGGTTTCCTCTCCAGTGTCTCCCCAGTGCCACAAGATTGCTGGGACCCTCTGGGTGGGCAGGGTGATACTGAAAATGCTGGCAAATAAACTCTCTAAGACTTGTTTTGGAGCTTTAGAAACCGATATACTTTATTTCAGCACTGGGTGCACAAGGAAATTATTCCATCAATCACAATGAGACAAGAGTTGAAGACAGAATATGTTTCCAACTTACATGGGTATAAATTCTCCCAGCAATCTCTTGCAGATTCTACTGCTTTCCAAGGACTAATCTCAATTTTATTATGAACATCGCAACATCCAAGTCTCTGCTCATTAGAGCTTCTTTGTCCGGCATTTGGGAGGCCCTGGCCCAGGTTGCCCAGAGCAGTGGTGGCTGCCCCATCCCTGGAGGTGTTCAAGGCCAGGTTGGATGGGGCTTTGAGCCCCCTGATCCAGTGGGAGGTGTCCCTGCCCATGGGGTGGAACTGGATGGCTTTGAGGTCCCTTCCAACCCAAACCATTCAGTGAATCTCTGAGGGGGTCCTGTTCCCCGTCCCAACCAGCAGCAGGGCTGGTGTTGGTGTCCCACAGGCACCTCTCAGCCCATGAACCGTGGCTCCTGCTCTGGGGGGGACAAGCTGAGCCCCCCCTCTGCCTGTTTAAGGCCCCAGCAGTCCTTAATACCCGGTTAAAAATAACCCTGGGAGCAGCTGTGAGCGGGAGTCGGCGATAACGGGGCCAGACCGTGAGGGGCTTTGCGGCGGCTTATCAGCTTATGGCTTCATCCCCCTCTCATCACATCAGCCAGGGGCTCCCCCCTCTCCCACCTCAGCACGGCTCTTCCTCCCCAAACCATCCTCCTCCTCCTGTGGGGAAGGCTTAGGGCTCCCCCGGCAGAGGAGGGTGATGAGGGGGGAC
This sequence comes from Tapera naevia, assembly GCA_033556795.1. Classification (NCBI taxonomy): domain Eukaryota; kingdom Metazoa; phylum Chordata; class Aves; order Cuculiformes; family Neomorphidae; genus Tapera; species Tapera naevia. The sequence continues at coordinate 887,203 of JAUMJJ010000221.1, forward strand.
AAGTCCCCACCAAGCGGGAGCTGCAGGGCATGAGGTTCTGAGATTAGAGCAGGATCAGTCCCATCGCTCTCCGGGTGGGGAGGGCTTTGCCCTGTGCCGGGGGAGCCTTGAGGGAGGCAGCGGGGAGGGAACACAGTGACATCCCTGTCAGTGTCCCCAGGGTGGTGGCCGTTAGGTGGCACCAGGCACCACCCTAGGGAAAGGGACAACTCTTCATAGGCAGTTCTCTGCGGGACAACTCTCTGCAGGGTCAAAGCCACATGAGGAGCCTGAGCGCTGGGTTGGGTTTTGTTCTCTTTTTGGGGGTGGTGATGTTATTTTTTAAATTGAGGGACTTCTGGAAAAGGCATCCCACCACCTCAGCACCCTCCTCAGCCCCAGGGAACCAGGATCCCAGGGAACAAGCAGTCGCTGCCATCACAGAGAGTTGTCCCTGTGAAGAGTCAGCTTTGTTGTGTCCCATGGAGAGCTGGCCATGGAAAGTTACAGAATCATGGAATCATAGAATGCTTTGGGTTGGAAGAGACCTCAAATCCCATCCAGTTCCACCCCCCTGCTATGGGCAGCACCCACCTCATCCAGCCCAGCCCTGGGCCACCACCACCACTGCTGGGCCACCACCAAGGCTTGACCAGCAAAGAAAGCCAATGAGGCCCTTGGTGCTGGCAAGGGGCAGGAATTCCAGCTGTCCTGTTCCCTGGGGAGTCCCACTCTCCTGTTATCACCCAAGGCCACTGCCTGCGTGGCCCCGATAGCCCAGGCGTGTCCCCAGCACCGGGGATAAGGCCAGGTCTGTGGCAGCAGAGCCGTGGGGGACCCTGGTCAGGAGCAGGGGGGGCTCTGGCTCTTCTTCAGCCCTGGCTGCCCTTATCAGCCCGGCCACACGCTCGTGCTTGGAGGGGCCTGGCTGCTTATGGGGGTATTACAGGAGGATTTGGGGGCTCTTGGGGGTGTCAGGTTTGTTATGGGGGGTTACAGAAGGACTTGAGGTGCTCTGGGGGCATTTGGGGGGCTAGGCTGGTTATGGGGTGGGGGTCACAGGAGGGTTTGGCGTGCTCAGGGGAACATGGAGGGGTGGGTGTCAGGCTGGATGGGGCCCCCCAACTCCTCCAGCCCCAAGAGGGAGGGGTTTTCCTCTAAAAAAAAATGTGAAAATGGTGTGAAAAATATCTATAAAAGACCTCCTTCTGCCAGTCTTTGGGGACATTTCGGGGGGTTTGGGGGCGCTGCCTGCTCTCTCCCGACAGCCCCAGGGAGCCAAGCCCGCCCCGCCCCGCCCGGGGGACCTAGAGGGGAGCCCGTGGGAGCATCTGCTCCTTATAAGGGCTGCTGACGTCACGCGCCCCCCGCGGGGAGGGGGAATCCCTCGCACCGCTCCTCCGCCGCGTGACGTCACGCCGCCACCTGCCCCGGCAGCGCCGCGCGCCGGCCCCGCCTCCCCCGGGCCGCGGCAGCCAATGGGCGTGGCGGGCGGAGAGGGGGCGTGGCTCGGCAGCCAATGGGCGGGGCGCACGGTGCGGGAGGGGCGGGGCGCGCGGTGACGTCAGCGGGGGGCGGGGCCGGCGGTGCAGGTGGAGGCAGCGCGGAGCGAGTGGAGCGGCGGCCCCGGCCGGGTCAGCGCGGGGAGAGAAGGGGGGACACGGTGGGGGGGCTGGGGAGGGCTTGGGATCCTCGGAGGGAACTTGGGTCAGGTTGGGTATGGGGCGTTATAGGAGGGTTTGGGGTGTTTTGGGGGGCGATGGGGGGGTCTGCGGGAGGTTGGGGCACGGGAGGACTGGGGGGGGGCTTATAGGGGGATTTGGGGTGCTCTGGGGGCACTTGGGGGGCCAGGCTGGTTATAGCGGGTATAGGAGGATTTGGGGAGCTCTAGGGCATATGGGGGTCATGGGAGCTGCAGGGAGTTTGAGGTGCTCTGGGGGCACTTGGGGGTCAGGCTGGTTATGAGGGGTTATAGGAGGGTTTGGGGTGCCCTTGGGGGTCCATGGGGTCAGGCTCATTGTGGGGTGGGGGTTGTAGGAGGATTTGGGATGCTTTGGGTTACATGGGGGTCAGGCTGGTTATAGGGGGGCTATAGAAGGATTTGGGGTGCTCTGGGGGTGCGTAGGGTCAGGCTGGTTATGGGGTGGGTGTTCTACGAGGGTTCGGGGTGCTCTGGGATCCCACGGGGGCAAGGCTGGTTATAGGAGGGGTTATAGGAGGAGTAGGGGTGTTCTGGAGCACAGGAGGGTCCAGGCTTGCTGTGGGGTGGGGAGTTAGAAGGGGATGTGGGATGGGGGAATGTGGGAAAATCTGGGGTGCCTTGGGGCTATGGCAGCCAGGGATTCACAGAGCTCAAGCAAGACGTGGGGTCCTCTGGGGTTTGGGGAGTCAGACTGGGTGTAGGGGACCCACAGCAGATGATGTGTGGGGCAGGGGATTTTGGGGAAGTGTGAGGTGTCCTGCAGCTGGGGAGACCAGGGTGGCACCCACAAGGGTCAGGCAGCTTGTGGGGCAGAAGGAGGGATGTGGGGTGCTCTGGAGTAGGGCTCCCCCAGTGGTGTCAGAGTGGGGGGATTGGGGTGCACTGGAGCTGTGGCAAAACCTTGAGTGGGGCTGAGGGGAGGGAGTGTGTGGGGAGGGCCTACAGCTGGCTCAGGATGGGTGCAGAGGGTACAGGGCGATGCCCCATGGTGGTGTTCCTGCTGGTGCAGCCTCGAGGAGCTGGGTCCCCCCACATCCCGTGGTCGGGGGGTCCCTCCCTGGGTGGCAGCAGCTCCGTCATTGTCCTCTGGCTCTGGCTCTGATTTCCCAGAGGTGCTGGATGCCACTGGGGTGGGTGCTCAGCCTGGGGCTTTGGGGTGCACGCTCTCTTTCTGCTCTCCAAAACCCCTGTGCCCACCAAGACGGTTCCTGAAGCTGAGGAGCAAAGGGAACCTCCTCCTCCTGTCAATACCTGTCCCAGCACTGATCGATGCCGTGGGCTGCACCGTTCTTCCCGGGTGCCTGTGGGAGGGGGGCACTGATGTCCCCACATCCCCTTGTGGCTGGGGTGCTTTGCGCCGACGCAAGCGGAGCAGTGCGTGGGGGGACTTGGTGGTTCCTGCAATCTCCTCCTTTCCTGGATTTCACCCTCCTGCAGCTTTAGCAGGATGAGGGGTTGCTGACCCTGCTCACTGGTCCATGCCACGGGCTGCACTGGAGGCTTCTGCCTTCCTGGTGGGCTCCGTGGGTGCTGTGGGCCGTGGCTGTCTTTAGGGCTGTGTCACAAGGGTGTGCCTTGGCTCAGTGCTGGTGGCAGCCACCTCCTCACCCCAGGACTGACGCCTGCTGGGGCCCCCACATGGGAAAAGTCAACATTTGCTCTGTGGGAGTGGGTGCTGGGGAGCTCTGTGCCCTGGGGGGACTCTGGGGTGGCTGCCCCGGTGCGGGACAGAGAAGGGTAGGTGGTGTTGGCTGCTGCCCACAGTAGGGTCACTGCCACGGCTGCAGGCTTGGGCAGGCACGGCTGGCATTGGGCAACGTGTGCCAGTGCCAGATCAGGTTTTGTGAGGTGCCCAGGGCTGTAGTTGGGCATGGAGGGCACCAACAGCCCCCCCACCCCAGCAGCCCCACATGAGTTGGAGCAAATGGCTGGGGACAGGTAAGGCTGGTGGGACAAGGAGATCTCTGGGCTCCGTGGGAGAGGAGCTGCCTTGGGCAAAGGAGTAAGGGGTTCGTGCAAGGTGCACCCCAAAACCCTCTCCATCCCTGAGCTACCCCTTTCCTAAGACTCCAATGAAGGCATGGATGCAGCTCCAAGAGAGCCAGGGTGAGGGCTGCTGGTGGCAGTGTGTGCTCCTCTCCGTGTCCTCTTTCTGCTGGAGTAACCCGGTTAGTCCGTGGCAGCAGCTTGCGCCCGCGCCAGAGCTTCAGGTGATGCAGGACTGAGGTTCCCTGTTGGGCTTCATCCTTCCTCTGCAGCCCTGTTCATGCTAACCATGCCCGTGGGTGATGCAGCCGCACCGTGCCTGTCCCAGCAAGGAGGCAACAAAAACTTGTGGAGTGGTTTGTGTCCCCCTGGGTGCGCAGCTCCTCTTGGAGTGCCAGGATGTGCACAGACGTGGCTCTCCTCGAGCTCGTTGCGGTGCTGGCAGTCCCTCCTGTTTCACCCCTGAAGCAGGACACGTGCCACTTCTGCATGTCCTGATGGGAACAGCGAGTCAGCAGCAGCAAAACTTCCTCCGTGCATCCAAGTGCTTCCCGGGGGCTGCGCTCGAGCTGTTTCGCAGGTGGCAGGAGCATCCTCGTCCCTTCGCTTGCTTCTCCCTTGCCATAAAGAGAAACTCCAGGCCTGCTCAGGAGGGTTTGAATCCCTGCCGAGGACAGAAAGTGCCTTCTCATCTGCGGCGGTGCTGCTCTGACGAGGCTCTCTCCTCCTGACACGCAGCCTGGCAGCTGCTGGAATTGCCTGCAGCCGCATCGCTCCGCACCGCGCGGCCCTCCTGGGCTGCCGTGCTCCTTCGGAGCTGCCGGTGGGTGAAGATCGCTCGGAGGGTAAGCAAGACATCAGTTGTTCTCCGAGTGGAGAACTCTGAAGCTGTCACTGATTTAATATGTAAAGGAGCTTTTTCTGAGCTCTATCTGCAGCCATTCCTGGGGAGGAGGACAAACCCTACCTCGGGCAGATTAGATGTCCTCCCTTCTGCACTGAGCAGCCTTGTGCGTGCTCCCAGTTGCAGGGAGATGCTCCATGCCCTGCTGGCTGGAAGTTTGGGGTCAAAACTGGCACTTGGCCACGCTTGATACTGTGGTGGGAGGTGTGGGAGCTGGCTGAGGGGTGATCCAGGTGAGCTGCTGTTTCATTGTCCCTTTTATGCTGTTTTCTTCACCTAGAGGTTAGTGCAAGGCTGAGTCAGGTTGCACAGGAAGATGCTACTGCTGGCTCTGTGCCTAGGGATGCCCCTCTGAGCAGTCACACGCACTGGGTGCTCCACTGAGGCTGTCATGGTTCGTTTTGCAGCTGTCGAGGTCCTTTGTGCTGCTGAGCCGTGCCTTGTCATCCCCAGCTGGGCTGGTGGGGCCAGCAGGGTGGGCTTGCTGGGGCTGTCGTGGGTTGCTGGGGTCTCTCTGAAGCAGCCGGCCCAGCTTTGCGCCTCTCCCCACTAGAGGCTGCTGATGAACAGAGCAATTTCCTTTCCCTGGCACTGACAGAGCACCAGGGTCTTCAGTTTGCAGGGCTGAGCATCCCAGCCTGAGCTTTTCCTGCTGATTCACCCTGGAGACAGCAGTGGCTTCCCTCGGGTTCAGGGGACACATCTGCTCCCCTGCCAGACCTATGATAGATCTCCCCACTTCAGCAGGTCTTAATTAGGCAAATGCACCGGGACTGTGTGCGAGACCATTGCCAGGGGACACGGATGGTGTGTGGAGGATGCTGGTCCCCTCCCACCTGCCTCAGGGGTGCCCATGGGTTGTTTCCAGCTGGGTGCTGAAGGCAAAATGAGTTCTGCCTCTTGTATTGTTTTCCTGGAGAATGTGTGTGCAGTGATAACCGCTTCATCCCTCCGGCGTATCCCAACTGGCAGGAAAGCTGAGGATTAGTTAAGCAATGGAAGGGACACTTCACCACTGGGCTTAGAGCTGCTCCATAGACACAAAGGAGACTCCTTTCCTGGGGCAGCTGGTTTAGTACCCAAAGCCTGGGCAGCCTGGAAAACAAACCCAGACCCTGGGGAGATGATTAATCGCATAAAAATTGGGCGTAAAATGCAAGGCAGTTGGTGCTGCATGGTCATAGCTGCAGTGGAAGGTGCCTGGGAAGGAATTTGTGGTGTTGCACAAGGCTGTGCGGGAGGGCAGTGCGGTGCCAGCTGGCTCTGGATCCGGGCAGGCAGCGCGGCTTCCCCGACAATGGCCAAGCGGCACTTTACATAATCTGGGACTTGCAAAACAAGCTTGAAGGTCTGGAAAATCCTCCTGCTATTGTTGGTGCTCAAAGTTTGCTGAATTTCCTGGTTTGGTCTGTGGGCTTGGTTTTTGTTGTGCGATCGCAATGGGGAAAAATGTACTTTGCACGGAGGAAAGAAAAGGGCGTTTGTGGTGTTTAATCCACTCCTGCTCCGTAGATGGAACTGTTGTTGTGGTTCACAAGAGGTTTTGAGCAGCTGCTCGCAGCTTGGTAGGGCTGTGGAGGACTCTTCGTCTATCCAATTAGCATGGTTTGTCTCCTCCTGATGCCCCCTGAGGAAATCCTGCGCTATCAGACGTGCACGGGGCACTGTGGGCAGCGCCCACCCAGGCACCATCTGGGCTCCCGGCCTGAGCTGCTGCTCAGGGGCAGAAAACACCAGGTCAAAACAGCTTTGTGGTGTCTGAGCCTCCTGCCAGTCGGACCCCGCTGCGCTGGGAAGGCTCTAAAGCTGCCTCGTGCTTGTGGATTTTAGGAGGAGAAGCTGGAAGTGAGCCCTGGCAGCCAAGAGGGTGATCGTGTCCTGAGGGGCATCCAGCATGGCATCGCCAGCCGGGTGAGGGAGGGGATTGTCCTGCTCTGCTCTGCCCTGGTGAGGCCCCACCTCAAATATTGTGTTCAGTTTTGGGTGCCACAGGATAAAAAGGACATCAAACTACTGGAGAGTCCATAAAGTTGGTGAGGGGTCTAGAGGAGAAATCACACGAGGAGAGGCTGAAGGCACTTGGTCTGTTCAGCCTGGAGGAGACTGAGTGGGGACCTCATAGCTGTCTACAGCTTCCTCACAGGGGAAGGAGGAGCAGGTGCTGAGCCCTTCTCTCTGATGACCAATGATAGGACTTGAGGGAATGGAAAGAAGATGAGCCAGGGGAGGGTTAGGACATCAAGAAAAGGTTCTTCCCCCAGTGGGTGGTGGAGCACTGGTACAGCTCCCCAGGGAAACAGTCAGGGCCCCAAGCTTGACAATATTGCAGAAGCATTTGGCCAACACCCTCAGCCCCACGGTGTGAATGTTGGGGTTGTCCTGTGCAGGGCCAGGAGTTGGACTGGATGGTCCTTCTGGGTCCCTTGCAACTCAGGGCATTCTGTGATTCTATTTTCCCGTGCCTCTTAGCTCGAGACATCTGCTGCTGCTTCCTGAGGCTTAAAAATTCAAAGGCAGCTGGGAAAATGTACCTGGGAGGCTGCTGAGGCTTTATTTATGTTGGCAAAAGGCTTCGGGAAGGCTTCAGGATGAGCAAGGGCAGGCCTTACACCCCAAAACACTTCCCAGGGCCCAGGCAATGCGCTGCCGTTTGAGCCCGCGGCTTCCACAGGCTGGGGTGGGGCTGGGGGGGTCCCAACAGCCTCGCGTGCGCTGCTCAATTAAATGAGTGAATCCTGTTAAAACGTTCTCTGGTCCTGTTCATAAATAGGTGACTGAGAATCCTGCCTCCTCCTGCCACTCCTGGGAAAGCCAGGCTTGGTAGGAAGGAATGAGGTTAAGTTCTTGCTGGTCCACTCTATGCAAGGCAAGTTTTGGCACCCTGGGACGCAGCGAAAGAGGAGGAGGAGCCCTGGCTGACGGCACAAACGCTTCCTCTTGTTAGAGGCAGCTTCCAGCTCCTTTCATGTAGGTAATTACATCTGGCCATGGTTGACCTGAGCTGGGTTTGAGCAGGGGGTGTGAGGCCTGACGTGTTCTGGGAGTGACTGAGCTCCGACCGCAGCAGTGTTAAAGCAGTCTTGTCGGTGTTGCAAACGAGGCAGCAGGCTCAGAGATGGGGTGGAAAACATGGGGAAGCTCTGAGGTTACGGACAGCCTGGAGAACCTGGTGTTGGGCTCTGCTCAGCGTGGGTGGGAGCCAAGGTGGACCAATGCCTTGATGCATCATTGTAGCCAGGGCATTTAATGCAGCTGATGCATTACAGTGCTTATCACTCTGTACGTGACCTCTGTGAGCTGATCCTTGTGGTTGCCGTCACTGATTGAGGAGATGATTTCACTGCTTACCAGAAGTAGCAGCCTTTAAGGGCTGTGTTTCTGTATCTACTCTCCAAACCCTCTTGGAAATGGGGTAAGCTGTTTGTGGGCACTTCAGATCTTGAGGGGAGCTCTTTTCTCCGCATCAGCACAGGAAGGACATGGATCTGTTGGAGCGAGTCTAGAGGAGGCCCCGAAAATGATTCGAGGGCTGGAGCACCTCCCACAGGCTGGGAGAGTAGGGCTTGTTCAGGCTGGAGAAGAGAAGGCTCCAGGGAGACCTTGGAGCAGCCTCCCAGTACTGAAAGGGGCTCCAGGAAAGCTGGGGAGGGGCTCTTCCCAGCAGGATCAGGGAGTGCAGGAATAGGATGAAGGGGAACAGTTTTTATTTGAAAGAGGGAGATTGAGATGAGACCTTAGGAAGAAATGTTTTGCTGTGAGGGTGGGGAGGCCCTGGCCCAGGTTGCCCAGAGCAGTGGTGGCTGCCCCATCCCTGGAGGTGTTCAAGGCCAGGTTGGATGAGGCTTGGAGTCCCCTGATCCAGTGGGAGGGATTGGAACTCGATGGGCTTTGAGGTCCCCTCCCACACAAACCATTCCATAATTCTGTGGCTGAGGGTGTGTGTCAAACAGAACAGCACTGAGTCACCTCCCTGCATCTGCCTGGACTGCATCGCAGAGCACGGGAGCGATGGGGCAGATGCTGGCCCGGCCCCGAGCCCTGTTGACCCATGACTTTCTCTGTCTGTGTTGATGTTGTGCTGGAGGTGGCTGTGTCTGACATGGAGATGAACCTCTCCCATATGGTTGGGATCGGCCTCAGCCAATCTGTGGCTGCGAGGAGCCTCTCTGCAGGCTGGCAGATGGGGTCAGCACTGCTCAGGGATTTCCTTGGATGCAGAGTGGAGGCTTTTAATAGCAAACATGGTCATCGGCATCATCACACAACTTGAAACCTGTCCCTTAAACATAGCCACTGGCAGCTGGGACATGGCTGAGCTTGGGAAGTCCGCTCCTTTTAGACCTTTTCCACTGTTTTTGAGTAAAAATAAAAGGAAGTTTAAATCTGGGCTTGATGCTAACGTGCTGAGGGGGCAGTTCCTCAGCAGCCTGACGTGAATTGCCTGTAAGGCCCTGCCTTTCTCGGGAAGGTCGCTCGGTGCTGTGTGATGGTCGGATCCTTCCCGTTGTGCTGTGTCAGATCCTGTGCCCCAGCCAGCTGCCAAGCCTTCAGCCTTCTAGGAAAGGCAGCGGGGCCCTGCTGCCAGCCCAGGGGTGCCTGGTGCCTCGTGAGCAGCGGTCGGAGGCATCGGGGCAGCATCCGGAGTTGCAGATGGCTCTTGTTGGGGTTGCAGCACTGCCTGATCCATCCGAGTGCAGGATTGGTTTGTGCTGCCAACCAGGCTTCTTTCTGGTGTTGTTGTTTTTCCCCCCACTGCTATAGCAGGAAACAAACGTGGTTGTGGAGCCTGCCTGACTCTGGCAGTTCACATTGTGCTTCTACAAACGGCCCTCAAGCTTTTTTGCTTCCTGCCCCCCTGCTCTGGTCGATAGGAGGCTGTTATCAGAGCTCAGCAAACCCTAATGATCGCATCCAGGCCCTGTACCTCAAACCACCTGGTAGTGCTGGGCTGGAGGAAGCAGCTCATTTGCATGAGGTGGTAAATTCTGTGTGTGTTTTAATCTCTGTGACCATCTGTGTTCTTGCTTGGGCTGGGGAAATGGGAGCTCTTGGGATTTAGCCCAGGAGGTGAACGTGGAGAGGACTGTTTATTCTGTGTCTGCCGAAAACTGCCACGGGTCACAGCAGGACAGCCTCATTAGCTCTGGGAACAGTTGCTCCTGCATCTTCAGGCAAGGAGGCCAGGACAACGTGTCAGCACTGTCCTGGAGGCACATCCTGAAAAGCTGCAGGGGTAGTGAAAATGGGGACCTCTGAGAGTATTCCAGCATAGAAACCCAAATGCAAACACAGAGGCTCTGCAGTGGGCTTGGTTGGCACCTTGGAGGGCTGAAGTCTCTCCAGGGAAGGCAGCGTCAGTTTAGGGCGACGTGTGCTTGTGCATCTCCCGGCCACCTGAAAAGTCCTGCCCCAGGTTGTGATCCCCATTGGCAGCCACCTCTGCCCTGGTGAACGCCACAGCTGCAGCTCAGATTTGAGCTTCAGAAGCTGCTGATGGGACCGAGTTCCTCAGGGCAGGGGTACTCACACACAGCACCAATACCAGGGCACCAGTTCCTTCAGGCAGGCTGCAGCAGCATCGCCAGAGAGATCTGTACCAGCTACTGCTGACCAAGAGAAGCTTTTTGACAAGTAACGCCTGAAGCCTTCCTTGCTTTGGGTCCTCACATTTGTGAGCCTGAGGCTGTGCAGCTCATTGCAGAGCCCCAGACAGGATCCTCCTGCCTGCAGGCTCTGCTCAGCACGGGCAAAGGCTGTCGAGGAATGCACAGCCCCGCCGAGGCTGCTGCTGACATCCGAACCCAGAGGGAACGATCCCTGCCCTGTAATTAAGCTCTGTTCTGCTCCTGTTCATCAGACTAATGAGCAGTCTGGTGGATGTGCTCCTTGCAGCTGCTCTGGATCTTCTGTGTGGCTCAGAAGCTGGAGGTGGCTTTTCAGGAGAGCTGCCTGCAAAGGGCAACCCTTGATCTCCATCTCTGTGTCACTGGGGTGAACCTTTGACTGTAGAAGCTTTTCCCTGACTACATTGCACCCTGCATGCTGTAAATTTGTCTGCCAATGTAACCACGCTCTCTCAAGTGAGGCAAACCCTTCTGGAGGGACTGGGTGAGATGGAGATGTTTTGCCAGCTGTCGGTTGAAGGACCAGGGCAGGCTCTTGAAAGGAGAGCTCTCTTTCACCTGCTCTCCAGGCTCTTGACAGCAGTGGATAACAACACTTAAAAACAACCTGCACTCCAGCTAAATCCTCTCCTGGTTCAGCCATTTGGGGTTTCCTCATCAGAATTTACAGCTTCCTCACACGGGAGGAGGAGGAGGAGCAGATGTTGATCTCCTCTCTGGTGACGAATGGCAGGAAGATGTGCCAGGGGAGGGTTAGGTTGGACATTAGGAACAGGTTCTTCCCCCAGAGGGTGGTGGAACAGCTCCCCAGGGAAGCAGTCACAGCCTGACAATATTCCAAAAGGATTTGGCCAACGCCCTTAACCCCATGAGGTGAACGTTGGGGTTGTCCTGTGCAGGAGTTGGACTTGATCTTTGTGGGTCCCTTCCAACTCAAGACATTCTGTGGTTTCAGTCTCACTGGAGACTCTTGGCATCTGGTGCATCCCAGTGGATGGGTTTGGGCTCATGCCTGTCTCGGCAGGGTGGCTCTAGAGGAGCACAGTCCTGTGCCCAGTGCACCGTGAGGACTTCCCTCATGTGCCTTGAGTGCTCACATCATGTGGGTCCCCAGGCCCTCGCTGTGGCGTGGGGCAAGGATCCGGTAGGATTCTGGCACCCGTGTGTCCTCGCTGCGGCTGAGAGCACCGCTGCTCTCTTGAATCTCTTCATTTAGTTAATGATCCTTTTGTTGAGAGGATTAGGGTTTAGAGGCCTCTGGCAGAGTGTTAATTAAATTAAGTCTACTGGTGTTTTGTTGAGGTTTAAAGCCCACTAGAGGGCTCAGTTGGAGCCCCGTGGAGCTGGGGCTGGAGGCACTGGCTGTGTCCATCCCCTTGTAGAAGTTTGCACGAGAAGTTACGTAAGGCCAGGGGAGCTGGACGGACACAGAGGCGCACGGAGCCGTTCGGCAGCGTCCACGCTGCGCTCGTCGCTGCTCCAGCCCGGCTCTGCCCAGAGCTCAGCGGTGCCTGACCCGTGCTGTGCCACCCTGGGCACCATCCAGAGCTCTGGAGGCCGTGCCCGCTGGAGGCTGGCAGGCACGGGACGCCTGCGTCACCGCTCGCTGTGTTATCAGCATTAAGTAATGTCAGGATAATGTGGGTTTTTTTCCCCTTCACCGCTCGGTGTTTACGTTTCTAAGAAGTGGCTCAACGTGAACCTCCGGTTCCACCTTCAGTTCTGGGAAGAGTCCGACACTGAAGTTTGCTTATGTGAACTCCATTAGAGCTCTTATGTAAAAATACAAGTGTGAGCACTGGGCTTTGTGGCTTGAGGGGTTTTTGTGGTGGGTGGGTGGGGTTTTCATGTTTAACTGGAACTGCTGTTAACCAGTGTCTCTTCTCCTTTCTTTTCTATACGCTGCCCCATGATGGATTTTGGTGCCTCGCCTGCGTCGTTTGTCCGGCTGTCTCATCTCTGGGTGAGTACCTGCTTTGTTAGACCCCTGAGGGGACAGAGCTGAAACAAATCACTTGGACTTAAATAATGAGCTGACCTGTTTATTCTGTCTTAAACTCTGGAGCATTGATTGTTACCAAACAGTGGGATTTATTTTGTGTGTGAAGATTTTCGATATTGAAAAGCACTTCATAGAGTGATTTCTGGGCCAAGTTTATAACACGAAAGAGCCCCCAGCTGTAGTTTTTCTTGCCAGCCTGGATTGCAGAGCGCTGACTTGGTGATGAAAGCACCAACAAATGAGCAAATAGAAGTGCAAATGGTGTTGGTAGCAGCAAGTAAACCCCCTTGTTTCTCCCCAGATTCCTCGTGACAGCTGTTGATGGTAAATCTATGCTGTGGTTGTGTAAGGGACTCTCTGAAGGCCGGAGCACAGCGCTGGGCTGGCTTCCCTGTGCAGATGTGTGGGGCTTTGCAGGGCACTGAGAGGAGCCTGAGGCCCCTCTGGCAGGAGAGGAGGGGAAATGAGTGTCGAGTTTGGAGAAGTGCAGTGGGCGCTGATGTTTCCAGCTTGCATTCACAGAGATCCTGCTTTGCACAGGGGGGAAATCATCCTCGTGGGGTGGATTCTTGTGGTTTCCCAGCAGAGGTTTGGTGCCTGCCCCGGAGCTTGGCCATGAGCTGCTGTTTGTGCTTCTCAAAATAAAGTGTGCACGCTCAGGGAGGAGCAAAAAGGAGTCTCTGCTTGGTAAAGCTGGTTTTCTGGCTGCAGTGGTGGCTTTGAGTTGAGGTTTCTGTCTTTTCGAACTTCAGAAGTTTTTAATCAACCCTTTTTTTAGAATTTAAAGTATCTTCTTGCTAAGTTTTCCCCTTTCCTGTCCATCACTCTCCCTTCCCCAGTAATATCCTCTCATCTCGCAGTAACGGGACCAAGTATATTTAAAGCAGCCCTGCTCCATGCCCGAGCACTCGCTGCAGTCAGTGCTGAAAGCCTTGAAGGGAAAGCAGAGGATGGAGCTCTGAGCAGATTTCTTTATTCTCAACCTCTTAAATTATTATAGGATGCCTCACAGGGGAGGGCAGGAGAGATGAATCAAATCCCAGCACAAACCTGTTGTTCTCACACAGAAGTGAAGTGCTATATTTGGAAGCGGAGAACAGCTGTCTCCTGTTCTGAATGAGCTGTTCCTTGCTACCAAGTCTCTAAAAGAAGGATCATTAATTCACTCAAGAACGTACCTCCATCAGAGGTGCTGAGCTCCCATCTCCACCAAACACTCAGCAGTCATTTGAATTGAGAATTAAACTCCTCTGCACGGAAGGTGCAGCTGCAAGAAATGCAGCTGGGAGCTCGTATTTGGAGCCGAATGGAAGGGCTCGCTCGCCTGCCTGTGGGAGTGGGGTAGCAACAGGCATGCCTCTACCTAGCTGGGCCAGCCTGTCTTGGACCAGGTGAGAGGCAGTAGGGTCTTCCTCCTTGGTGCTCCTTGAGGACACAGTCACCCTTCTGGTCATCGCTGTGTGATGAGTCTCTGGACTTTGTACAAGGGCCTGGAGTGATAGGACGAGGGGAATGGCTTCAAACTGGAAGGGGGAAGGTTTAGATTAGGCATTAGGAAGAAACTCTTCACAATGAGGGTGGTGAGACACTGGCGCAGGTTGCCCAGAGCAGTGGTGGCTGCCCCATCCCTGGAGGTGTTCAAGGCCAGGCTGGATGGGGTTTTGAGCACCTTGATCCAGTGGGAGGTGTCCCTGCCATGGCAGGAGGGTTGGAACTGGATGGGCTTTGGAGGTCCCTTCCAAACCAACCCATTCTATGATTCTAGGGGGAATTTTCTCCTTGGGGAAAGCCGGTACCCTGAACAGTCCCTGGTTCCCTCTCCCCAGAGCGGCCTTGCTACAACTCTTCTCTGTGTGAAGGGTGTGTTGCCTTTTATGTCCTGCATGGGGAGTAGAAATTTGCATTTTAGTGTTCCTGCTTATTATTATAGGCTTTTGAGGGTTTGACTCTGATACAAGATGAAATTTGCTGCTTGCAGAGTGCTTGGTATGAATCTTGGTCAGCAAACGGGAGAGCTAAGTGGTACTTTGTTAGCGATGGCGAAGATAACGGTTGTGTGGTACAGTTTCACTGGATCAGGGACAGCCCCGACCTTTACCCAGCAATGAAATCATCAGGTTCTGGTTGCCTTTCCATTTTTAAGCCTGGCTTATCCATTAGGTAAATGTAAAATGCATCAGAGCATAGTAAGTGAATCTCCTCTGCTGGTCTGATAAGAGCGTTGGGCATCAGAGCTAAAAGGAACGCAGCAGCAGCTTCCATGAAGGGATGTGCTGTGAGAAGCTGGAGGGCAGGAACTGTGAAGGAAATTACTGAAGATGCAAGTGCAGCAAGAGAAGCCCATGATGTTTGAGGTTGTGCTTGTGACCTTCAAGCTAAGATTCACATATGTTGCCATTATCTTTTTGTGAAGGAGGTGGCAGCACAGTGTGTCTGTTAGCGGCTGCTGCTGGGCTGTGTCTACCTGTACTCTGGCATTGGGGACTCCGGAAGCCACGTGTTGTGATATTAAAGCTCACCTATACATGAAATTGTTCCTCCCTATCCCTCAATTCGTGGGTCACCTAGAGAAGGGCATTGCTGAACAGCAGTTGTGTTGTGAACTCGCCTTAATTCTTCTTCACCTGTAGCTCAAAGAGGAAGAACAAATAAGCTCTCTTGCTTTTTTGTCTTCCAGTGAGATTTCCTGCTTTGAACCTCTCCTGGGAATGTGGTAGCAGGGTATCTCTTTCATTTGTCCCACCCATTCAGAAAAGACCATCAGAATCCGATGTGGTGTCAAGTTCTAGGGCTGGCTTAGCGCAGTGGTTTCACTTTAAGCTTTGTAAGGCAGTGAAATAGTTCTCATTGTGGTGTTTAAAATAGCGGTGCTGCCTTCTGAATTACCATCTAATTAAATGAAAGCAAAAACTCAAAAGCAAGCGAGCTTTCTGCGTCTCTTGTTGCATAAGAAAAGCTGTTTTAGTTGACCTAAAAACCAACATTGAAACCCAGGCTAAACAGAGATGCTTTCCTCCTCGCTCTGCGGGCAGTTTGTAGCAGTTGCTACTGTTCTTGGAGAGCCATTCATGGGGTGGCAGCTGCAAGCCCTCTTCAAAACAGTTACTCCTTTGAGACTGGCTTCCCTTTTGCATGATGGCTGGAGGAACCCTGCTGTGGAGACAAATAATTAGAAATAAAAGATGGCAGCCTAATGATTATTAGCTTCTATCTGATGCGGGCTGCAGTGAAAGCTGAATGCAAGAGGGAGATCAGGCTGGTGTGCATCACAAAGCAGTTGCTGTGTCTCTTGCTCAAAAGATTTACCATGTACACTGTAACTTGCAACCTCTGTGGATCTGCAGAACACGCTGTAGTTATAGTATTTATTTCAGTAACAATCCTTTTTCAGATCAGATGACTCTCAGCAATTAATGGCAATAATGGCAACAGCTCAGATGAAGCGAGCTTCCCTCCCTCTCCTCCCTGTCTCTCCATCCATAGCCTCAGCTTTCCTCAACAGCTTCTGACTTCCTCCCCTCTGCCCTCCTCCAGTGCTTCCTATAAATCTGAACCACTTTGGGTTTGCTTTATAAAATGAGCACGGAAAGATGTGACCTTAAATAAAGCCTCAAAATGCCTTATTTTGTAAAGCTCCAGAGGAACTGGCAGTGATGTGATGCTACCCCTTTGGGATTTTGTCCCATTGATATTTATCTTTTGAAGCTGGTATCCATGACTGCCGGTTTCAAAGGTTAATATACTGCATTTCAACCAAGCTGAGAAGTCTTTCTTTATTATTTGTGATATGGAAATGTGCACCAATTAATCACTGCACACCTGCAGAACTGCCTCTCTCAGCAGACTTGGGCTGCGCTGCATTAGGTTGTGGGATCATCTGTAGAAAGGACTCGGGGTGACGACTCAGATCCTGTTAGGAGCTTAAGAAAAACCCCACAAGGTCCAAGCAGATAGCAGGGAGGGGAAATAGCACTGAACAAGGTGGTGCAGAGGTTCAGCTCTTATTTGTGGAAGAAATAAAGTAGCCTGTGCTCTGTTTTGAAGTTGTGTTTGCTCTCTGTAGCTAAAGCCGTAATTAATTAAATGTTGGGTCTTGCTGGTGTGCAGATACCTGCAGTAACAAACTGTTCTCTCTTGTCCACTGCTGGGTTCACAGCTTGGGTGGATTTGCTGCCTGGGCTTTTGATGACAAGTGAGGTTTTAGTACAGATTGGAGGGCTCTCTGCAGAGTTCCTGGCTCTGACTTACTGCCAGGTACACACAGGTCCTACAAAAACCCTGATCTTGAAACTTTCCTTCCCTGAACCAAAGAGCTCTGAGTATTTTGAGCCCAAAGAAGCATCATCTTTGCCCAGATTGGGAGTGTAACAGCATGGAGTCCAGTCTGTGCTTGAACCACCTCTTGTGAAAGCTTCCAGTGCCTCTCTAGGGAGGAGCTGCAGCTCAAAACCCACCTACCTGGTGTTATTTAAACAACCCAGAGCCTCTCCCTGCTGTGCTTCGACTTCTTATCCAGGCAAGGAGTGCATCAGGCACTGAATCCTTCATTTGTGGTATAGCTCTTCAGCCTCCCTGCCCAGCACTGATCCCTCGGTGGCACAGGCTGTTATTTTGGTTTTATTTTTTCAACAAAGGCTGCATAGCTGAGCTTGTCCCCTGCTGAAACGGCAGCTGCATCTCTGGTTCTGGCTGTTCGTGTTTGGTTTGGGAGGCTGGTGCGAGGCTTGAGCTTCTTTCTGCTGCCCAAACAAAGAGGTTTCCAGTAGTGTCTTCTGGAATTTATTAACGAGGCACAGAGAGTCAAGCACTCTGTGTGAGGATGCTCCTCTATTTTTAGTTGTGTCTTTTTTTTTTTTCACTGACTGGTAGAGAATGAAAAATGGGTAATCGCTTGAAATGAGGGAGAGCTCGTGACCTGGTGGGTGTCAGCATGCTGTTGGGCCATCTCTCTCTCTTGTGACAGCTCTTTCCATGGTTCAGTCCATTTCTCGAGCTGAGGCTCATGCCACACTGATCCTGCCTTTTCCTAAGCCTGCATGATGTGTATGCACAGCATCCCCTGTAGTCTGTTCTCCAGGAACAAGCAACGATGGTTGATGAGAAGCTCAACATGAGCTGGCAATGTGTGCTGGCAGCCCAGAAAGCCAGCCTTGTCCTGGGCTGCATCCAAAGCAGTGGGACCAGCAGGGCCAGGGAGAGGATTCTGTCCCTCTGCTCGGCTCTGGTGAGACCCCATGGACAGGATGGGCTCCATAACATAAGAAGGACGTGGATCTTTTGGACCAAGTCCAGAGGAGGCCACGAAGATGATCCGAGGGCTGGAGCACCTCCCATACAAGGAGAGACTGAGAGAGTTGGGGTTGTTCAGCCTGGAGAAGAGAAGGCTCTGGGGAGACCTTAGAGCAGCCTCCGAGGACTGAAAGAGGCTCCAGGAAAGCTGGGGAGGGGCTCTTTATCAGGGAGCACAGGGATAGGATGAGGGGGAAGCGTTTTCAGCTGAAAGAGGGGAGATTGAGATGAGATCTTAGAGAGAAATGTTTTGCTGTGAGGGTGGGGAGGCCCTGGCCCAGGTTGCCCAGAGCAGTGGTGGCTGCCCCATCCCTGGAGGTGTTCAAGGCCAGGCTGGATGGGGCTTTGAGCCCCCTGATCCAGTGGGAGGTGTCCCTGCCCATGGCCGGGGGCTGGAACTGGATGGGCTTTGAGGTCCCTTCCAACCCAAACTATTCTGTGATTCTATCCTTTAAGTGCAGCCACTTTCATGTTTAATACTTCCTACTTATACTTAAGGTGAAAAGTATTTCTCAATGTAAAACATTCCCTGTATGAAAACTCGGTCCTGCAATCTGGAGCTGACCTCCTCTAATCCATAAATGGTGCATCTTGGCAGAAATGTGCTTTATGCACCATCCCTAAGCCCTGGAACAAAGCTGCCTTTCCAGGGAGCTGTTCTTCCCTGCACTGGCACACAGCCTGGAGAGAGCTGATGCTCCTCTTCGTCTGCTTTATTCCTCCTTCTTCTTGGAGCTCGTCTGCTGTGCTGCAAGACACCGACTCAAGTGAACATCAACTTCACACAAACTGACGAAACCCACGATGGGAGCTTTTTACATAAATTAACTAAATTTTAGGTGGGATGGGAATTCCTAGATCATAGAATCATAGAATGGTTTGGGTTGGAAGGGACCTCGAAGATCATCCGGTTCCAACCCTTCCTGCTGTGGGCAGGGACACCTCCCACTAGACCAGGCTGCTCAAGACCTCATCCAGCCTGGCCTTGAACACCTCCAGATGTACAGGCTTAGTTGCCCAGTCGTCCTCTCTGATTTCCCTGTCTCCCCAAAAGGCATCCACATCACCCAGCCCTTTACCAAAACGATGTAGTGGCTCGGCTCAAAAACCGGATTCTTCTGCCCATCAGAAAGAAAATGTGGTTTTAACTTGACAACTGAACGGGCAAAACTCCTGCTGTTACAGCAACGAACAAAGGAAGACGCTCCAGTAGGGAACCAGAGAGAAAAGGATAGGACAAGCAGCTTGGATTTATCAAAACTTGAGGCTAAATGCCATGATGCCAAGTGGGATTACAATAGCAAATTCACTTGGTCTCTTCAACTACAGAGGGTGCTGCTTGGCCCTTTAATAACTTGCTCAACAATGAATTGATTGTTGGTTTTGGAGAATGCTACGATGGGCTGGACTAGATTTAATCTTTGGTTAAATACTTGATGCAGAGCCAGGTGAGTGTGGATGTTCCAGGTTGCCTTCACCGCACACATATGTGTTGCAGCGAAGCGGTGCGACGTGTTCTAGTTGAAAAAGTCTTGAGTTTGCAGTTCAGCCTGTCACAGGCTTTTTCTGGCAGTGAGTTCTGCTGTGCCTGCCACTTTGTGTGTGAGATGGAGGGGTGAGCACTGGTGAAACAGCGTTGGCTGAAGCACCTCTTCCTTCTAGGTAACTCGTTTACATGAAATATCTTTGCTCTAGATCAGTGTTTTACGGCAAAATGAAGCTTGTGAAGTCAAAGGGAGGTTTGCTTTACATCTCATCCTGGCCTTGTGTTCTCAGCCAAAGCAGCACTGCTGATGGTGACAGTAAATCTGGGAAGAGGAGCCAAGGGCAGAGGGCCAGTAGCTGGCAAAACCGAGCCACCTGCTCTCCTCCCACCCTGTTTGCTCCTGTGAAAGGGCTGCTGCCGCTCTGGAGATTGCAAAGTGTGTCCGTGTGGCACGTAAATGGAATATGCCTATTGTGTGTGGAGAAATGTATGCATAAAGCAGCCACAGCCAGCTTCTTTGGAGCAGTAGTGGATAAATGATTCAGTTGACCAGCTTAATTTCTTTGTTTTCCTACAACTTGGCTTAATCCCAAGTAATTTCTCTTCACCTTAAATCCTGCTTATTTTGGGGGAGGGAGGACCGATACCAGCGTGGTGCATGATTCCTTTGTTTAGATTGGGAATTCCTCACGTAGAGAAGCCCCTCGGGGTGAGGAGAGCTTTGTGCAGTTTATTGTTTGTGCCAACAATGCTCTGGGCACGGTGTTCACCGGCACTGGTGTGAATTGGGAGCCCTGTTTTACAACCAGTCCTACCAGTAGTGCATCCTGCGGGGCGGGCAGAGCACCGGATCACCTTGCAAAGGAGTTTTTTTTAATGGAGAACTGACTTGAGCTGGATTTAATCCACCGTCTAGATGCTCTGAAGATGCTTGAGTGTGTATTTCTGAGCTGCTTACTAGCTGTGTACACGTTTAACAGGCAGAGGGTAGGGTTTGACATCGTTCTCTGGGGTGACCCAGTTGATTTGCACTGACCAAGTCCATGAGGAACAGCTTCTGCCTTAGAGACCGCAAACGCATGCCTAAAATGAATATAATTCCTCTCCTTATTCCTATATCCAGCAGCTGAATACCAAGAAATCCTGACTTATTAAAATAATTCTCAATGTCTAATTGACTCCTATAAAGCGACTTAAACCAGCTATAACTGGGAGAGTTCTTTAAATATTTGCAAGCGGGGCTTGGCAAGGGGCGAACTGCTCTTGTAGGGAAGAATTCAAGAAATTTCCATTACTTCCTATGGGATTTCAGAGGTCAGTTTGGGGCTGTGCAGGAAAGAGAAGGTTAAAAGCTAAGCCAGTGATTTATAGCAGAGGTGTGGTGTTGTTGATGGTGCCATATGCAGAAGAGCGTTAGGTTTGAGTTTCTTTCCTTTTTTCCTGCTCCCTTCAGAAGCTTTCTTTGGCCTAAGTTCAAATCACTCCAGAAGAACATTTTCAAGGCACTCATGGAACGATCCATGTGCCTCTTTTCATGTTGGATGATTCTACTGCTCATATGTTTCTCCTGCTATTCAAACTCTTGGCTGTTTGTTTGGGATCTGAAGAGGTAACAGCATCCTCTGCCCTTGTGCACAGTGTGTACGGCAGCTGGCACTAGTGCTCCCTGGGGAATAAATGCTTCACCTGGGAAATAATGGCTCAAAATATGGGAGCTCTGGGTACTCAGATGCTGGCAGATGGAGTTGGGGATCATCTGGTGATCTGAGCATGGGGGATGAGGTGCTGCGTGGTGTGAAATCACCATCTTGATGTGAAGATTCTGCTGCCTTGGTCTCTTCTCCATGTAATCTGCAATCTGCTGCCGGTCAGCGTGTGTGCCTGTTATGATGAAGCAGTGTGGTTTTGTTTGCTTGTTTTCCTTAATTGCAAGAAGCTGTTGCCAGCCTCTCACATCCAAAATTTGGGGCTTCTTTGCTTGATGGTTTTCTCCTTAAAAGCCCCTTGGAATCACGTTTCTCTTCTGGCACAGTGTGTTTTCATCCCACCCGTGGGTGAGCAGTAGCTAAGGTAGCAGTTATTGTGGTGGGTCAGCACCAAACATCTGAGCCCTCCCTCTCTTCACAGCCCAGGCTATTAAAATGTGTTAATTTAATGCCATGGGGAGTGGAGCAGGAGCTTCAGGGCATGTTTTAGTGGAACTGCTTGTCCCTGGTGTCGGAGCAGCGACTTACAGCTGCCAGATCATTCCCAGCCTGTGTCTTTGAATCAAATGTGCTCATCTGAGTCCAAGGAAACAACCAGATAGTCCAGATTCAAGGCAAAAATACCTCTCTTCCCTCCTATTGAGGACGTTTTGCAAACAATCTCAACACCAAGACAAGGGGGGAGCTGCCCGGTTCTGCATGTTTTGGCAGAGCTGAGTGTCATAGCCGTATAGAGGAGAAAGGGGTAAATAACTGTGAAAAGTCTGTGAATTTTTCTAGAAATTGGGTTTGTTTGCCTCATATTTAGCACTAATGCCCTTAATGCAGGAGTGGTCCTCGCTGGTTCAGTACTAGTGAGGGCTTCAGCATGAGTGTTGTCACAGTGCATCCAGAGGAGGGCAAGAAGGTGGTGAAGGATCTGGAGCACAAGGCTTATGAGGAGCAGCTGAGGGAACTGGGATTGTTTAGCCTGGAGGAGGCTCTCTACAACTACTTGAAAGGAGGTTTTAGCGAGGTGGGTGCTGGTCTCTTCTCCAAAGTTACTCATGATAAGACGAGAGGAAATGCCCTCAAGTCACGCCAGGGGAGGTTTATACTGGGTGTTAGGAAAAAAAGTCTTTATTGAAAGAGTGATGAAGCACTGGCAGAGGCTGCCCAGGGCAGTGGTGGAGTCTCCATCTCTGGAAGGGCTAAAAAAATGTGTAGATGTGGCACTTTGGTACATGGTTTAGTAGGCATGGTGGGGTTGGGCTGACAGTTGGACTGGATGAGCTTGGAAATCTTTTCCAACCTTAATGATTCTATGATTGTTTGAGGATGAAGCCATCTGAACCAGGGTGCGCATCAACCCGTCTGCTGATGAGGAGGTAGGACAGTTGCTCTTTATGCAAGGAGAATGTGCCAGTTTTAGCTTAATTCCCTTTGGGAGGCAAGTTGAGAGGCTTCAGTGCCGTGTGTCTTCTGCAGATGTGTAAATATTTGAGTGGGATTTAGTCAAGCTGGTCAGGCTGGCAGCAACCTTGCTGTAGCTCCAGGAGGAGCTGGTGGGAGCCTTTTGCTATGGGGTGCCTAGCAAGGAAAGTGGGATGGCTCTTAACTCACTAATTTGGCTGTCAGTGAGGAATAGCCATGGTTTAGAGCAGTGGACAGGCCAGACTGTATGGGCTGTGCTGCTGATGCTGGTTTTGGACATTTTTCCTTGTTGACCATCTCCATTGTCCCAGTATTGCCTTGGCACCATAGAATCATAGAGTCATTTGGTTGGAAAAGACCTTTGGGATCATTGAGTCCAACTGTACCTGTCTACTATTGAACCATCCCTGAGCACCTTGTCTGCCCAGCTTTTGAACCATGGAGGTTTGGGTTGGAAGGGCCCTCAAATCCCATCCAGTTCCAACCCTCTTGCCATGGGCAGGGACACCTCCCACTGGATAAGGGGGCTCAAAACCCCATCTAACCTGGCCTTGAACACTTCCAGGGATGGGGCAGCCACCACTGCTCTGGGCAATCTGTGCAAGGGCCTCCCCACCCTCATTGTGAAGAATTTCTTCTGAACATCTAATCTAAATCTTCCCCCCTCCAATTTAAAGCTGTTCCCCATTGTTGTAGCACTACAGGCCCTTTTAAAGAGCCCCTCCCCAGCTTTCCTGTAGCCTCTTTCAGTACTGTGTCTCTTCTCCCAACTGACAGGTGATGGGAGGAGAGGAAATGGCCACAAGTTGTGCCAGGGCAGGTTCAGATTAGACATCAGGAAAAAACTTCTTCATGGAAAGGGTTGTCAGGCACTGGCAGAGGCTGCCCAGGGAGCTGGTGGAGTCTCCATCCCCGGAGGGGTTTCAAAGATGAGGGGCTCAGGGACGGTTCAGTAGTGGACAAGGACGGTTGGGTGCGATCTCCAAGGTCTTTTCCAACCAAACGGTTCTATGGGAGGCTGCTCCAAGGTCTCCTTGAACACCTCCAGGGATGGGGCAGCCACCACTGCTCTGGGCAACCTGAGCCAGGGCCTCCCCACCCTCACAGCAAAACATTTCTCTCTAAGATCTCATCTCAATCTCCCCTCTTTCAGCTGAAAACGCTTCCCCCTCGTCCTATCCCTGTGCTCCCTGATCAAGAGCCCCTCCCCAGCTTTCCTGGAGCCCCTTTCAGTCTTGGGAGGCTGCTCCAAGGTCTCCCCAGAGCCTTCTCCTCTCCAGGCTGCACAAGCCCATCTCTCCCAGCCTGTGCTCATCCGGGAGGTGCTCCAGCCCTGGGATCATCTCTGTGGCCCCCTCTGGCCTCGCTGCCTCCAGGGATGCAATGTCCAGTG
Organism: Tapera naevia; assembly: GCA_033556795.1. NCBI lineage: Eukaryota > Metazoa > Chordata > Aves > Cuculiformes > Neomorphidae > Tapera > Tapera naevia. Next base: position 910,687 of record JAUMJJ010000221.1, read on the forward strand.
CCTGCTCGGTTCCTAAAGGCCTTGTAGAAAAGCAAAGCCCCCCCCTCGCCCGTTCTCCCCCCTGGCGGGGCCGAGGCTTTCCCTGCGAGGCAGGGATTGTGTTTGTTCAAATCTGGGTCACGGGAAGCGCAGCCGCTCGGCGGTACCGGCTGCAGGGCCCCTCCTCCCGGTGCCGAACGCACCGGGAGCCCCTTTCCTGCCCTCCCACCGCCGGTTTAACGCCGGTAATCGCGTGTTTTCGAGGTGGTTTTCGGCCGCGGTGAGGCAGGGCCGGGCCGCGCTCCCTCGGGGCGGCCCTGAGGGGAAAGGGGGGGGGGGGGGGGGGGGGGGGTGTTGGGGAGCCATGAGGGGGCGCTACCGCTCCCCCGCCCCCCCCCGCGCTCCCCGCCAGCCGCCCTTTCCCGTCCGGCCAATCGCCGGGCGGCGCTCGGGCCACGCCCCCCGCGCTCGGCCAATGGGAGCTTACTACAGTGTTGTGGGTGGGGGCGGGGCCGCGGGGCGGGCGATTGGGGGGGGGGTGGTGGGGGGGCAGAGCCGCGGGCGGAGAGGGGCTCGGCGGGAGCGGCAGCGAGCGGCTCCGCACCGGCCCGGGGCCGCGGAGGGAGCGGCGGCGGGTAAGGGCGCGCGGGAGCGGGTGTGTGCACGGGGAATGCGTGTGCACCGTGTGCGTGCGTGCATGCAGCATGTGCGTTCGTGCAGCATGTGCGTGTGCCCGGCGTGTGCGTGCATGCACCGTGTGTGCGCACACCGTGTGTGTGCATGCATGCAGCATGTGCGTGTGCACAGCGTGTGCGTGCATGCACCGTGTGTGTGCAAGCATGCAGCATGTGCGTGTGCACAGCGTGTGCGTGCATGCACCGTGTGTGCGCACACCGTGTGTGTGCAAGCATGCATGCAGCATGTGCGTGTGCACAGCGTGTGCAAGCATGCATGCAGCATGTGCGTGTGCACAGCGTGTGCATGCATGCAGCATGTGTGTGTGCACAGCGTATGCGTGCATGCACCGTGTGCACACACCGTGTGTGCACACACCGTGTGCGTGCATGCATGCAGCATGTGCGTGTGCACAGCGTGTGCGTGCATGCACCGTGTGTGCGCACACCGTGTGTGTGCAAGCATGCATGCAGCATGTGCGTGTGCATAGCGTGTGCATGCATGTAGCATGTGTGTGTGCAACGCGTGTGCGTGCATGCACCGTGTGTGCGCGCACCGTGTGCGTGCAAGCATGCATGCAGCATGTGTGTGTGCCCAGCGTGTGTGTGCATGCATGCAGCATGTATGCGCGCACAGCGTGTGCGTGCATGCATGCAGCATGTGCTTGTGCACAGCGTGTGAGTGCATGCACTGTGTGTGCTCAGGGAGTGTGTGTGCACTGTGTGTTCGCATGCACGAGGAGTGTGCGTGCAGCGTGTGTGTGTGCATGGGGATTGCGTGTGTGCACGGGGAGCGTGTGTGTATGCGCGCACAGGGAGTGTGTGCCTGTACCATGTGCATGTGTGCACCGTGTGTTTGTGTGTGCATGCAGTGTGTGTGTACAGCGTGTGGGTGTGCTTGCGCACGGGGAGCATTTGTACATGCAGCATGTGTGTGTGCACTTAAATGTGCACTGTGTGTGTACAGTGTGTGTGCATGGGGAGTGCCTGTGCACCACATGCGTGCAGCGTGCATGTGTGCATGTAAGGCATTGTCTGTGCGTGCATGTTTTTTTCAGGGTACAAGCTGTGTGCACCGTGTATCTGTGCATTTACACACTGTGTGTTTATGCATGTATGGTCTATGCACAGTGATCTGTGCTTGCACACAGGTGTGAGTTCACGTGTGCATGGTCTGTGTGCAGTATTTCTGCATGCACACAGGTGTTCAGGTGTGTTTGGTGTATCTGCATGCACACAGGTGTTCATGTGTGCATCATGTATTGGCATGCACACGTGTGTGTTCATGTGTGCACAATGTATCTGCATACACACGCATGTGTTCATGTATGCATGTTCTGTGTGCACCAGTATATCTGCATGTACATTTGTGCTCTTGTGTGTGCAGTGTATCTGTGCATGCACATGTATGTGTTCATGCACACATAATCTCTGTGCATGGTGCATCTGTGTCTGCACAGTGAGTGTGTGGGTGCACGTGTGCGTGGTCTGCGTGCATTGTGCCACTGAGCGTGTAAAGGACACGTGTGCACAGGGGCTTAGTGTGCACACACAGTGCCTGCACAGCATGAGGTGTGTATTTGGGGTGCGTGTTGTCTGTGTGCTGGGGTCCCTGCACGCATGCACAGCACGTGTGCAGCCTCTGTGTGTGCACGGCGTATCCGTGGGGCTGCGTGTGTCATGGAGAGCTGCAAGCCCAAAGGCTGAGGCTCAGCTGGAGACAGGTTCTGCACGAGGTGAGAGAAAGGGGCATAGTGGGATGAGGGGACACAACGCCGGGAGCTGGCACCCCATGTACCCCCTTGCTGGGGGTGTGGGTGCCGGGAGCGGCCGGTGGTCGAGCCGGGGTCCCAGCTCTGCACTGAGTCCATTGTGCAGGAGGAGGAGGAAGGAGACATGGCGGCATGACCCGTGGGATGAGCGTGGGTGCCAGGGGTTGACGGGCTCTTTCCCGGCTGTGCATCCCGCTTCCCTCTGAATTTCAGCTCAAGAAAACCCCTCAGCCCAAGGGGAAGCCACACTCTTCAGCTCAAAGGAGTTTCAGCCAAGGCGTATTTGTATTTTTTTATCTCCAACATTTGCAATGAAAACAACTCCAAAAGGCCTGGAATGAGTTAAAATCGCACCTTGACATCTGTGAGTGCCATGTCTGAAGCTCAAGTGTTTCTTGGGGAAAAATGACTTGCTCCAGCTTTGTGTGATCCGAGGGGGGTGGTTTGGGGCAGGGGCCGGTAGTGGGTGTCTAAACGTTTATTTAAGAATTGCGTGTCCAGCTACGAAGAGAAAATTTTGAAGAGATTGCCCAAATTCTAGGGCAGGTGTTGTGCTGCAAATTATAGTCCAGTTATAATTCAGTTCTTTTGGTGATAATTCAATTAAGATGCTGGTAAAAATACGGAGAAACAAAGTGAAAACTTATTTCTGAATAGCACAGAACCAGTCTTTGCCTTATTTGCTGTTTATTTTTAGGATTTTGAGGCTTTCCAAATGCGCTCAGTTTTGTTTGAATGGGTTGCATCAATCCAGAGGGATGCTCCTTCTAATTAGTTGGTTCTCATTTCACAATTGAGTTACTGAACGTATAAATAATCTCTGTGAGGTCTTGGGGGGAGGAGAATCCGGCTGGGTACTGACAGAGCCACGGAGGGGCTGTCGCTGCCCAGCGCTGTGGGGAGCAGCATCTCTCACAATTAGCTGACGCTCGCGTGTCCATGTCCTGGGAGTCGCTCCTGTCGGTACCCTGGCCCTGGGAAGGAGGTTTTGTGGAGGTATCATAGTCAGTTTATTGATTTTAATAGCTGGTAACATCATATTTGGAGTTCATTGAAGGTTTTCCTATGGTGGGGTGGTAGCTAACGGGGATGTCCTGCTTGCGGTGCGCGTCGCTGCCAACACGCTTGGTGTTTACCTTTGTACATCAACGTGCCAGCCCCTGGCATCTTTGGTTTTATTTCTGTGACGTTTTTGAGCACTCGGTGTGGTTTGCAAGCCTGTAGGGACCTTTGCCTCTCTCTGCTGACATGGCCTTAATAAATGAGGGGAGGATTTTCTAGGATTCCCATGGACCAACGTAATCTGCTGCAGAAGGTAAATATCAGGATAAACATAGCTCCTTACTGTCGAGTCTTTGGAAATGGAGAGAATGATGATGTTTTTAATATAAATGGATGCATTGTGGAGGTGTCCCTGCCCGTGGCAGGGGGGTTGGAACTAGATGGGCTTTAAGGTCCCTTCCAAATCAAACCATTCCATGATTTCTTGTATTTATATTAGAACAGGAATTCCCTGTGTTTTCATGTAATCTCACAACTGCAATTTAAACCCAATTAATAGAAGCACAGCATTTGTGGGGAAGGCAGCAGGCTCTCCCAGGCACCTTCCTAGCCTGTTTCTACGCATAATATGTTCCCAGAGCCTAAAGATGCTCTAAAAGATCGTCCTCCAGATCCACTGCTCCTGTCTCTGGTAACACGTTACCAGCTGCCTGTGCGCTCCGCACGAGCGGATGCGATATTTTCACTTGACAGCACTTGATGTTCAGAAAGCAGCACAACATATCTGTCCTGACGCCCCATTTACTGCTTGTTGAGCAAATATTTGGATTGATGGGAGGTAGACTTGTAAGTATGGGGCTTCTGTAGTAAGCAACCTCGTTTACAAATGCATTCATTAGTGATCAAAGTGTTGCTGTGCTGGGGTAGCTTGCAGGCTCCCAGCCACGGGATGTTGAGATGCTTCGTGTGCTTTGATCTGTTGATGGGTGAATGATGGTGTTGGGAATGTGGCATGTAATGAGCTGGAATAAAATTGTGTGTGCAGAAGTGTTGCTGATGGAAGAGAACGGCTCTGTACTGGGTTTTCACCAGGAGTTATTTAGCTTCTCAAGGAGTGTTGGATTTTTGGTGTTAGTGAGTCAATCTTGAGCTCTGTGTCCTCAGGGAAGTTTGTGAAAGTGTTAGTGGTGTGCCCACAGCACCTGGTTGAGAATTTCTCATAAACACCTTCCCTTGATGTGTTTTGTATTGAGGGCGTTTGATAGGAGTCTCCCATTTGGGGAGACTGTGACAGTCCCTGTTCTGCTGCAGAACATGTTTTTCTCCAGCCAATTCCTACCACATTGCATCTGTTTCTTGGAAAAACCCCGGGAAGCTGTTGCAGCTTGGAGGTGCTGGGGATGGGGAGAGCCACTCTTTCCAGGTGTCCAGACCAGGGAATTGCCTGGAATAGAGAAACTGGTGTGAGTGGGAGGCAGAGTGGGTGCTTCCCCCCTCGCTGCAGGTAGAGATGTGCATGGGTCTGTGGATGAGGAGCTGGAGCCAGGTTGTGTTTCTGTGCTGCACTGGATTTGTTGGGACTTGCTCTTCTTGGTGAAGCTGCTTTTACCTTGGTGGTAATGAGCAGTGATGAATAGGAGGGATTGCTTTGATAGAGTAGTCTTTGAGGGGCCTGCAGCTGCCCTATGGATGCAGATGGTTTCCTCTTATAAACCTTATTTTGTGTTTTTAAACTCCACTGCAGATCATCTTCCTAACCATGCTTTACCCCCGCGCAACTTCTCTGGAGCATTTGGAAACGACAGATATTCAGATTCTTCAGACTTGGGGCTGTTTTCTTGCTGTCGTGCATCTCTAGGGAAGCTCGACGTGAAGCTTTGCATCTCGGGTGGAAATTGCACTCTGGGCTTGGTGGTGTTTTGCAATGATTGTTCTGCTTTCTTGGTGCTTGGCTTTTGCTGTAATCTTGTGTAGATTAAGCAGGCGGCTATACATAAAGATTTCACCTTATACTTCTCATCTGCTACACGGTTTTGATCAGTGCTGTGGTTCCTTAAGTTGCAGAGAACTGTAGGATGCGGCATGGCAGGGATTTATGGATTAGGTAGGAATGTTCATGGCTTGTAGTTAATCCAGATTAATATTATTAGTTTCTTTACGTTCAGTCAGTTGTTTACGCTTGTTTTCTGTTTATGTGAATTTTTGCTTGTGTAAAGCTGCTAACATTATGTATTAAAAGCAAATACTTTTACTTCATCTGCGTAGATGGACTAAACCTCTTTTTTTATTTTTTTTTAAATGAAGCAGTTCCACAGAGACAAAAATTGCTTGGGCTTGGGGGGTGTGTTTCACACTTGTACTTTTCCAGGGCACGCTCCTCCAGACGCCCCTGTAGTTCTGATTTAGGCTTTTTAAGCATATTCCGTGCCAGTTTTAGCCATTGTGCTCAGAGCAAGTGCCTACAGCAGTGCTTTATAATTTATAAAGTTGCACAGCACTTGAACTCTAGTGCTTTTGGAAAGGACTGAGTAGTTTGTATCTCCCTGATCTCGATGCAGAGCCTGGCAGACATAGGAAGAGCCGCAGCTCCGGGGTGTGTTTGTGGCACAGCTCCGTGGCCAACTGGTCGCGTGCCGTGGCCTTGGCCATCACGTTGTGTGCTTCCCTCCCACGCCTGTATTTTTGGAGAGCGGTCCCTTCCGTCTGTTGGTGAGGGTGAGTGCCATGGGATGTCAGCTGGGCTTTCTGGCAGGTTCACACCATGAAATATCGTCCTCCCTGGCTGCTCAAGGAAACCTGCAGCCTGGAGTTGGGAAGGAGCCTTCACTCTGCCCAAACTGAGGTCCTTCTGATGGGGGACGAGGTCAGCCTGAGTTCTAACCACAGCAAATACACCATGGATGGAGACTGGTTTGGGAGCAGCAGGAGAAGGTCTGGGCTAGTTAGCTATTTCTATGAAAAACACAACTCCTTTGAACTCGTGGGTCACCGGTTGTAGGCTGATTATTTCCCCCCCTTCCCCGCCCTACGTAATGCGTGTGTGTGAGAGAGATAATTAAAAGCTTTCAGTTAAATAAATAACTAAGCCGCTCACACGGTTTATAGTAGAATTGCAGAGTCAAACACTTGGAGGTGGAAGATGCCGTGTGCTGCTCGGGGTCCCCACAGCATCTCCTGCGTCGTTTCGTGTGAGCACAGACCAACATGGTCTCAGCGTGTGATTGCACGTGAGCTTTTCCCCCACAGGGCTTGCACTTTATGAAATGTAAGAGAGAGCCTCCTGCTAAGTGGGAGAAATCCCATCCCATTGTGAACGGGGCCCTGGGCTGTGTTTATTTCACATTATTCAGACTCGGCTCTGAAGACAGGATTAATAATTCCCGCCTGGGTTCATCTGCTATGCGTGTGTGCAAATGAATTAAACCCATGAGCTGGTTTTTGCAATTTGTTTGTGAGACAGAGCTGGATGCTTCGGGACAGGTAACGGTACAAGTGTTGAAGAGTGGTTTGGTTTTATCCCTTAGACGTGGAGTGTGGTGGAATGGTTTGTATTCAAGCCCTGGTTTCTGCCTTTCTGAGCTGCCTGCAGTGCCTCAAGGCAGGCACTCAGAAAATGAGAAACATGCAGCTGGTGACCATTCCTGGGGAGTTTTGGAGTCGGTTGTCATTGGGCAGGGGCTGGTTCATGGAAGGGTAAAAATCTTTCAGGTCTGGCTTCAGCTGCTGTAGCTTAGAACTGTTTTTCCTCCAGCAGCTCTTTCTTGCTATTCCTGAAACAAATTATAAGAGAGCCTTACAACCAAATGTCCCTCATTTCTCCTCTTAAGGTGAGGGCCAGAGGAAAGCAGGATGCCCTGAGGCTTTATGGATAGATGCAAAGTTTAAGAGGTGGCGTTTTGCAGAGTGACAAAAACCCTCTTGAATCCCCCAAAACTTCCTTTAAAATACTGGATTCCATGTGCATGTAGTTTTCCAGTCCTGCTTGCAAACACACATATCCTTACAGTGTCATCTTTATGTGTGCATCAGTCGTTAGAGCCACAAGCCTGTGGGAGCATGTGGGGATGCGGCTTCTTGGGTGGATGGGGAAGAAGAGCAGTGTGAGCTGTAATCCACTCATTCTTCATATCAATGAAAACATAGCTATCCATTTTGTCTGAAAAGTCTTGAAATCCAGCATGAAGCCGAAGTTTTCTGCCTTAGGTGTCTGTTTTACAACCATTGGCTTGGCAGTGGTTGACGTGCAAGATGGAAACCGTGTGTTTAAATTGTCTGTGGAGTTGTTGTGAAGTCAAAAGAAATGCTGCCTAACTGACATCCCAGTTTCTCCCAGCTGAGTGTGTGTAAGTGAGTAGAGGCAATAAAAAGGCCACCTGCAACGTAAAAGTACCTTGACACAAGCAGAAGGCTGAGGATGACTTATTGTAGGAGGAAGGAGTCACATCATGTACAAGAAAAGAGCTTTTTTGGGGGTCTTCAGTAGCAAGTATTAAAATTTGAGCAGTGAGAAACCAGGTGGGGTGAGTACCAGCACTGTCCCGTGTCCCTCCATCCATCCTGGAGATGTACCCTCCTGGCAATGTCCCTTCATCCATCCCTCCTGGGGAGGACCAGCACTACCCCTGTGTCCTTCCCTCAGTGCCTCTTGGCAATGTCCATCCAGCTCTCCCTTCTGGGGATGTCACTTCTTCACAGGAATGTCTTTTCATCCGTCCCTTCCTGGAGGACCAGCACTGCCCCTGTGTCCCTCCCTCCCTCCATCCCTCCCTCTCTCCCTGCAAGGTCTCTCCATCCATCCCTGCAATGCCCCTCCATCCATCCCTCTCCTGGCCATCCCTCCATCCCTCTCTCCCAGACTGTTCCAGCCCTGTCCCTATGTCCCTCCATCCCTCCTGGGGCTGGGGCAGGCAGCTGCTGCCAATATCACTGCTTTATTATCTCCAACCGCCAACTTGAAAGTGAGTTTGTGTGGTGAGAAGCTGATGAACCTCCTGGTGCACAAGCACATCAAAGAACAGTGCAATAGATCGAGGTGGGGGCTGTTGGTACGGTTGCTGGGTAACTTTCATCTTGGTACAAGCTGGAAAAGTTTGGGGCTTGGGGAGGAGCCCAGCTGTGGAGAAAATGACTGCTTTCAGCTGTTGGTTGTACGTAGCTCTAGTCAAAAGGGGTTAAGGACCCCCACGGTTTCTTGGGGAGGGGGAACAAAGAAACTGATTCGGGAGGGAAAAATGCAAGCTAAATATATGTTGGTTTTCCGTTGATTTTCACGTGCAACCAGGCCTCCTGGGGTGTTCAGACTTGATGGGAAAGAGCTCTTGCAGACACATGGGTTTGCTGAGTTAATTACACAGGTCGGCTGGCTTCATTCTTGAGGAACTTCTGAAAAGTAACTTAATATCGTGGAGGACGGGCGCAGGATGGACCCTGGAGAAGGAGGTTTATCTGTGGGGAAGCCAGGAGGAGCAGCAGAGGGGGACTGCATCAACATGGGAAGGGTGTGCAGCTGATAGCACAGGGAGACAGCCCCGAGCTGAATTCCTCTGCCTTCAGCAGCGTCTGATACCGTTTCCAGTGTGTTTCGTTAGAGGAAATAGTTTCTTCAGACTTCTCGTTCAGGTTTTTTTTTTATTGTTGTTGTTTTAACTGCTGCTTCTGTTATTTCCCTCCTGTCTACATAGATGCTGTCTTCAAAAAACACTTCCTTTGTTTATGGGCGGCAGTATCTGGTTTGTTTGCTCCTGCCTGTCCCTGCACTTCCCTTCCCTCCTCCAGGAACCGGTGGGAAAAAAGCAGGAGTTGGCTGGTGAGGTCAGAGCAGTGTCTTCCCTGTCCTGGTGCGGAATTCACCCCCCTGCCTCTCCCTGCAGCCTGAGTTGGGATGCTTCACTCCTTCCTTAGAAACAGGAATGAGAACTCAAGGGGCTGATGGTGTCCCAGCATGTTCATCTCACAAAATCCTCTTTTTTCTCCTGCTGGAAGACTTTTTATTCCTATTTAATTTTGCATTTGACTTAAGATGGCTGGAGTAGCTGATGTCTCCCATCCCCTCTATGTTGGGTCACCAATGCAGGAACTATTCCTCATATTTGCATTCAGGCAAACTTGATCTCACCTGCAAAGCCCAGATGAGCACATCTGGGATGTTGGTGAGGCCCCAGCAGTGGCACAGTTGCTGTTAGGGTCTTCATGCTCTGCAGCTGCTGCTCTTGGCTTATTTTAAAATGTTGATTGACTCTCTCCATCTGACCTGATGATGACAAATGGTGAGACTCCCTCTGTGCAGATGTAGTTTATTAAAAAAAGAGCTCCCACCGCATGATGAATAGAAAGGGAGAGCTTGGGGAAACAGAATCTATTAGTGTTGGGTGCCTGCGTGCCTCCCGAGGCAGGAGTGGGATAACGAACATGAGAGAGTCTTCAGCAAAACAAGGTGGCTGGCAATTAAAGTGAAATTTGTTATTCAATGTGATGCTTTTCTTTCAGCTTTATTCATTCTATGACTATACAGGATTCTCCAGTGTGAGTATTGCCTGGTTATTACAGTGGTGGGGTTGTTCACGCTGGGTATTGCAGAAAGACAAGCCATCTAGTAATGCAAATACAGTGGGCTGAAACTTTCTCCTCCTATTTTTGAGGTAGATGTGCAGCTGCATCTCTGCCAGAGATTAGATTCACGGCAAAGCTGGGCACAGGGCACAGCAGAGCTGGTGCAGGGACGCCTGCCAGCCTGGCGATCGATCGCGCTCCGTTCAGTAGGTCGCAAGGTTTGTGGAGCTGGTGGCGAGGCACGAGCCCGCTGACAGGGCTGGCTTTGTTTGCTGGGCTGGTGCTGCAGGTGGAAGTGGTTGCACATTAACTATTTCTCATGATTTCTCAGTTGTAAATCACTCCTGGAGTAGGAACAGATGCAGAAAGCCCTCAGCTCTGCTTTTGCTGTGCAGTGCTGCACCTCCTGCCTGGGTGTTCTGAATCGAAAACAAAATCGTGAGGAAACAAAGAACTGGGCCCTTTTGATGCCTTAACTATAAAATCAACTGAAAAACTTGTTTTGGAAACAGTTTAACCTTCTGAAACTTCTGACTCTGGCATCAAAACAAGTAGTGATAAGTTTAATTTCAGTATAACTTTGATGAATTGTAACTGTTGTAACACTTGAGCTTTACCACTAGAAAACCCCTAGAATAGCAGGAGATTGTTTGGTTTTTTACTAAAAACACCTGTTCTGATGAAGTTTATCACAATCCAGCTGGGGGTGGAGAGAACACAGACTGAAGTTGCAGCCGTGTGTCTTTGAAGTACGAGGTTTGTGGGTGAGTTGTCCCTGTGTGCTTGAAGGGTATTTTCTCCCCGGTGTTGGACACCCCAATCTCCTTCGGCAGAAATGCTCCCTGAGAAAGTGTTTTGAGATTCTTCTTTAAAAGAAAAAACATGCAGAGAAAAGCACCAGCTTCTCTGTATTCCTTCGGCTGGAAAACATCATCGGAGTTTTCCTGGTAGAGAAAACATTTGGGGTTTATCAAAACAGTGCAGAAATGCAGCCAACTGCACCTCGCCAAGTTGAGCATTGTCTCAGCATCCCTACGTAAGCCAAGCCCAGCAGTCACTTGGTTCCTCCTCTCCAGAGGAGGGAACGTGCAGTTTTCATCTGCTTTTCTGAGCTAAGCTCCTTGTGTTGCTTTCCCACCCATTAACTGTGGTTTTGCCTGGTCACGAGGTTTTTCATGGGTGCAGCCAGTTCGGATGCTGCAAGTCAGAAACTCACAGTTTGGGAATGAGTCACTAGAGCTCAGGATGGGGCAAGTCTCTTGAAAACAACCTGGGAGATCCTCGGGGTTTGCACAAGCTTAAAAGCTCATTGACTCCAAGACACAAGAAGATCCAGACCTCTTGGTCTTGGTAGCTGTGAGCTCTTTTAATGATGCTTTGTTGCTGTCTTTTAAAGAAAAGTCTGTTATTACTGCTCCAGACAGTCTATTGTACTTTTTAAATGCAAATTGGAAAAGATTCAGCTTGAAGCAATGCAGATGTTTGATTTTTAAGTTGATATTTTGTACTGCAGATGATGAGCTGGGGTGGTACCTGATCCTTTACAGCTTTGTAGGATCATGGTGATCGTATGTGCGATCTGCATTTACTGTGAGGAAAGATGCTTGTGGCACTGGCATTTTAGTAGGCAGACTGTCTTTTTCCTTAAATCATTGTAAATGGGGATGTGTGTGTCTCATTGGAAATCTGAAATCCACCCATCTCTCTATTAAACAAGAGTGTTTGGTGTATGCCACCTGCAGCAACAGCCTACGCAGCCGTTGCCTAATTCCAAACACGAGTGTGTTTGTGTGGCTTCTCCCTATTTTAAACTGTGCTGCAAGTTGTTTCTGCTTAAAATGAACTCCTTTTGTAAATTTACAGCTCACTGGGTGACCACTAATTGATTTAATTGCTGCTCTTATTATTGAATATATTGTGGATTAGGAAGGTACATTCTGCTGCTACAAAGTTCTTGTCTAAAGAGGTCCCAGATGTGTGCGAGTCCCCTGTGTGCCCGTGCAGGCACTGCTCCCATGGGAGCAGTTTGTACCACCACCGTGTTCCCTGCCCATGGTCCAGCAGGGTCTCCAACCCAACTACTGAGTAAACCTGCAACAAGATAGGGTTTTCTCAAAAAACTTGTGTTTGAGATTGGTAGGTCGAGCGTTGGGAGCAGAAATTAAGCAGAAAGAAGAGCTGTTTACCTTTTAATTTATCTTCTTGTATGTAGAACTCTGGCATTGACCTTCCCTGCTGCCCTCGAGAAGGGGTTTTGCAGTGCTGTTTGTCAAACATTGAAAGTGCACTGCACCACGCAAAGAGAAACTCACATTTTGGGGAAAAAATCTAATACTCAATTAAAAATGAGTAGATAATTGTGATAAAGCTGTATTTCCCTCTGGCTCATAACTGTTTCATCAGCAGCACTGCATCAGCCCTTTGTGCAATAGCTGTCTATTTGTAGAAAGGCAAAAAGAAGGAGACCAGAGTTTATGGGATCTGTCTCAAAACCTGACAGAAGGGTGTCTTGTGTCGGGATGGTTATTAAATCTGAGCAATTTTGGTTGCAAAATAACTCCTTGCACTACTGTCTGCAGATGCCAATGAGTTCGTGGAGGCTTCTGCAGTGTTTCCTAAGGCTCGTGCTTTGCTCTCATATCCTGGGCACTAAAACAGGGTCTTTCCTCCTTGGTCTGTGTTAATGCCTAAACGGACTCAGTTCATGGTTTAAAGTGAACCGTGCTGGAGGGAGGTGGTTTTTAGGCATTTCTTCCATAGTCTGGGAGGTTTAGGGTCTCCATCCTCCTAATTTTGAATGCTCAGCCAAAGACATTTGCAGCTTGCATGGATTACAAGCCCCATGTCCCAGAGATTTCAAGGTCCTGAGCTGCGCCTTGTGGAATCCCAAAGAAGAAAACATCTAGTGCTGTGGATGCACAGGGGATCCGAGGGGCAGAGGCTGCTGAGATCTGAGCCTTGAGGCTACCATCATCTTCTGCTCTTTGGTGGTTTCACCAAACCTGCTCTTCTCGCTCTTGGACTCCTGGTCCGCCACCCAGGCCGGGAATCTCTGTTTCTATTCCTGGAATCCCATAATGGTAGGAGTTGGAAGGGACCTCTGGAGATATCTAGTCCAAATCCCCTGCTAAAGTGGGGTTATCCCAGAGGAGAGGCTGGTCCTGAATGCCAGCAGGATTGAAGCAGTGCCTCCAACTCCAAGCACAGCCGGCAGCAGCCTCGTGCACAGGGAACTCTGTAATTAATGTCAGCTCTTGAGCACTGAGTAATTGGGAGCAGTAATTGGATGCTAGCTGAGAGTTGGAGCATGGTTAAATAAAACAAACAGGCTTGCAGTCGTAATGTCAGCAGGTAAAATGCTTGGGAAAGGGCAAATCTGCATGGCAGGGTGAGCATCCACGAGCAAGGTCTGTGCTGAACGCAGGCGCGCTGCGAAGCGAAGCCAGCGAAACCGAAACGCGCAGGGGCAGGATCCTCTCCTTCTTCCTGGGTGCTGAGGAGGGGACACAGCAAGGTAAGAGAGGTGTTTCTTTAGCATCTCCTTTGCTTGGGAATAAGATAAAGAGTTGTAATTAATTTCTAAACAGTTTTTGGCAGTTGTTTGGTTTGGGGAGCTGGAGCGAGCTCAGGCTGCTGTGTGTGTGTGCCCCAGCATCCTGAACAGACAGCACCTCATTGTGTTTGTGCCTGTCTTCCCTTTTTACTCTCAAACCACACTTCTTGTGAGGGCAGCAAACCCCAGCCTGCTTTCTGGAGGTGATGTGGCTTTACTCTGCTCTCGTTTTCCGTGCTGCTCTGCTGACAGCTTACACCAGATATGAGACACGAGCTGAACCCCAGGCACACCTTGTTTGCATTGTCATTATTTTCGTCTTATGGAGGAACAGGCAACCATTTACCATCAGTTTGTGTACGTACACAGAGAACCCAAAGGGAGTGCAGAGGAGGTGGTTTGAGAACGTGTTTATTGGAGGAGTACGGAGTTGGTTTGGCACGAGCTGCCTGGCTGGGGAGCTGGATGAGCTCACCGATGCTTTTTTGCTCTCTCCACTCTTTCTCCCTGGCCTCATTTGAAGGGTCTTTCTCATGGCAGTTTTACCCTGAACAATGATACCAACAGAGCTTGCAGAAAAGAGGATTTGTGTGGCATTTTATTCCCTTGTGCTGCATGAATGTGGATTTCAGCGATATTGTTGTGTGGCTCCTGCTGTCAGCAGCGCGGTGAAAAGAGGAGCTCACTCGTCTGGTATTGCAACTGTGGCACTCACAGCCCTTTTGCAGCATAATTTTAGCCATAGCTCTCCATTTGGCCTTCAGTACTGGGTGCCGGGCAAGACCAGAAGGTTTTGAGTCCAAAATACTCAGAATGAGTATTTATTCTTAATTTTCTGGTATTTTGGGTACTTGATAAATCCCCCAAGCCACCCTGAGTCCCCATGAGCCTGCAGAGCTTTCAGCTGGATGAAGCAGCGTTGGGCTCACTGAGGCTTTGGCTGCGCATGAGGTGGTTGCACAACTGGGATTTAAATATAAAAAAGGGAAAAATAAGCAGAGCTTCTCCAAAAAAACATGTGGTTATTCACACGGCCTCTGTATTGTTGGGGGGTGTGCGTGCACACACGTGTGCACACTTTGAATGGTGTGAGGATTATTCTGAGACCTAAGTTGTAAAATAAGTATCAATGGGATGCTGAGTTGTGTACTCAAGGGCAGGAGCTTATCCCGAAAGCAACACTACCCTCAGCTATGATTTGTTTTAATAGGGAGACACCTAAACCATCCACTTTCTGTTCTCTGCATCTGCTTTATGCCTATCAAAGGAAATATTTTGTCTTGTAGCACTCTTCATAGAATCATGGAGTGGTTTGGGTTGGAAGGGTCCTCAAATCCCATTCAGTTCCACCACTCTGCCATGGGCAGGGACACTTCCCACTGGATTAGGTTGCTCAAAGCCCCGTACAACCTCGCTTTGAACACCTCCAGGGATGGGGCAGCCACGGCTTCGCTGTCCCTTCCCACCCAGACCATTCTATGATCTTGTCCATTGAGCAGCGTACAGACTCCTGGATGGAGAGAAGTTTGGATCAGCAGAGTTAAGTGTGGTTGGAGAGGAAGGTACTGTGGTGCGTGACTTGGAGATCCAGGGGCCACCCTGGAGCTCCAGCATGAGACTCAGCACTAATATTGTCCCAGTCTGCTGGATGGTAAAGGTGGGAGTTGAAGAAATAAAAACCACCTCTCAAAGACTGCCCAAAGGCAGCAGTGCTTGTGTTTGTTCAATGAAATCAAAACCTACAAAACCCTTCCTACCCCACCCCTTGAAAGGAAGGCACCGACCGAAAATATGAGCAAACATCTGCTGTAATGTGGGTGTAAACTGTGTCTCTGACCCCCTCCCTGCAGGTACTGGGGTTGAACACAGCTTCCTCTTCCTTCCTGTAGTTCGAAGAAAGCAATATTTGTGCATATTTCCTCCATTCAAATGATTGTGACGACCATGCAGGAGGGTGGATGCAGGAGCTGAGCAGAGGGTGCTGTGGAGACCAGCAACAATGCTTGCTTGGGTCTCCAGCAGTGGAAAAAAGCTTGCAATGCCTTTTTATCTTCCTTCCTATTTTTTATATCAATGCTCTCCCTTCCCCTAGGACGATATTTAATATCCTGCTTACTATTTCCTATCACTGATAGACTGGGCTGTGCACTGGAGCTCAGCTGCCGTGTCCTAGTGAGCTATTAGTGCATTAGGATGGGAGTCTGGGATCCAAGGGAAGGCACCCCATGGGATAGTGCTCTGATGGCTCCGTGGGCATGCAGAAGGTGTCTGCTTAATTACTTTGGCTTGGCAGCAGAAGTGGTGGTAATAAAGTGATGGCTGGGTGTTTGCTCTCCCAGAGGATCAAAGGGATTCCTGACAGCTGAGCAACTGAAATGAAGCACGGAGTTGTCCACCTTTAACTGATCTACTGAAAGGCAACATACCAAAATAACCAGGTTAGATATTGAAATATCATCCCTCTATCCCACAGGTCAATATTGCCTGATATTGTGACTTTTCTGCTGCAAAGCTTCAGTAGGCTGCGCTCCCACTCTGCTGCTTCAGGCAGGCTGCCAACAGTTGCTCATGGCTGTTGTCACCCCGTGCTTAAATCCTGCCAAAGAAACAGGTGATTATTTAATGAAAATCACATTTCTGAGCTGTGTGTGAGTGTGTCTTGTTAAAGCATCCTGGAAGCGGGATCATGTCTTCTCCCCATCGCGACGCAGCGCAGGCAGTGTGGGAAAGCCGGCAATTTTGATTCAAAGCCATCTCCAGTGAAAATGGTTGTTTGTAAATGTGTTGCTTCTGATGTGTCAATGGATGTAATTAAGGAATGAAGGCTGCTGCACACCCCTAATTAAGGGGATTAAAAACTAAAGCTGCCTGACTTCACTGCTGGGTGTTAAAAAACAAACAGACTGGTGGAAAGGGCTGGGA
Organism: Tapera naevia; assembly: GCA_033556795.1. NCBI lineage: Eukaryota > Metazoa > Chordata > Aves > Cuculiformes > Neomorphidae > Tapera > Tapera naevia. The sequence continues at coordinate 927,138 of JAUMJJ010000221.1, forward strand.
GGCCGAGTCCTGGCCAGGGTGGTTCTGCTGTGGTTGGGTCCAATACCGAAAGGAGTGGCTCTGGGAGGGTGGCAGGGCTGAGCCGAGCTCTCATCTGTGTGTAATCAGCTGTGCAGTGCAGGGGGTATTTAATCACTGCTTCACACTCCCTCCCATTTGGTTTCTGTTCCTGGTGGGAGTGGGAGGGTTTCCATCCCTGCCAGCCGTGCTGGGACGCAGCCTCGGGGAGGTCACAGTCACAGAATCATTTAGGTTGGAAAAGACCTTTAAGAACATTGAGTCAAACCATAAAGTCACCACTGCCACATCACCCTATGGTGGGCCCGTGTCCCCCCACCACCTCGGTTCCCATCACCAGCTCTCGGTGTGGGATCCTGTTGTGTAGAAGCAGGCTGTGTGTCTGAGGTGCTGGACACCTTCAGGTGTTGGTGAGGTGTTTGTGTGTGCACAGAGCGGGCTGTGCCGTGCCACGTCTGGGACAGTGAATGTCGAGTAGTGGAAATAGGAGAAAGCTGTGCTCAGTGAGGGCTTCTCCCTAGCATTGCCAAGAGAAAAACTACCTTGTGGTGGGATGGGGCCTGCTGGTGAGGATGGCTCACTATGATCTCCTGAGGCTTGTTTGACTCCAGATGGGCATTGTGTGCCATTCAGGTGCAGATCCCTGCAGGGAAACACCCTCCACGCAGGAGGTGTTGAAATGTCAGCTGTGATTTTCCAGGAGCCATCTCTGTTTTTGAGCTTGTGACGCCACCCAAAGGGGGATGGGGAGGGACTTGGGGTCACTGAACACAGCAGGGAAGATGGAAAGAAAACCATCCTTGTGGAGGTGGTTTGCAGTATCTGAGTGTGTGCAGTGCTCTGTGTAACACCTGATCGTGGCAGCGTCCTTCAGGAACTCTGGTGGCACTTGAGTTTGTCCCAGTCAAACAGCATCTGGCACTTTGGTTCGAGTATTTGGGAAAACATCTGTATGACTGCTCTTCAGGCCTGTTAATTACCCATGGACCAGGTCTGGCTGAAAACACACTTGCACCCAGGCTTTGAACAGTGCTGGGGCTCAGTGGCCTCCTCTGGATTCATTCCAACAGATCCTTGTCCTTCCTGTGCTGAGGACTCCAGAACTGGACACAGGGTTCCAGGTGAGGTCTCACCAGAGCAGAGGGGCAGAATCCCCTCCCTCACCCTGCTGGTCCCATTGCTGTGGATGCAGCCCAGGGCACGGGTGGTTTCTGGGCAGTGAGCACACATTGCTGGCTCATGTTGAGCTTCTCATCCCTCAGCACCCCAAGTCCTTCTCCTCAGGGCTGCTCCCAATCCTTTCTCCACCCAGCCTGTAATTGTGCTTGGGATTGCCCTGACTCAGGTGCAGGACCTTGCTCTTCACCTTGTTGAGCTTCATGAGGTTCGCACAGGCTCTCCTTCGTGTTCTGTGGCAATCTTGAAGCAAAAAGCCTGGGCTGGGGCTGTTTTCGGGTAGGCTTTACCTGGGCTTGGCAGAGGGCACGCTGGGTGTGCCTTGGGCTGTGCCATCCTTCTCATGAGTGATTCCCTTGGATCATTTAAATGTTGTGCATTTATTGTGCACCTAATAATGTAAAAATAACAGGTGTGATAGGTTCTTTTTAATGAATTTTGAGTGTTGTACCAGGGTGGGGCAGATGTATTTGAGGCACTCGGATGAATGCAAATTGTGTGCAGCCGTGTAACGACAAATCAAGTGGTTAAGAGTGATGTCCCCAGCACAGCAACTGCCCGTGTGTGTGAGCCAGAACCATCAGCACCCAGTGTTCAAGGAGTTCAGGGCCAGGGTGGATGGGGCTTTGAGCACCTTGATCCAGTGGGAGGCTTCCCTGCCCATGGCAAGGGGGTTAGAACTGGATGGGATTTGAGGTCCCTTCCAACCCAACCCATTCCATGATTCTGTGAAACCTGTTCAGAGCTTTCAGCATCAAACATCCCTCTGGCTCTTGTGCTGCTGTGTGTACTTGGCAGGTACCTGTATGTGCATGGGAGGTATTTATCCAGCAGGCAGCTCTTTATCAAAGGAGCATGCAGGTCCCTCTTGGGTTTTAATTATAGCTTTGGTTTGGAAACAGCAAACGGGAACACGGCAAAAGCGAAAAAGCACTTTACCCCTGTTCTTGAGAAACTGTAAGGAGGGAAAATGAGCCCTGTTATGTTAAACCTTGAGTGTAAATGAGGCACAGTGTGAGTAAACACATCTGTGTTCAGGCAGCAGGAAAAAAAAAAAGACCCTTATGAATAATGCATGGAAAAAATCCTCTTGTTCAGCTGATTGAGATCTATTGCTTATTTCTATTTAACCATTAGAAAGCAGTGCAGTGCTGGAGGAAGGAGGCCGCTGTTACGTGCGGCTCTGGCGTTATCGTCTTTGAGTCGCCATCCCTGGAGGGGTTTAAAAGATGAGTTTCTGAGGGACATGGTTTAGTGTGTGGACTCCATGACCTCAGAGGTCTTTTCCAGCCAGATGATTCTATGTTCTCTGTCTTGCTCTCATAGCCACCTTCGGTATTCCTTCAGGGCAAAGTCGGGAGTGGTTGGGATGGGTTGACCTGCTGGGATGAAGCCCGTGCATCCTTGGCTTTGCTGGCTCGTGATGAAACGCTCGCTCACAGCACTCAGGCTGCACCATTCCCCTCATACACACAGCTTTTTGGTTCCTGCCTCACTCCGTGTGTGCTGGGCTGCCCACGCTCTGCTCCTCTGCGGGAGGCTGGTGGAGGGAGCGGCCCCTGGGGATGCTCTCAGCAAAGCGTGGGTGTTGGAGCTGCCTGTGGGGTGGGGGGAAACTGCTGGGGGTCCCTTCCTTCCTCCTTCTGCAAGGGAGGGCTTTGGTGCGACTGCAGCCTGTGAGGCAGAGCTCGCTGTTTCCTCCAGGGTTTGGTGCACTCGGGTGGTTTGGGGGCTTTGTTTCTGCAGAGGGAGAGCTTGGGCAGGTGCTGTGCATCTGAGGTGGAGTGTTGTTTCTGCTCTGACCTCTGTGGAAGCAGGAGACGGGAGCCCTGAGAGTCACTCCTTGTATTAAATTTATATTAAAATCACTTATATTAAACTGATGTGGTTTTTAGACCTTTTAGCAAACCACTGTTTTGCTTCTGCGTTGCAGCAGGAGGAGGGATGGTCTATGAGCAGCTTGATTTTCCTCGCAGCCCTCCCCATGGCTCCATCCTGGGTCCAACTGCTCCAAGTTCAAGTGAGGTGTCTTAACAGGTCCCACACGAGCAGCCTTTCCAAACCCATTGCTGCAGACAAGGCTTCAGTGACAAGTACATATTTTCATTTAAATTTCAGCCCTTTACCAATGAGCAAAGCCCATGAATCCCTGTGTAAGGAATTCTGTACCATCCAGGAGGATTTCTGAGGATACAAGGGAGGATCTCCCGGCTCCCTTTGGTTGTAATGCACTTACTGCTCCATTTAGTCAGGTCATTTTATAAGCCCAGTCTTCAATTTGACATAAATGATTTGCTTTCAGCAGATGGTGAGCTACTATTTTTTGTCCTCATTTAAATAGGAAAGCTGTATGATAGCAGGAGATGAAAGAGGGGCACGGTGCTGCCGACACGCAGTAGATTACGAGGGCTGGGCTGGTGAGAATTAAATCCAGGCGGTTGTAATGTGCCATCTGTGTTATGTTGGGTGGTTTATTTTTCCTCCACTCGATGAGGCTCCTGACTTCTCCTGTTACCCTCGGGTGAGGCAGCTTTGCCAGCTGAGAGGCAGCATCCCCTTTTGTTCAGGATTCCCCATCCCTGGAGGTGGTCCAGGCCAGGTTGGATGAGGCTTTGAGCCCCCTGATCCAGTGGGAGGTGTCCCTGCCCATGGGGGGGTTGGAACTGGATGAGCTTTGAGATCCCTTCCAACCCAAACCATTCCATCATTCTATGTCCCAAAGTATAAGCACAAAAAGATGAGGCAGGTTAATTCTAACAGTGGTTATAAAACACCAGCACTATCTATTCATCTAATAAAATATGTTAAATAAATTTTGATAGGTCCTGCTACTTTACAATGTTTTACAATTGTTTGAATTTCTACAAGTACTTATTGAGAGGCTTATTTTATTGCATTTTAATTTCTTCTTTTGTTTAACCCCCACCCCAAACCCAGCTCTCTGCTATGTTTATTCTAACTACAGTAAAAATCACACGTAGGATTCGTTATTAAAACGTGTTGGGGGCAAATCCTTGTGGCTGCAGTTTCCTCTCCCAGACACAGCTTGGTTGCACGTGCAGCAGGTCTTGAAAATCCAACTTCCAGCCCATGCTATCCGTTCCAGAGCTGTGTTCTGTGCAGTTTCCCTGGTGAGTTGTGTGCTTTTCACACACATTATGAAATGGGAAAGAATGCATTTTTAAAAAAGAAACCACGCTGTTGAAACTATTTGATTTTTGCCTATTTTTAGTAGAAATTTCTCTTATCACCTTCTCCAGCTCTTGTTGCAGCAGTAGGGTTTGGCCAAGCCACACAGTTTCGGGTAGGAAGGTCAAGACAGTTTGTTCAGCAGCGTCATTGCCGTTATCTGGCGTTGGGCATCGCCGCGAAACGGTTTGTGTTTCCAAGAAATGAACCTTCTTGGCAGGATGGCCTTTTTCTTCTCTCTCTGAAAGACTGAATTAACTAAGTTATGGCATGAGCCATAAACCTTTTTTCCAGGCTTGGAAGTAGGGATAAGTTAGGTTTTACTATTATGCTTATTTGTTTGCCTAAATAAGGGAGACTGAAGCATGCTGATGGGTAGGAGATGGTGGCAGATGCACATCAGGGTTTCTTGGAGCCTCTGTAACTTGTCACAAAGGCACTTAACTGAACAGCATCATTATTTACAGAGAACTTAACGTGCCATCACTTAATGACAGACTGAGAGAGTTGGGGTTGTTCAACCTGGAGGAGAAAAGGCTCCAGAGGGACCTCAGAGCAACCTTCCAGTATTGAAAGGGGCTCCAGGAAAACTGAGGAGGGACTTTTTGTAAGGCCTTGTAGTGATAGGACAAGGGGGAACTGGAAGGGAGAACATTTAGATAGACATTAGGAGGAAATTCTTCACAATAGGGGTAGGGAGACAGTGGCACAGGGAAGTTGTGGGTGTCCCATCCCTGGAGGTGTTCAAGGCCAGGTTGGATGGGGCTTTGAGCCCCCTGATCCAGCAGGAGGTGTCCCTGCCCATGGCAGGGGACTGGAACTGGGCGGGCTTTGAGGTCCCTTCCAACCCAAACGATTTCATGATTCTATGATAATTGAAGCACTGGTGTTCCCAGTAATGCCATGGACACCAGGAGGTCCAGCTCCTCTCCTGGGGGCTGCTGAGGATCAGATGAAGCAAGATGCTGATGGTGGGGAGGTCAGTCTGCATTGTGGTGCCCTCAGAGGTGTCCACAGTTTGCTCTGGGTGTATTTAATTGCCTTTTCTTTGTTTGGTTCCTGTTGCTAAGGTCGTCTTGTCTGGAGTGAAACTTAAAAATGCTTAAACATAAATACAAACTTGAACTCCTTCTGATGAGATTTTCACTCAGCAATCTCTCTGTGGGATTGTACCTATGTTTTGCTGTGACTTGCTTATTTCTGTAGCATTGAACACCTTCTCTGCTCCAGACTTGTGAAGAGCCTTTTATGGGCTGTCTGGCATCAAACCCTCATCCTCTACCACAGCAAAACCCCCAAACCTGGCATTTACAGGCATGGCAGCTCAGAGCAGGAGGTGAGCAGCCCTGCTTGGGAGCTCCTGCAAGAGCAGAGCATCTTCCTCCAGCATCCAGGAGCTGTTGATTGCACCTGCAGGCCCTACAGAGTTGCCTTGTGGAGTTGCAGTGGGAGAAAACATTAATTAGATAAAATCCTGCTTGTTGTTTGGCTGTGGGCAGTGCTTTCTCCACATAATGGGTTGAAGAACAGTGGAGCAGGAACTTTGCTCTTCGTGTTGGCTCTGCTGTGGAACCAAAACGCTACTGAGCAAACAGCTCTGTGCAGCAAAGATGCTTTCTCTTTTAACTGGTGCTGCTTCTCGTTCATGTTGCTTGCTTACAAATCTCTTTGCTTTTGGTTGAGAGCTTAGGAAACCATTTCTGAACATCAGATATCAAAGGGTGGGAAGGAGGGAGGCAGCTGAGAGCCCACGGAGCAGCTGAGCATGCTTGGGACTTGCAGCAAGATGTGCTCCTGCATCCCATGAGTTACTGGTGCTGCTGTGAGATGTTTATTGGGAAGGGAAGGGCTGGTACGTGCCCATCTCCGCATCCTCAGCCCTGCCAAGAGGATCTGGTTCCCAGGGGATGGAGGAAAGACGTGGAGACGTTTGCTCATCTCCAGCGAGACCCACCTTCCCGCTGGGAAAATTCCACGACTGCGGCTTTGAAATCCAAACAAGTAAACATTTCTCATTCCAGAAATGTTGGTATTTTAAGAGAGAAAGCTGCATCCAGAGGAAATGTTTGTTTGCAGACTGTCCCTCTTGTTTACAGCGCTGATAAGAGCTGCTCCTCAGCTGTGCCCTCCCTGCAGTTGTCATCTCAAGAGCCTCAATTCTCCTTTTTAAGAGCAGCAGCGCTTCCAATGTGTGTTTCGATAACGATTCCTACAAATGTATTTATTCAAAGCAAACACAGTGGGGAAGCAACTACAAAGCAGGCTGCTCTGGCAGCTGATGGAAAAGGGATTGTTGTGTGTCTGGGTGGGGGGGGATGGTCTTGCAGTGCATTTGTCCCCACTCACAGTGTGCTGGGGCGTCAGGAGCTTTGCCCTGGAAGTCTGTCCTGCATTGCAGGCACAGGGTGATGTGTTTGGCTGAATGTAGCATCTCTAGAAGTTTTTGGAGAGCTGTGGAGGGCATGAGTTGGCTGCATGTGGCTGGGGTGACTCTGTAGATAGAGCTGTGTAGCTAATGGGGCCAGCAGCATCCTGACCGAGGGATTGTGGGAGGAAGGGAAACAGCAGGGCCAGGTCACCCAGATGCTGCCATCTGCACACCCTGTGCCCCCTCAGGTGGGTGCTCAGCCCCTTCAAAACCTCTCCTGAACTGAACTGCAGGTGTTTTGTGCCTCAGGGGAGAAGGAAATTCAGTGTTGCACATCTTTTTTGCTTTTCCTCTGAAGTGAGCGGCAAGTACAAAGCTGCTCCCTCTTCGAGGGTGGTGGTGGGAACCAGCTGGGTGCTGTGTGAATGTGCCATAGTCTTTGATTTAACTTGGATTTCACAGCTTACTCTTGGAGCCTGTTCTGTGATAATCTTGCTAAAACAAACTCCTGCAAGACTTCTAGGGAAATGAGAAGACATAACACCCAACTTAGCAGCTTCTTGGAGAATTAGAATCATAGAGTCATGGAATGGCTTGGGTTGGAAGGGACCTCAAAGCAATCGGTTCTAACCCCTGCCATGGGCAGGGACACCTTCCTCTGGATCAGGGGGTTCACAGCCCCATCCAACCTGGCCTTGAACACCTCCAGGGATGGGGCAGCCACCACTGCTCTGGGCAACCTGGGCCAGGGCCTCCCCACAGCAAAACATTTCTCATCTCAGTCTCCCTTCTCTCAGCTTCAGACTGTTCCCCCTCGTCCTACCCCTGCACTCCCTGATCAAGAGCCCCTCCCCAGCTTTCCTGGAGCCCCTTTCAGTCCTGGGAGGCTGCTCTAAGGTCTCCCCAGAGCCTTCTCTTCTCCAGGACTGAACAACCCCAACTCTCTCAGCCTGTCCTCATACAGGAGGTGCTCTGGCCCCCTGATCATCTGCGTTAAGATTGACTGTTGTGATCATCTTCATATTAAATTACCTTTGGATGCTCTTGCTGCCCTAGTTGGGCTATGCCGAGCTCTCCTGTCTTCCCCCATGCAAAGCACTGGAGGAGAAGGACCGATGCGGTGTGATTTTCTGCACGTCTGTGTCTCCATCTTACTCAGAGCCTTGCCACATCTGGATTTTTGTCTTGTGATGTCTGTGGTGCATCACTGCCTGTGCAGGCTGTCTGCTTGGTTGCCTGTTGTCTCAAAGTGGGTAGAAAGCTGCTATTCCAGTTGCCTTCACCTCTCTGTTGGGTTTGGAGGAACCCAGAGCAGCAGAGGGGAGATAGTGTGTAGGGTATGAGGTGAAGAAGCAGAAGAAGATGGTCCTGCAGCTTGTCCTCAGAGCTGGTGGGGCTTCAAAGAGTTCAGAGAACCTGTCCCAAATGTGACACCTCTCCGAGTCACTCCCGTGGGAGCACAGACCCTGTGAGTTACCATCGCTGCTTTTCCATAAGCTTCCCTTGAAAAAAAAAAAGACCTAAAACTAAAACCCAAATGAAAACAAACCTTGTAAACTCAGGAAAATTCAGTGAAGGTCTCTAATGCTGCTTTTTTCAACCACAGCTTGAAGAATAATATTAGTATTATCATTAAATGCAGGGGAAGGGAACTTTGAAAAGCGACGAGTGCTTTTCTCTTTCAAGCTCTCCGGTTATTTTGGCAATCAGGATGAGTTAAATTAAAATTGTTGAGTGCAATAACATGTAGGAGGGTGACGTTTGGGACTGTTTCTCAATTTTAAGTGTGTATTTTGAGCAAATGTTTGTTCGCTGAGGCTTGGGCTGGGCGGATTGGAAGGCGTATTGGATTATATGCTATTTGCTCTGTGTAAGCAGTGGCAATTTATTGCTGCAGATACATGTGATGCAATGTGCAAAGATTAGTTCTATCCTCTCTAAAGCATGATTATTTTGGGTCCTCTTTATACCTTTAAATAGATATTCTTCTCATGTGATTTCCATCTTTTTGTGTCAACAGCCCAGGCTAAAGTTGAAATAAACATTGCATCAGCTTAGTAGCACAGGCTCTGAAGAAATCTGCTCTCCGTTGCGGGGGTTGTTTGGAAGCCTTTGCATTTTGCCTCTTTCCAGTGTGTGATGCAAAGGTCTCGTGAATCCTGGAGCCTGCTTGGCTCTGCTGGAGCTGTCCTGTGCAGGTCAGTGTAGGTGGGCAGCATAGCAGCAGAGTGGGTCATTGTGTTTAGATATCACAGAATCACAGAATGGTTTTGGTTGGAAAAGACCTTTGAGATCATCAAATCCAACCATCGATCCAGCCGTGCTAAGTCTGCCCCCAGACACAATATCTACCCATCTTTTAAACACCTCCAGGGATAGTGACTCCATGACCTTCCTGAGCAGCCTCTTCCAGTGTTTGAGAACCCTTTCAGTAAAGTAGTTCCTCCCAATATTCAGCCTAAATCTCCCTTGGCCCATCTTGAGGCCATTTCCCCTTGTCCTGTCACTGGTTACCAGAGAGAAGAGACCATCCCCCACCTCGCTAAACCTCCTTTTTGATAGTTTTAGAGAACGATGAGGTCTCTCCTCAGTCTCCTCTTCTCCAGACTAAACAACCCCAGCTCCTTCAGCCTCTCCTCATAAGGCTTGTGCTCTAAACCCTTCTCCAGCTCTGTTGCCCTTCTCTGGACACACTCCAGCCCCTCAATGTCCTTCTTGGAGTGAGGGTTCCAAAACTGAACCCAGGATTTGAGGTGTAACCTCACCAGCACCAAGTGCAGGGGGACAATCCCTTCCCTACTCCTGTTGTTCCAAGCCCAGGGTGCTGGTGGCCTTCTTGGCCACTTGGGCCACTGCTGGCTGTTGACCCGCACCCCCAGGGCCTTCTCCTCCAGGCAGCTTTCCCAGCCACTCCTCCAAGCCTGGAGCGTTGCATGGAGTTGTTGTGACCCAAGTGCATATCCCCCTTTTCAGTTCATGGTGAGGATCTGTGACTTCTTTCAGGGATGTTTAGAGTGAGCAGCTGTTGAGATTTGTGCCATGCAGTTCTTGACTCTCGTTGGCTGTATGGGTTTTCTCTCAGGCAGCAGATTTCTCCTTCCAGTGCAGTGGTGGTGGGATGCTGGTAGGAAGGAGGTTGCCTCATCGTGTGCATGTCCTCATCTGCTCCACTCCCACAGGCAGTGCTGCCAGAGGAGGAAGAGAGGGCCTCAGGACAGCTGTGTGGAACAAGGCCCTCTGCCATCTCCTCCACGTTCCCTAATCTCTTTTCCATTTCTTAATCATTTGCTCTTGTCAGGCTGCAGACCCAGTGCTGGGGCATTTAACAGTTTGGAGTCAGCATCGTCCAAGTGGTGGCAGGTGCATGGGCGAACGTTGATAGAGATGTTTCTGTCAAAGCAAACCTTAGCAAAATGAATGATGTGTTTGCTCTTAATGTAGGCTGGAATTAGCAGGACAAGGTGAACGTGGTGTGGGTGTTCTTGTGGCTTGGTTGGAGTAGCTTAATGCAAACTTAAATGTAGAAAAGCACCTGATTGAGACTTTGCACCTCTCTTCCAGCATCATCATGACAACAGAGAAGAGTCCAGCGGCGGACGCCGATAGCTCAGAGCAGCAGCAAGCCAAGGAGGAGGAGGAAGGAGCTGCTGAAACGCAAAAGCAAGAGGCTTCCCTAGAGGAAGGGGCTCAGCAGACGTCGGAGGGACAGCCCACAGCAGGGCAGAAGCAGAAGGCCTCCAACGGCGACACGCCGACGCACGAGGAGCAGAGCAAGAAGGAGCGCCGCACCTCCGAGGGCCGCGGGCTCTCCCGCCTCTTCTCATCCTTTCTCAGGAGGCCCAAATCTCAGGTGTCCGAAGAGGACAAAGACACTGATGCTCCCAAAGAGGCGGGAGGTGACCAGAAAGACCTTGGATTAGGAGCCAGCCCTGATGAGGACATCCTGGTGAAAGCCCCAATCGCAGCTCCTGAACCTGAGCTCAAAACCGATCCATCACTTGATCTCCATTCCTTAAGCAGTGCAGAAACACAGGTAAATCACTCTACTCTGCTCACTTTTCTTGTTGAAAATGTGTCTTTTTAGCCAAAACTATAAAAATTTCATATCCTGGGATGCTGTGCTTGATCAGAAAAACTCATGAGATGCCACAAAAGCTCTTGTCAGCTCCCTGTGTGGTGTCATGTACTTCCCACTCTTGCGTTTCTGTATCATTCTCTTGCAAAAGACCTGCTTCTGAAATTGTGCTCACAGCCCAACTTAAAATTCACAGCATAGCTTAAAATGCCCCTGTGCTGACTCTGCTGGGGCACGGGAAGTCACACCAGAACCAGGGTTCAGATTCGTAATTCACGACAGAGTGGTTTCTCAGGGACCAGGATGTCCTTGGTGTGTGCAGAACACAGGCAGGTCAGTGGCATTGAGGTGGAGATTGCAAAAGGATGTGGATTTGGGAAAGGATTTCTTCAAGGAGCACAAGGGTGGTGTTTCAGAACGTGGTTGTCTGGTCAGTCCAGGCTGGTGCTGAGCCTGCCAAACACAAATATTTTCTGCTTATACATCATGTAGACAGGGATTGCGGTGCAGCAAGTGGGCTGAACCCCCTCCTGGTAGCTGTCTGATGTCTGCTCTTCACAGCCAGGGTCATTCATCAGCCAAAATTTAAAGATTTTAAAGCATGGTAGAAACTGAGGCAGAGACACCAACAAGGAGACCTTCCCAAAGCTGCAGCTGGTTATTGGCTTGGGGGTCTTGATGCCCCCCGTGCGAAATTGCAGCTCTACTGTAACCAGTGTGACTGCAGATTTAGAGAAAGGCCAGAGCTCCTTCTCCTGGGATGGGGATTTCTCACAGCCCACCCATCCTGTCTGAATTCCTGGAGTCAGAGCACATTCATTTTAAAATCTGGCTTACTTACCCTGCTGCCTTCAGTTTTGAATGAGCTCCAGGGAGGTGTTACGCACCGCAGACTCTGACTTCTGGAGCACTACGTTACAAGTTAGAGCATTGCCAACTGTAGGCAGTAATTGTAAATCCACCTCCTCAACATTACAAAGTTATCAAGAAGGTAGTAGGCAGCACCTTCTTTCTGTCTTTCTTTCTTTCCCCAAATTTCTGAGCCTGTGAAAGACATGGGATGATCTCTGGTCGTGTTTTTTACCTGTTAGGACTGGGATTAGCAGAAGCAGCTGGAAATTTTCATGCAATTTCAACCCAGAAGTTGTGTCTTCAGGAGGAAATGCATGATTCTTTTCTCTATTTAACTTTGATTTGCCATTTCTGAGCTCATGTGAGGCTTTGAGCCCCCTGATCCAGTGGGATGTGTCCCTGCCCATGGCAGGGGGGTTGGAACCGGATGGGCTTTGAGGTCCTTTCCCACCCAAACCAGTCCGTGTATGCACATGACCTTCCTCTACCATGGGCTGTTTGTTTCAGCCAAAGCATTTGTGGCTTTTTTTAGTTCTTATTTCAGACCCACGTCAGTGGCTTTTTGAACTGTGACACTCGGCAGATATTTCTGCCACGAAAGCATTTGTGAGGTGCTGCCTGTTTGATAAATGCTGACCGACGGGCATTGCGAGGCTTTGACTGATTCCCTGCTCCCGATTGTCCCGGCCCTTCTGGAACAGAAGTCAGCAGCTTGTGGATGTTATTTAGATTTTAAATACCTCTGTGCAGTTGTGCCCGGGTGTGATTTCATGAGACGCGATGGGCTGAAAAGACAGGGTTTTGCTCTTCCTCTGCTGCGGCTCCTGCTGCATCCAGCCCCTTCCAGCGTGCCGTGAACTCACTTAACCTCCTGAAATGCCAATGGAAAAAAACCAAACCAGCTTCCTCCTTCCTCCTGTCCCCAGACTGCATCTACTTTCTGCTGTTTTAGTGGCTTGCAAAGTGCTTCAGTAGGCTGAGGGTGGTGTGAAGGCTGCCTTCCCTTTTTGGTGGCAGAGAGCTGCTCGGTCAGCTCAGCTTGGCTGTGAAATCTCAGCACTGACCCCTCCTTAAATGCCACTGCTGCCATCCTGAGGGCTGGAGAGTGGGAGCAAAGCCCATGGCCCAGGGTGGCAATGGCTGCACTGGGTATCTGGCTGAGGAGGGGAAGGACTTACGAATCCAGAAGGTGCTGTCATTAAAACCATGAAGATTTGCATGATGTGCTGCCTTGATTTCTCTAATCAACCCATTTTTATGACAGCCTTTATTAAATGAAGACTTGAGAATGACTTGAAGGTGTTCCCTGTTTGGACTGGTTGGGCTTAAAAGTCCCTTCCAACCCAAACCATACTGTGATTCTATGAAAAGGTAACATCACTACTTTGCTCACCTAAGTGCTGCTCCAGGTCCCAGGTCACACCTTTAAGTCAGGTACTGAACTGGGAATGAGACCCCAGCCCTGTAGTTCACCTCTTGTTTCACGCGGTGTTTTTTTTTTTGCTTGACACCTCTAAATTGCAATTTGGGTGATGTGGGGGTTTCAGCCTGCACAGGAAGAGAGGAGGGAGGACCAGGAGCCTGAGACCAGAGACCTCGAGGGCAAGGAAGAAGGAGAAGCCAAGGAAGAGGGCGTCAAGCCAGAGCCGAAACAAGAGACTCCGGAGGCCAAAGCAGAGAAGGATTTGAAAGCTGCCCAGAGAACAGTAAAAAGACACAGAAACATGTACTGCAAAGTTGTCTTGCTGGATGACACCATTTTTGAGTGTGCTGTGGATGTAAGTACTTCTGGGATTTGTTTCTGCTTCGCCTCTTTTCCCTCTCCCTCCTCCTCCCTTTGAAAAATCACCACAAACTCTCTCTAAAAGGGCTCTAATTTGCTGCCAGGGAATTACATGACAGGCTCTACTGCAGAACAACCTTGCTGTAAGCTATAACAGCTTATTTAGTGTGTTGTAAAAATCTCTGGGTGCTTAGGAATCCTCTTTTTTTTGTTGTTGTTCTACATTTCCAGGGTGCCTTGTTTTGTAAAGATAATGGGGGAAGCTTAAAAGAAGAAGTTGTCTTATTGTTCAGCTTCTCTCTTGTTTGTATCCCAGACTGGAGTCTATTTTTTTGTGTTAGGTTGGGATTATCCAAGGGACAGAGTTTAGTAAGTGGACAAGTCCAGTTGAACTCGTTGATCTCGGAGATCTTTTCCAAGCAGATGATTCTATGATTCTAAATATCTTCTGCCTCTTTCCTCCAAATAAAATGGGTTATCAGGTTCATTTGTGCTCTTCTGTTCACCCAAGCTACCTCCACCTATCAGGCTACTGGCAAAAAAAAACCCAGAGCTTGAATGTAAAGAAAACCACGCTGTGTTTAGCCTCAAATTGAAAGAATTTCCAGTAAACAATTTAAAATTAAGTTGACTTACAGCCCTGAAAAACCCTTCCTCCGAGAGCTTTCCTTCTGTTTTATTTTGTGCATTCTCTCCCAGGACTGTCATGCTGTCAGGGCAATAAAAAGCAGCAGAAATCCCCATTTCAGTATTCAAGTACTTGTCCAGAATATTAATAATCTGGTACTTACCATCCCAGCATACTTCCATCAGCTTGTGTTTTTCCCTGCTCCCGCTGGCTAAATGGGCCAGGAGAGGGTATCTGGGCACAGGCTCCTTGTGAGAGTGGTTACCTTGGGTGATCCTGGGCAAGTAGGTCAGTGCCAGCTGTTTGTGTAACAGCATCGCTGCCGCCGTGGCACGGGATCAGCTCGGAGCGCCATCGCCCCGCTCGCCTTCCCCTGCGCTGGGGACTTTGTGTGCAGCCCCCAAAACTGCTCCCCAAAATGCTGGTGGCAGCTTGCTGGGCCTTTGGGTGTGTTTGTGGCTGCAGTGCCACGGACGCCGCTGGTGGCAGAAGCTGTGGTGGTGTGGTTGGTCCTGGCTTGAGCAGGTCCAGAGGGTCATGGTGGGCACAGAGGGTTGGGAAGGGCTGTGGTGACTGGACAAGTAGCCCTGGCTTTAACACCAATATCATAGAATCATCTGGTTGGAAAAGACCTCTGAGATCATCGAATCCAACTGTACCTGTCCACTTACTAAACCATTGCCCCTCAGAAACTCATCTACCTGCCCTTTAAACACCTCAGGACCCACAGAGATCATCCAGTCCAACTCCTGTCCCTGCACAGGACACCCCAAACATTCACACCATGTGTCTGAAGGTGTCGGCCAAATGCTTCTGGAATATTGTCAGGCTGTGACTGCTTCCCTGGGGAGCTGTTCCACCACCCTCTGGGGGAAGAATTTCTTCCTGAAGTCCAACCTAACCCTCCCTGGTGCATCTTCCTGCCATTCCCTCAGGTGCTATCATTGGTCACCAGAGAGAACTATATAATATAATCCTACTCTAGCATTTATCCTAGCTGGGAAGTGGCTCTTGATAAAGGAGTGCAGGGATAGGATGAGGGGGAAGGGTTTTCAGCTGCAAGAGGGGAGATTGAGATGAGATCTTGGGAAGAAATGTTTTCCTGTGAGGATGGGGAGGCCCTGGCCCAGGTTGCCCAGAGCAGTGGTGGCTGCCCCATCCCTGGAGGTGTTCAAGGCCAGGTTGGATGGGTCTTTGAGCCCCCTGATCCAGTGGGAGGTGTTCCTGCCCATGGCAGGGGCGTGGAACTGGATGGGCTTTGAGGTCCATTCCAACCCAAACCATTCTGTTATTCTGTAAATTTGAGAATTGATTAAGACTTAATTGGGAAGGAATTGCAAACATGTAGGCAAAGACCAGCACAAATGCCTTTATCCAAGAAGAACAGGTGCTTTCAGGCATCCTTTCCAATTGACAGCCATGGAGCATTTTTAATTGCAATATGTCTCACTGCCAATTCCTTGAGACATATCCAGGCTGACACTTGCACTGTGCTACCTGTAGAGTCACAACATATGCACAAAGGACCTTACAGCTCGAGGGCTGCAATAAAACAATGGTTTTGCATCAGTTGCCATGCAAATATGACTGCAAGGAGAGACGTGAGCACAAATGATGCATTAGTAAAGCTTATTTTGTGTCACTGAAAATGCACTTTCTTTTTAGCGAAGCCTCCAGTAGAATGGAGTTGGATGGGAGCTTCTGGGTACCATAGTTTTGTGCCTCAGGGTTGTTCTCCTTCATGCTTTTCAACTAAGAAGGTATCTGTTCCTGGGGCCAGTTCACTTCTGAAGGATTTTGGGGGGGGGGGAAAAAGAGGAGATAGGGATCCTCAGGATGTGGTTTTGGAGGCAAGAGATTGTGTGCTAAGTGACTTTTGGTGCACAAACTGGAGAAGCTGGGTTTCATTAGGAAGTTGGGTTGACAGAAAGGCCACGGGAATGATGGTCTTTGGTCTTTGAGGGCACTGAGCCAGGTTGACCCCAGAACGGGGCCCTGCAGCAGTGGATGGGAGCAGCAGTTTTGTACTCATTGTCTTTTGGTCCGTGCCTGATTGTCTGATGGCCTGGAGCCAGAAGATATCAGTGCAGTAGATGTACTGTGGGAGGGACAATCCATACTAATCCTTGGTGTTTGTTGAGTTGTGTTGGGAAGCTCAGTTTTGGGGGAGCTTCAGTCACAGAGCAGGTGGCAGGAGAGAGACCCCCTGCAGTTCCCATTGCCTCTCCAGTTTGGAAGACAAACTTTGCCTGATGCTCTTTTCCATGAGGGGTGCTTGCTCAGAAAGAGCCAGGAGATCTGATTTTGAGCTACTCAAGACTTTTTTTCCCTTCTTGATAGTGTTTGGTGTGGTTTGATGTGGCTGCCCCCTCCCTGGAGGTGTTCAAGGCCAGGTTGGATGAGGCTTTGAGCCTCCTGATCCAGCGGGAGGTGTCCCTGCTCGTGGCAGAGGGTTGGAACTGAATGGGCTTTGAGATCCCTTCCAACCCAAACCATTCCATAATTCCATGGTCTTTAAGGTCCCTCCCAACCCAAACCATTCTGTGATTCAATGATTACATTCAATGATTACATCCCTCTCCTGTGAATGATGGCAGGAGAAAACCAGCCCATCCTACAGAATTTCTTTTGTCTCTTTGCAGAAACATGCCAAGGGACAGGATCTGCTTAAAAAAGTCTGTGACCACCTCAATCTTCTGGAAGAAGACTACTTTGGTTTGGCCATATGGGACACACCAACCTCCAGGGTAAGCGGCTGCTGTCGTGTGGTGTTCTGTGCCCAGTTGGGTTCTGCTCTTTCTGAGGATCATCTTCCCTGAGGAGAGGAGGTGGTCCATGGAAATGGTGAATAAATGACTACAGGACTGTGGATTTTATTAAAATAAAGCTACTTATATCTTCACCTGGAGAAGATTTGTTTTATTAGTTTACTGCAAAGTGATGCCATTGATTTGCAAATCTATAGATCACAAAGTTAGGGGGAAATAAGGCTTTTCTCACTGTAGAAAAGCAGCTGGTTTTTTTTAGTTGTGATTTTAAGAACGGGTTTAGTTCCTCTTAGGCTGTAGAAGATGAGCTTGAGCGTTGACACTGTGCAGGTCATGGTCTTGGAGCCTGTGTTCACCAAAGGTCTCAGGCTGAGCAGGCAGCAGGGGTGCCCTGGCATTACCTGGTGTCTTTTTTCATCAGGTTTTGGTTGGAGCCATTTGGAGCAGATTTGGGTTGAGACTTTGCCCTGTGAAAAAAAATGTGCATGACTTCATACCAAAACTCTTACTCACCTGGTTTCAGTTTAAAGTCTTTGTTTGTTTAGACTCAAGCAATGTCTTATCTTTTAAACCCGTGGTTATGCTTTAACTCGAGCAATTACTCAAATCTGTTTCATGTAGCTGGCCAAAAATATGCTAAATTGACATCAAGGACCCATTTCCAAGTCCTTTAAACCAGATATGCTGGGCCACATTCTGTGCTTCACCCTCAGCAGTCACTTATGGCCCAGGTTGTTGTGGCTGATGGACTTTTGTTATTAAACAATAACTGCAAAGGTGAATTTTTAATATGCAGGCAAAATTACAGCTTTTTGTGGCAGGCAGAGCTCTCTCTGGGGTTGCTTTTGCTGTCTCTGGTGTCTTGTATGGGAAATCTGCTTCCACAGCCTGGATTTTTGACTCAAGCAGTTTGTTGTGCTGATGGAGGGAGGGATAGGTGGACTTTTAGATCCAATTAAAAGCAAAAAGAATTTAGCTGAAGCAGCTCAGCTTCTCAGGCTTGTGCTCATTGCTGCATCTCCTGGACCCCTGGGACTTGCTCTTCTCACGTCCAGGTGTGCTGGCTTTGATTTTTCTGAAAGGAAAAACCTGCAACTGCTTCCCTGCAGCCGAGAAGAGACTGAAAACAGACAGTTGTGGCCAATTTGTGTCCCAGAGCTGGGGTGGGTAAAGCTGCTGTGCATGAGTTTAGCTCCAGTAAGCTGCTCAGTGGGAATCTGGTTTACCCTGGTGGGGTTAAACACTGTTTTTGGGCTTTTTGGAGAGTGTTTCATTGAACTTTGAAGTCTGAAGCTCCATCTCTTTCTTGCTGTAACTTCAAACAATACTGAGTTACTGATTTGTAAGTAGAAATGATCTTAATGGGAAACCACCAGATGAGCTTCTGCCCCTCACCTGCAACTGTGTGGAGCTGGTGGAGATGCACATGTGTATTCCTGGGTGGGGAGGGGTTGTATGCAGGATTTTCCACCTTGATATTTAGGGAATAAACTTTCCTGGGGATGGACATCTCCCCATATGGGAGTAGCAGAGGGTGACGGTGGGAACTGGAGATGGTGACAACAGATCGAGCAGCTGGTCAGCACCAAAGAGCTTGATGCTGCCCTGAAAGGGAGGATTGTTTCCCCTCCATTCATGACACAGTCCAGATAAAAGCCCTGTTAATTGCTGTCCCCATCATTGTCTGCTGGATTGGGCAGGGTGAGTGCCAAGGATGCAGCTCAGCCCAGAATCCAGCCGTTACCACTGCGGTGCTGAGCAGTCGTGGCACCAGCGTGGATGTAGAGATGCTCTGCTCAAGTGATGGCCATGAAAAACCAGCAAGTGGCTTGTCTGCCATTCAGATAGGCTTTGTATCCTCTGTTTTATAGGTTAGAAGG
Source organism: Tapera naevia (assembly GCA_033556795.1). Taxonomy (NCBI): domain Eukaryota; kingdom Metazoa; phylum Chordata; class Aves; order Cuculiformes; family Neomorphidae; genus Tapera; species Tapera naevia. The sequence continues at coordinate 945,875 of JAUMJJ010000221.1, forward strand.
GCAAGCATAAAAAAACCACAAGATTAATGCAAGTATCACTGTGTCCCTGCTGTGTAGTTATGTGTCCTTCTGGTCAGGACAGATTAGCTTGGAGGATTCAATGAGTTAATTCCTTCACCTCAGGAGACCTGGATGTCCAAAGCTGCTCAGGGCTTGGGAAGATGAAGAAGGTGGTTTAATGTGGTCTCTCCACAGAAGGGTTGTTGGCACCTCACTGCCGCCTTCAGCGGGGCAGACTCTGACCTCTGCGAAGGAGAAGGCTCAGCCTTGGCATAACCAGGAGCTGCTCAGCAAAGCAGGAGTTGTTTATGTTGCACCACCATCCCACAAAACCCCAAATTACAGAGAGGAAAAAAGGCTAGATTTCTAAATTTGTAGCTGAGATAATTACTAGAACCTTGAGTCATACTTAAAACAGATGAAGTTTATGTCACGCTGCTGTAAAAGATTCCAGCCTTCCCCAGAAATTGGGCATTTTCACTCGTATTTCAGTGATTAGGTAGTTAAAAAACGTGGCTAATAATAGACAGACTTGGTGATCTTTGTTCTGAGTAGGGGAAGTATGGATAAAAGGAGCCTAAAATGAATGCAAACTTTCTATTTGCCTATTTTTAAAGGTTCTGGAGAAAAAAAAGTGTTGTACAAGTGCCTCTCGTAGCCGGATGTGGCTGTGACTGTACCTGCTTGCAGCCCTGATATGCTGCTTTCTTTTGTTCTCCTGTTCCTTCTGCCTCCCCTATTGAGTATCTGATAGGTGAAAGGTTGGAAATGTGCCCCGTGAGACCATAAACTGGAGTAAAAGTTGTGAAAAACACACCTTCTCTCCAGTTTCCATGGCTGTGTTTGTGTCAAATGTTGTCTTTTCCTCATATTTTTAGTGATTTGCAGTTTTCTGTGGTGTTTCTGGGACGTCTGTTAAACTGTGAATGTTTTTATCCTCTTACAGACGTGGCTGGATCCTGCCAAGGAAATCAAAAAACAGGTTCATGGTAAGTAGAGTGAATTTATCCTGTGGGTGGGTGTGGTTTCTCCCCCCTTCTCTAAATAACCATGGCTTTGGCAGCTGATCCCGGGGCCCAAGGGTGGGTGAGAGTCAAGTTCAAACAGTCTGCACATCCTTTCTCCTCTTCTTGAGTACTTAGTGATGCTCTAGATTTAGGAAAAAACATCATTTCCATGGGAAAACAAAAACATAGTTTGTGATGTATTCATTCTATGCAAATCCATGCTATCCTTGCTACCATGCAATGCTGGGATTCCTTAGGCATTAGGAAGACATTCTTCAAGATGAGGGTGAGGAGGCCTTGGCCCAGGTTGCCCAGAGCAGTGGTGGCTGCCCCATCCCTGGAGGTGTTCAAGGCCAGGTTGGATGGGGCTTGGAGCCCCCTGATCCAGTGGGAGGTGTCCCTGCCCTTGGCAGGGGGTGGAACTTTGAGGTCTCTTCCAACCCAAACCATTCTGTGATTCTCTGATGGGAGATCTGCAGGTAAAATTGGGCTCATAAGCATGGAATCTGATCCTCTGAAATGGGTTAAATGGCAAATTATTTGACTTTATGTGAATGTATGTTGTGTGTACATGTAAAAATATGCACACTGCTACATGTTCTTGCACAAATACAGTGAGCCAATCTCTGCATCCTCCTCGTAATACGTAGGAAACCTCCGCTACCTCACTTGCCTTCTTGGAATAACTTGTTTTGAACTGTGTGTAGTGAAAACAACAAGCCTTGTGTTTAATCCCAGTTATGGTGTTGCATAAGTAGTAAATCCATGAATGCTACGTGCCCCCCCCTGCCCTGTTTGGGATCGTGATAAATCTCTGAGTGAGGTGACTGCAGGGTTATCTTCTCTTTCTGACATAAATGTTGTTTTGACCTAGAGAGGTAAAGGGCACAGCTGGGGGGAGCTGTAACTGTGAAAATTACTCTGAGTGCTTAATGGGTTGCTCAGGACTGTTTTCTGTTGGTGAATATGATTATTTTCAAGGACAAGGAGTAACCCCTTCAGTGTGTCACCCGCCACACCACAAGTGAGGCCACGTCTAGGTGTGCTTATGTGGCTGCTCACTCAGTTAATGCCCACAAGGGCTCTGTGCAAGGCTTGCAAGAAGCTGTGTTAAAGCATTTAGGTCTGAACATGTACAGCTCTTCCTATCACAGCACTTGCTGTTTCTTCCACTGATTGATGTTGTGTTGAGTTTCACTGTGCTCTGACCACCCAACCACAACGTGTTGGGCTGCCGAGTGAATCACGCATCTGCTCTTTACAAGAAATGGGAAAATGAGGTCGAGTGATAAAACAATGCTCTGTCATTAACCTGTAGGACACGCCTGACCTCTCTTCATGAATCTCCTTCTTTTCAGCCGGTGAAAAATTATCTAATTTAGCCTCTTGGCTATGAATTTAATTTTTTTTCTTCCACTAATTGTGGTTTATTTGGGTGTATTTGCCTGCCCTGCTTTATTTTCTCCTGCTTGTGTCTTAGCTCCCGTAAATGAAACTGTATCGTACCATTTGCTAAGCAGAGCTATCAAAATCAGGGTTATGATCTGATTGCTGTATTTTGATTGGATATTCCCTTTTTTTTTTGTAACGACTGACTATCACAAAGCTGGTTTAGTGTGTTTATTTTTCTCCACCTCTTTTTACGATTGCAGGAGGCCCCTGGGATTTCACCTTCAATGTCAAATTTTATCCACCAGATCCAGCACAGCTGACAGAGGACATAACCAGGTGAGTTGTCTCCCAAGGAGCAAGTGATGGGATAAGAGGAGATGGCCTCAAGTTGTGCCAGAAGAGGGTTAGATTGGATATTAGCAAAAACTTCTTCACAGAAAGAATGATGAAGCACTGGCAGAGGCTGCCCAGGGCAGTGGTGGAGTCTCCATCCCTGGAGGGGGTCAGAAATCACGTAGATGTGGCACGTTGGGACATGGTTTAGTAGGGGTGGTGGTGATCTGTTGATGGTTGGAGTGGATTATCTTAGAGGTCTTTTCCAACCTTAATTATTCTATAATTCTATGAATTACCTGGGAGTCTTGCTGTCAGCCAGGGAGCTCACTCAGCAAAGCAGTGAATATTGAAGATATTTGGGGTGGTTTTGCATTCTTCAGCAAGGAGATCAGATGTCCTGGAGGGGTTCTTGTTTCTTTTCAGTGGATATGTGGGATGTTCCCGCTCTCCACTGAAGCCCACGTGTGTGAAGCAGCATCATTTATAATATTGGTATGTGTGTGTTTGTATAGAAAAGTGAATTTTTATATAAACCCAAGATTTTCTGATCATAAGTGTCCTCTGCTCCCTTTGCAGAGCGGAAGTGAGCTGAGCTGTTTGCCCCATAAATGAAAACACAGGTAGAAATTAGAAACAAGCCTCATGCTGCATTCATCAGTGGCATAAAGAAAAAGACACTGAGCTTCAAGTTTCTTAAGTTTCTCTGTGTAAACAGCATTTTGTTTCCCACTCCCCCAGGTATTACTTGTGTCTTCAGCTCAGACAAGACATCATCTCGGGCCGGCTGCCCTGCTCCTTCGCGACTTTGGCTCTGCTGGGGTCGTACACGGTCCAGTCCGAGTTGGGAGACTACGATCCCGAGCTCCACGGCCCAGATTACATCAGTGAATTTAAACTGGCCCCAAACCAGACAAAAGAGCTGGAAGAGAAGGTTGTGGAGCTTCATAAAACGTACAGGTAAGGTGTGGCAGCTGGAGCAGCCAGAAATAATGGAAATAATGGGGCTGTCTGGTATTTTTGCCATCTCTGTTTTATGCTCTTGGTTTCCTGCTGCACCAATTTTTATTTTTGCAACAGAACCTTTAACATCAAGGGGGAAATTTTCAGCTACTGGGAAAATCAGCAATTTAAAAAGGATCTAATATTTTAAAGTTATAACAAAATCTATCTAGAAGCTGAAATTCTTCTTTTCATATGCGAAGGAGAAACGATGTTTTCAGAAAACAGATGCAGTCTGGCAATTGTTTTTTGCCTACTTTATTTCAACACTATATCCATGAAAATAGGTTTTATTTCGTGTGAAACTGCAGAGTCTGCTTGGTTTAACCTTGCTGTTTGTCTTTATTTTTTTTTATTTGCTTTGGTTTTTATGTAATTTTTGGATTGTAGTCTGGTTGGAGCAGATCCCTTCTCTGTATGTGTTGTAGCCTGAAGCGTGGTTGGGGTTTTCATGTGCTCTGTTGAATAATCATGGAATAATAAAATGATTTGGGTTGGAAGGGACCTCAAAGCCCATCCAATTCCAGTCCCCCAGCCATGGGCAGGGACACCTTCTACTGAATCAGGGGGCTCAAAAAACCCCATCCAACCTGGCCTTGAACACCTCCAGGGATGGGGCAGCCACCACTGCTCTGGGCAACCTGGGGCAGGGCCTCCCCACCCTCATTGTGAAGAATTTCTTCCTAATGTCTAAAGTAAATCTCCCCCCTTCCAATTTAAAGCCATTCCCTCTCATCCTATCACTCCAGGCCCTTGTAAAAAGTCCCTCCCCAGCTTTCCTGGAGCCCCTTCAGGTACTAGGAGGCCTCTATGAGGTCCCCCCAGAGCCTTCTCTTCTCCAGGCTGAATAAATAGCACTTTATCAAGTGTTCTATATGTGGAAGTATTCTGCAGATTGGAACTGGATGATCTTTAAGGTCCCTTCCAACCCAAACCATTCTGTGGTTCAATGATAGTGCAGGAGGTGCAGACCTGCAGTTATCTGTCCTCGTGTTCCCCATTGTGGCTGTGACCTGGGCTGATGGCTCTTGTTCCAGTAGGACTGAAAGACTTGTAGGAGTCTCCCTGGTGCCAGGTTAAAGGTTCCCAGTAGCTGTACCTCTTCCTCACCTGATTTTGAGCCTCTTTTCAAAGATGTTCTGAAGCATGTGGATTGCGGAGCTGTGTGGGAGTGACCAGCCAGCAGCTTCTGCCCCCTCCCAGAGACACATTGGGGTGTTAAGGGGGAAAAAAGGGCCATAAAACCATTTTATGCTACCAAGACCATTTGGCCAGCAGCCCCTTGACCTCTGAGAAGCCTCTGGCTGATGCACTAATAATGAGAACAGAGTGAAGACGAGACCTTCTCACAGGCAGACTGGACCCAATACCCAGAGTGCGGTGGGGAGGGGTGGACGTGTGCCCCTGGCTGTGACCAAAGCTACAACTAACACCTCGTTCAACCCTGCAGATCAATACTACAAATTGATTCCCCTCCATTTGCTCTGAGAGGAGAGGAAATGAGGGAAAATAAGTACAGGGCCACTGACAAGCTTCATGACTTGAAGTCAAAGGCCGTTAGCTGTGCTGGAAGTGGCAGATCACGGTGAATTATTCATGGCTTCATTAGAGGGCTACTTCAAGGTGTAGGATGTAGCTATATTTAATCTGCTCGTGTGCAGGAGGGAGGAAGCAATATGTACCCATTTAATTTCTGGTCCATAGTCTGAGAACATTAATCTATCAGAGGGCTTTGAGTGGGAAAAGCCATGCTCCATCTCTGGCTGCTTTAATTGCAAAGCACCAGGCACGTGTCAGAGATAGCAGCTGCTCCCAGGGCTTTCCTAGAGGATTGTCCTTACGGCCTTCTTTGTCTGCCCTGTCTCCCACCACTCAAAACCCTGTTTGCATTGCTCTCAAGATCTGTGTGAGCACTCAGTAAGGAAGACATCAAAGTAGGGATCAAAATGAGATGTACAGAGCTGAATGCTCTCCCAGCAGAGCTGGACCTGGGACACCAGGAACTTATTAACAAGGGCATTTCAATAACGTTGATAATAGCCTCCATTATCAGGATGTTTCTGTTAAGCAAAGTTGTGTTGTGTCTCCCCTCCTGCAGACAGGGTACCATCTGTTCCCTGAAAATGTCTCATTCATCTGGTCTGTCCCAGTAGGAATTGCTGCTGAGTGGTCTCAGCTGTCCTTGCCTTTGGTTTGGAGAACAATAGCTAGGTCTGGGGGGGTTCTGGAGACAGGAGGTGTGGGAGGGCAGAACCTGTACCCATTGCTGCAGCTGAATGGGTGTTTCTTTCACTGAATCCAGTTTTGTACCCAGTACTGCACTCCCTTGCTTTCTTCTGTGGTGTCTGCACAGCTCTGCAGGAATAAAGTGCATCTCTTTTATGAGGATGTCTCAAAGCACAAATTTCTGCCTTCAGAGCAATTTAATAATTCTTATCTGGGCACAAATTTATATAGAAAGCAAGAGAAAATCTAACAAGTAAATGGTTTGGTGGGGTCTGATCTGTCCCCTCCTAAAAGCAGCAGTTATGGGAACACCAAACCCTTTCTCTTTCTTCCCAGATCTATGACTCCAGCTCAAGCAGACCTGGAATTTCTCGAGAATGCAAAAAAGCTGTCGATGTATGGAGTCGACCTTCACCAAGCCAAGGTGAGAATCAGCGTGGGTGCACCTGCCTGTGGATTTTGGAATTTGATTATCCTTCCCTTGCAGGAGCAATTTTACCTATTGCAGGGGGCTGTTTTTGAAAGATAGAGGAGTTAAGCTGGCTACTGGTCCAGACACACGGACACACAGCAGAAATGCCTCAAGTGTTATCGCAAGAGAAATGGTTCCTTCCAATTGCTTATTATTTATATATTACAGAAAGCTTTAAAAAGCTTTGTAGAGGGATCTGTGCTCTTAGGAACTTAGCGTAAGGCTCTGACCCTGCAGGGTGAGCCACTCTGCTCAGGGGAATGCAGGATAGACTCTGGACCAGCCCTTAGAGCAAACAGCATCGTGGGAGAGATCTGCAGGAGGGTGTAAGGTGAAAGGTGATGGAAAAGTAAGCCTGGCCCTGGCTTGTTGTAGGAGCTGAATTCTGAAGCCTCAGGGGAGACCAAAGGGGGAATTTGGAGGGTGGACATCGACCCAAAACATGTAGCCCTGACACTGCTTAAATCCTCGTCTGCATTCCTAGGACTTGGAAGGAGTGGATATCACTCTGGGAGTCTGTTCCAGTGGCCTTCTTGTTTACAAAGACAAACTGAGAATCAACCGCTTCCCTTGGCCCAAAGTCCTGAAGATTTCCTACAGGCGCAGCAGCTTCTTTATTAAAATTCGACCAGGGGAGGTATGTCCTGACTGATTTGTGCTCTTGTCTTCGTTAATTGCTGTCTAATTACCATCAGCAGGGATGCATCACTAAAACAAAGGAGGGAGAGAGTTTTTTTCTGAGTGAGCGTTTTGTACTCCATAGGATTTTGATCTGGGCTTGGCATCAAGTTCAGGTTGAGCCTGCTGACCTTGCTGAAGCTGGGTGGTGATTTAAACTTGTCATCCAGCACCACCTCCTGGCACCGGGTGGAATTCCCAGCCTCCAGAGGAAACCGGTGGAAAGTTCGTGGTTGAAATTGCTGGAGGACTAATGGGGGTGTTGGGCTGATGTTGGACTGGATGAGCTTAGGAGTCTTTTCCAACCGTAATCATTCTATGATTCTAAAACTCACGGTGCACTCTTCTGCAGATCCTGGTGCATCTTGAGAGATATGCAATGGGCTTGTGGCCAAGTCCTGTCTCTTCTCATACCTGAGCTCCTCCTACACATTGTAGAGTGAGTTCTGCTGCTCTTGGGCTAGACCAACAGTTTGTGCCACAGCAGAACAGCTGATGGGCTGGGGACTGGGCTCCTGACATGTCTATTTTTAGCTATACCTAAATAATCTCTGTTTTCCACAGCAAGAACAGTATGAGAGTACAATTGGGTTCAAGCTACCAAGTTACCGGGCAGCAAAGAAGCTGTGGAAAGTATGTGTTGAACATCACACGTTTTTCAGGTGGGTTTTCTTGATGGTGGGCTCACCTTGAATAGTTAATGCTTTAGAGGAGCTGCTGAAAGGAGCATTTCTTCAGCATTCCTTAGGGTTTCACAGCAATTGGAGTGCAGTGGTTGCACAGACAACAAGTATTTATATTTAAATAGATATCTAGGCACCTTTTACTTCCTAAGATATGTAAGACAGAGGTCTTCTGGCTTGTGTAGACGTGGCGCTTGTTGTTAGCGCGTGTTGTTTGGAAATCGAGTGCCTGTCTGCAAGAGACTTCTTTAGCTTGTGTTTTAATTTCTCCTTACCTGCCACTTCCCAGATCTTGAGGTATGGATTGTAAATTGTGTGTGTGCTTTCCAGGCTGACTTCCACCGAGGCCATCCCGAAGAGCAGGTTCCTGGCTCTGGGCTCCAAGTTCCGCTACAGTGGCCGCACGCAGGCACAGACCAGGCAGGCGAGCGCCCTGATCGACCGACCCGCTCCAAGGTTCGAGCGGACAGCAAGTAAGAGAGCCTCCAGGAGCCTTGATGGAGGTGAGTGTCTGGTGCCTCTTCCCTCCCCATGGCTGGATTCAGTGACACTCCTTAAATACTGCATAAAAAAAATAACCCAAACAGCATAAATTCTCACTTTAATCCAAGACCTGGATGTGAAATGCAAACCGATAGTGAGAGCTGACGGCTGGAAAGGGTTGTAGGTGGGTGCTGAGGGCTCATGGCAAAGTTCTGGTTGTAAAGATATTTCCTCATTCAATCTTAATCTATTTTTCAATTAGCTAATCAGGAATGAAGCTATTCTAGGATTTGTTTTGTTTAATGTGGCTTCTTAAATTACATCATTTTCCCTGAGGGAGAGATCCTTTTTTTTGCCACAACTGTTTGAAACTTTCAGTATCTGTTAAAGTGATGCTGATGTTGAAGTTTGTGGCTTATCAGTCAGGTGGGCTCGTCCTTGATGTCTTTAAAAGTGACAGCAGCAGGCTGGAGGATCTGAGGCATGGGGTGCTTGTGAAAGTAGGATCCAGGGAGAGGAGAGCATCCCTACATCCCTCTATACATCAAGGGGATGCAGGGAGAGGGGAGCATCCCCTTTGCACCAAGGGATCCAGGGAGAGGGGAGCATCCCCTTTGCACCAAGGGATCCAGGGAGAGGGCAGCATCCCCTTTGCACCAAGGGATCCAGGGAGAGGGCAGCATCCCCTTTACACCAAGGGATCCAGGGAGAGGGGAGCATCCCCTTTACACCAAGGGATCCAGGGAGAGGGGAGCATCCCCTTTGCACCAAGGGGATCCAGGGAGAGGGGAGCATCCCCTTTACACCAAGGGATCCAGGGAGAGGGGAGCATCCCCTTTACACCAAGGGATCCAGGGAGAGGGGAGCATCCCCTTTGCACCAAGGGGATCCAGGGAGAGGGGAGCATCCCCTTTGCACCAAGGGATCCAGGGAGAGGGGAGCATCCCCTTTGCCTCAGAGACACCTGATAGACCAGGAACAGATTTACTTTGAGGCCTGAGCTTGTGCTGCAGCCCGAGAGGGAGCAGGGCTATCCCAGCATCCCGTGGCCAGCAGCAGCCAGGCTGCCCATGCTCCTGGCATGGGTTTACGGGGCTCAGTGGTACCCCAAGCCTGGGCTTTGTGCCTCAGTGCCGGGAGGGAAGGGCTTGCTTGGTTTGAGCTCCATACCACAGCAGAGCATGTCACCCAGACACCATGCATGGAGGCGAGGGGACCTGTGCTGCTGGTTGCCCCTTGGCCATGCCCTTTAGGCTGTTACAAACCCGGATAAGTTGAGAAATCCCTGCTGCAATCCCACACCTGCACGTCAAAGCCTTGGAAAAGCGCAGCCTGGGAGTGTTCCTTGTGAGGGCGGTCGTTAACGTGTGCCCCGTTTCTTCAGCTAAACGTGCGACTCAAAAAGTTGAGTTCAGAGCCGTAGAGGAAGAGAAGCAGGAGGAGGTGGTGGTGGTTGAGGTTCCTGAACCAAAACCCGTGGATCAGATCCGAGAGAAGCCAGGTATAGCTGTGGTGGTGGCTACAACTCTCTGCAGCGCCTTTCCTGTCCTTTACCTGCTTCTTCCTGGCTACTCAACGTTTCACCAAATCTGGTGGCTTTCTGTTTTCATTCCTTTGCAAGAAGAGTTTTGCAGCCAGAGGACAGATGGCCTGGCTGAGCCCCAGCTCTGGGAGACTCCTTAAATTTCTGCCTTGCACCTCATTTTCCTGTCATTCTTGCGGGGAGGTGAGGAAATGTTCAGGATGTGCTGGCACTTGAGAACTGTCTCCTTATTAAATTTGGGTGAGTTTTAAAATGTGGGTTAGAAAACCTTAAAATTTGATCTTGAAACTTCTTGTAAAGCTTCTGAAATTCTTCATCCCGGGACCTGCTTGCTATTTTTTAAGCCTATTCTGGATTTTTTTGGTGATTTGAGAAATGCTGCCCCTTTTGTTACACAGAGCTTTTATTTCTTTTAAGATAGGTACTATTAATAAATAGTAATGCCCTTAAGAGGTGTGTAGGTACAACAGCATATTTGAATATTAATAAGCAGATCACAGCAGGGGTGTTGTCAAATATTTGCAGCCTTTTGTCACTGAAATAGTGAATGCCTGGGGATAATTCTTTTGCAAATGCATTGTGAACAGCTCAGCTTCCTTTCTCCCACCTTGATTTTTTGCACAGCACGCTTTTGACATCACTACTTTTCTGGTATGAAATCCAGACCAAGTTTTCATAAAATAATGTAGCAAATGTCTCCCCATCAGCCTTGCCTTGAATTCTTGCTAGCAGCATCACCTGGCAGGGAAAACCTGATGCTGTGAAAACAGAAGGTGGAGAATGAGCATTTATGACGCTGGGAATGATGGCTGTGTGTTCTTAGTTTTTAGATTTGAGACTGGTCACTCAAGTACATTTAATTAAAGCATCTAGTTTTTATATAGGCTTTTATCTAGAGCAGCCTGGATGTGTTTCTCCTGGATTTTACCAGCCAACACCTGCATCTCCCCACACTTTGCAGGCAGAGCCCATCCTAGTACTGCACTCGAGAGCTGTTTACGTGTCCCTGCCTGGGCAAGAAGCCTGCAAAGCTTATTTGTGGTGTCTTTTCTCTCTCATCTCATACACTGTTGAGCCTGGCAGCACTAGAAAGACTGATATGCAGTTGTGTGGTGGAAAATTATACTAAGCTTGTATAAAAACCACCTTGCTGTTCTCAGCTGCTGCCTTGGAGAAGGCATCTCCTCTCCTTGCAGCGATCGTGTGTCTGTGGGGTTCTCCAGCCACTCCTATTAATGCATGCAAACCTCTTTCTAGCCAAGCACGCTCTTGAAACTTTTGAAATGAAACCCATTGCAGAGGAGGAAGAGGAGGAGGAGAAAGTAGTGGTGGTTAAGGTTCCTGTTCCTGAGCCAAAGTTGCCGAAGCCGTTGCAGACGCGGTCAGGTACAGCCGCAGCGGCGTTTGGCATCGGTGCGGCTCCCACAGCCTGTGCTGTGACTGCTGGGTTGAAGTGATGCAGTGCTGTAGGACAGAGGTTGCACCGTTTGGGGTGGTGTTCAGTGCCACTAAAATCACACCCAGCTTTGCAAACGTGCAGTAATCCACGAGCGCTGCTTCCCGGGGGTGAGGTGAGGAGGTGCCGTGCCGTGGCTTGGCTGTGTGCTGCGTGTTGAAGTGAGTGTGCAGTGGCCTTTTAATGCTCCTCTGCTACTGTCCCTCCTTGGAAGGTTTGTTCCCCAAACCTGTAGGAACTTGAGATGTCTGATTCCATGCTCCAGAGCTGCTGGAGGTCACCTAGAGTCTGCTTTTGCTCTTCGTTGGGGTGCCACCTTCTTCCCTAGATGGGGTTTGTTTCAGAGCAACTTCAGAGCTGCAGGCAGATACACCCTCATCATAATGAAAAGCAGGGTTGATTAGTTGTAGAAAGAGAATTGTTAAGGTTGGAGAAGACCTCTAAGATCACCAAGTCCAGCCATCAACCCATCACCACCGTGCCTGCTAAGCCATGTCCTGAAATGCTAAGTCTGCATGTTTTTTGACCCCTTCCAGGGCTGGAGACTCCACCACTGCCCTGGGCAGCCTCTGCCAGTGCTTCACCACTCTGTCAGTAAAGACATTTTTCCCAATATCCAATGTAAACCTCCCCTGGCACAACTTCAGGACATTTTATCTCGTCCTATCACACGTTACTTGGGAGAAGAGCCCAGCACCCACCTCGCTACAACCTCCTTTCAGGAGCTCCAGAGAGTGATGAGTTCTTCAACCTCCTCTTCTCCAGGCTGAGCAGCCCCAGGTCCCTCAACTGCTCCTCGTAGGACTTGATAGAAAAGACTTGATGGGCTCTGATAGAGCAGACGGTGGCCGGTGCCAGAGCACAGCATGTCCAGGGCTCTCCAGCTGCAGCTGCCCCTTCTCATTCACATCCTGCACTTTTTCCTCTTCTTGACAGTTCTGTTCCTAACAGGAACTGTTTTCTTGGCCAGGGTAATGATGGGTGGTATTTCAAATCTTGTGTTTTGGAGCAGCACTTTTCACAGTTATAGAATCACAGAATCATGGAATGGTTTGGGTTGGAAGGGACCTTAAAGCTCATCCAGTTCCACCCCCTGCCATGGGCAGGGACACCTCCTGCTGGGTCAGGGGGCTCAAAGCCTGGCCTTGAACACCTCCAGGGATGGGGCAGCCACAGCTTTCCTGGGCACTGTGTTTAAATTGTTCTGTGTCAAAAGAGCTGATGGTAGTAAATTAAGAAAACATAACTAAGATAATGCCATCCTGGGCAGCCCAGAGCTTGTTGCTGAATATCAAAAGAAAAGCTTAGGACCTGTTGTTATTTTTCCTGCATGTCTTGGTGCTCTAAAGCACTGTGAGAGCAGCTGCAGTCCCTAAGGAGAGGTGGCCCTGTAATTTGACTGACAGCAGGATTTCCTTTGCTGCTCAATCTTCGAGGTGGCATTTTAACACCTGCATAACTTTTTTAGCCAAACGTGCTCTTGGCAATGGTGAAATAAGCCCAATCGAAGAGGAGGAGGAAGAAAAAATGGTGGTGATGGGACAACTAAAGCCGATCCCGCCGGAGCCAGGTACCACCACGAGGGCTTTGCACACCCAACATCCTCCTCATCCCCACGGTCCCTGCCATCTCACGTCCCCTCCGTACAACCTCCCTGGTGGCTGTCACCGCTTCCGTGGCGTAAATAACCCCGGGACACGGCACTGGTTGTCCTTCCAAAGGGATTCCACAGTGTCTGGCTCACGGAAATGAACTGCTGTGCTGAAGAGGGAGGGAGAAAACGGAGATGGAGGTGGTGGTTTGGGGTCTCTGTGGATTTTCAGAAAAGTACTTTGTCTGAAAAGTACAATTTTAATCACTGAAAGATCAGATGCTTTTTTGGCCCTCTACTTTGTGTGGTTTTGGCCACATGGATGCTTTATTCTCTCCAGATTTTATACATGCAGATGGGATGCCGTTATCTTTTCAGTGAAACAGAAATTCTTACTGAGGAGTTACTTAAAATTACAATTTTTGTTTTAAACAAGATTTTTCCAGTGTTTTTGGCTGGCTGGGTGGGCACCAGTAACCCAGTGTTAGCTGGGCTGAGTTACACAGTGTGACCCTTGCTGCATAAAGTGTGACTTTAGGAATATGAGACCACATCAAAGGGATTATTTCACCTGTCTGGGTATCTTTTAAGCGAAATGCCTATGAAAACCAACATCAGGAGAACTAAATTGTGTCTGTAGGAACACACAATGGATTAATTGGGGTTTGCTTTGCCACGTGGTATTGGTTTCAATATTTTGGAGGTGTCAGGCTTTGCAGGGAATGGGAACTGCTTTGGAAATCAGGAATGGAAGGGAAGAGCAGGCAGTTGATTTTGTGTGTGCTTAGTGCTTGTATTGAAGACCGTCAGCCTTCTCTGGAAGGTGCTTTTCTGGCAGCATGCTCTTCATTTCTGCACAGTCACTGATCTGGAGGTGCTGGGAGGTTGCTCACAGCAGTGCCTGGGGCTGCAGCAGGAGATGCCCATCGGACACACAGCCCCAGCCTGCTTTGAAACGCACCGGGAAGCTGCTGGAGAGCTTCATAGAACAACCCTTGCTGCTTACTTTTCTGTCTGAATTGCTGAAGAGACTGGGGAGATGGGGGGAAAACCTGTGTTGCCCTTCCACAAGCCATCCCTTTCTGGTTGAGGAGATGCCAGTGAGTTGAGAACTCCCCTCGGCTCTAAGTGTTTCTGTTTTAGCGGCCACGCTGGGATGGACTTTGGTGTCTGTTGTGTGTGAAGGACCCAGAAATTGATGGCACGGTGTCAAAAATAGATTTGCCTTTCTGGTGTGGCTTCTCTGCAGAGTGCAAGCTTGCTTTTTTTATAAGCCATCTGTTGTGGGGTTTTGTTTTTATTTTGTTTAAATGATAAGGAAAACAATCTCAACTTTCCCGTACTAAACGCACAAGCTGCTTTGCTCAGCATTTTTGTTTCTTTGCCTTTTTTTTTTCCTTCCTCCTCCCTTTCTTTTTAAATCATTTGGAAAGGCTTGAGAAATGTTACCTGCTCTGAACCTTGTCCCTGCCTGTCTCTCCCCCATCCCCAGCAGTGGCCGTGATAACCCCCGAGAGGAGCCCCCGTCCCACCTCTGCCCCCGCCATCGCGCAGAGCCACGCTGCAGAGCCTGTCCCAGCCAAGCCCAGTGCCAAGGACGTGGTCCCTGCCTCTAAAGTAGAAAAGGAAGCAGTGAAACCTGATGTGAGACGTGAAGAAATCCCTCCAGAGAAAGCCAAGGCAGAGCCAGCTGATGCATCAAAGGTATGCTGGACCAGAACCTCTTTGGAAGAGGCTGCGCTTGCACCAGGCTGAAGCATCAGCTCTGGAAGCCACCTCTGAGCAGCAGCTCTGTGCACTCTCCCCTCCAGGTTTATTCCTCACAAGTGGGAGTGAGATATGGGGCTCTGGGTCCTGGGAAATCCCAGCCCTGACCCTCCAGATGCAAGGAGAGGGCAAGGTCCAGCCTGAACCCACCAGGGGTTTGGTGGCTGCAGTTAAACTAAATGCGATGGGCTGATAGATGGTTAAAAACACTGGGAGGAGTTGCACAGCATCTCCTGGTAATTGGATTTAGAGCTCACCCATTGCTGAGCTGTCTCTGCTGGTTCTTGGTGTGACAGCAGGAACAATTCTAGTGGAACCAGTGATATGGATCTGGGCTGCAGCCCAGCATCTGAATGCAAAATTTTTTCACGTTGATAGGCTCTGTCTGTTGGTGTGTTCTGCAAACAGGACTAGAACTCGAGTTGTGGATGGCTCTGGGGGGCTTTTTTTTTAAATGATTTTTTTTTTTCAAACATTATCTGACCTTTCTACAAATGTCTGAGACCTCTGCTGGTGTTGGTAGATGTTTATTGTTCTCCTAAGTGAAAATAATGTACAAAACCATTGTTCACATTGCAGTGTCCTTAATATCGTGCAAACTTTATTGAAGGAAACTTTCCAGTGCTGCAGCAGAGGCAAACACCTTGAGATACAATTTTCACATTACTCAGAATATTTAGCTGTTCTCAGCATTATTGGAGCCACATTTTTGCTCTAATGTGTCACACACTGGGGTTTATGTGACAGACTCCAGGGGGGGATCATAATTAATTGAGGTTGGGAGATGGAGGCGAAGGAAAGACAGCTGCTGTGGCCTGTAATTAATAAATGAAAATGCTGAAGGGATCTTCAGGATGGCACTTTGGAATGTGCATCGCGGTACATCGTTCCTGTGATGCTGTTCCTGCACGGCTGCTCACCCTCCCCAGCCTTAAACAGAGAATAAGCAAATCTTATTCATCCCATCTCACTTCTTACAGAGTTTTTTTCCTAAATACTTAAACACTGGATTTTTTTTTTTCTTTAAATGTAGAAGTGGGAGGAAATTGTGGATTTGAATGTGTCAAATTTACCCTGTTCCTCAAATACAGCTGCATCACTTAACACCCACTGATGCTTTTGCCTTCAGAGTATTTGGCAATCCAGTTTCCCTAAAATACTTACCTTAAAGTGTTAAGACAATCTTGGTTCTCCACTTAGAGACAGTGAAGAGCTTAATTTGGGATGTTAGGCTGGATTTTCATAGAATCATAGAATGGTTTGGGTTGGAAGAGATCTTAAAGCCCATCCAATTCCAACACCAGGGACACCTCCCACTGGATCAGGGGGCTCAAAGCCCCATCCAACCTGGCCTTGAACACCTCCAGGGATGGGGCAGCCACCACTGCTCTGGGCAACCTGGGTCAGGGCCTCCCCACCCTCGTAGAAAAACCATTTTTTCCTAAAATCTCATCTCAATCTCCCCTGTTTCAGCTCAAAACCATTCCCCCTTATCAATTTTGTAGCTAGATCTCTTCTTACTGACTCTGTGAACGTGATACCTGTGCATAACAAGTCATTTTCTGTTGTTGAGAAGGTCGCTGTTAATCTGAGCATGTTGCTTTGGGTAAGGATTTCACTGAGAGATCCAGCTGCAAATGGAATTTGAAAGCATTGCCTGACAAAGCTGCTACTGGAGAGCACTGGTTTCAAATGGAAATAATTCTCAAGCTGAATTATTGTCAACGTGCTGTTAACTAACAGAGCCGCGGTGTCGTTAACTCTTCCCCGAGGGCTGCATGTTGGTTTGTGCATGTTCACCCAGCATTTCAAAACCAACTCAATGCAGCTGCCTTTTGAAACTAAATGGTCTCTTGGAACAAGTCTACTAACAAGAAAATGTTTTTACCAATTTATTTCTTAAATGTAGGTGAGGAAAACGCACATTGAGGTCACAGTACCCACCACGAATGGTGACCAGCCCCAGGTTTGTGCTGATAATTCAGTTGAGGTTGCTCACGTATTTTTAAGGTTGAACAGTGAGGTTCAACGCAGTTAAATGAACCAACCACTCTTTTTTTTTGTGTTTTTTATCACTGCCCGACAGCAGCAGCCTGCAGAGAAAGAGGAAGAGCTGATAAGAATGAGGAAGGTTAGCCATTTTACACTTTCACCAACCAAATTTGCCATATCATTCATGCATCTGTAACCTGTTTAAAAAGACAGTGCTCCAATTCCTTCATGTGTCTTGGGCTGGGTTTTTTTTTTTTTTGACTCAAACTCCCAATTATTTGATTTGAAGATCAATAGCTTTTTGTCCTATAGACAGCCTGATTGGTGACATGTTGAGTGTTAGAGGGCAACACACTTGGCTTGATTTATAAAATTGATCTCTGTAACAAATTGAGTTTGAAAGCAAAGAGAACCACATAATGTGCCTTCTTGGAAATGCAAAAAAGACAAGTACAATGCTATTTTTGTACGGATTAAGTAACAGGGGATGGGAAAGATGGTTGAGAGATGGTCACCCATGCACACTGAGGCTGTGTACAGGTTACCCCAGGTCCAGCCTCATGGGTGGGCACGTGTCACTCTCAGCAATGTGAAATTGTGACTCCGTGCAAGGCTTCCACAGAAAACCAGTAAAGTGTCTCTTCGTGGCGAGCGCTACAAAGCCGATGAACCCCTGGGAGCTGTCTCTTTAAAGGTCTCATTGCATTTGCCCATTGTCCATAAGCAAGAGCACCCCCCATGTCCTCGGTGGTGGCCCCACGCTGTGGCTGGGTCCCTGCCCCACGCTGGCACAGCGCTGCGCTCCCCACCTTGAGCTCCCTTTTTTAATTTGCCAATTTGTCGATCCCGCAAGAACAACGTTTTAATTTTTTGTGCTTTTTTTTTTTTTCTTTTCCTTTTTGTTTCCCCCTTTTCTTTCGTTTTCACAGAAGAGATCAAAGAGACTAGATGGTGAAAACATTTATATCAGGCATAGCAATTTAATGTTGGAGGTTTGTATGAACTTGAAGCTTTTTTCAGTTGCGTTTGCCTAGACCTTCTGCATCTGCGCTGAACTTTTTTCTTCCTCTTTCTGCCTTTGTTTTTGCATGCTGCTGCATGAAAGACCTTCTTATTTTGTTCTTAAATACGCTTTGGCATGGTGGCAGTAAACATGACAATGTGCATTCTTCCTTCTACCTCTTTCTGACTTTCATTCTCTCATACTAACCCCAAATATATGATTGGCAGAGCTGGGTGCTCGGGTCTGCTCTTGGACCCGTTGGGTGCTCGTAGCAGCGTGAATCATGGGATGGGTTGGAAGACACCTCAGGGCCCATCCAGTTCCAAACCCCTGCCATGGGAAGGGTCACCTCTGATTGGATCAGGTTGCTCAAAGCCCAATCCAACCTGGTTTCATTTACAAGTTTATCCTTGGAATAAGTTATTTTCCTGGGGGAAGAGTCAGTCTGTGAAAATGCAGAATTCAGGATAAGCTGCATGTGGAATTGTCACCTCCATGGCTCTTAGGCCACCACAATGTTCATGCTGCTTCAGACAGGAGCCAGTTCTTGTTTTGGACGTTCCTGCTGGTTTTGCAGTGTTGCTTGCAGCATCCTCCTGCCAACATTTCCCTGCCTTGCAGCATCTTTAATGCTGCCCCCAGGCCCCATCCCACATTGGCATCAGGATCCCTTGGAGTTGGCACCAGGGCTTGTGGGTGCCTAAGCCATATCATCCCTCTGTGTACAGGCCTTCCCTTTGGCTTTGGCCCCTTTACTCTTGGTTTCACCCAAGCACCATCTCAGAACAGACCATGCCGATCATATATTTGATTTGTTTTAATTAATTGTGTTACAGAAGACGTTTTGTGGCTTCTGATACTCTGTGTTATGTGTTTCTCCTCTAAACTGCAGCACCAGCAGTTGGTAGGGTCTCCCCGTTGGTATCTCTTGCAAGTGAAGTGTACTAACTGCCTTCTCCTCATCTCAATTTTAAAAGTTTTGCAGCTTTTGGGTGGTTTTTTAAACCTTTTTTTTTTTTTTATGACTGCTACAACTTAAGCTTTCGGCCACGCGTGAAGGGGCTGCGGCACGACGGGCGCGGTTCGGCTGCCACCAGAGCGCTGGGAAGACTGTACCGGTCGCTTTCTTTCACCCAACTGGAACAGCTCCATCTCCCCAACCCCAAACAGAGCTTTTTCCATTGTTTCCAACCCCCTTTTTTTTCTGTTAGTGCAATACTTGGCTCTGGCACCCAACCCCTTCTCACCCATTCCCTCCTTGCTGCCTTTCCCACCGGTTCTGTTGCAGGTGCTCCAGCCCTACCCTAGAAAAGGGCTGACCCAGCAGCTCCCTCCATTTATTCCTTTTTATTTTTTTTTAACCCATGCATTTGGCAGATCAGGTGTTTTTCCAGCAGACCTCATGCTCCTGAAGCTGCTGCTTGATTTTATTGAAAGCCGTGTTCAATAACCCAATGCTCCGTGTTCTTACAACAAGGACAAACCAGGAGGAAAAGCCTTAACGCTTAGTGAGCTTCTTCCTCAAGATGCTTTCAAGACCTGTTGTGGCTCCACATAGCTCCTTGTGGCTTTAGCTTCTCCTCAAGCCCTCCCAGGACCTGCTCTTGTGCAGTGGGGGATAGTTAAGGTGGTCCTTCTCTCTTCTCTGAACCAGGAGCAGCTGTAGAGCTCCTGGACCCGGGCAGGGCTTTGCCCTGGAGTCCTCAGCAGCCTTATTTCTGCTTTTTTTCCCTAACTAGCAGGCACTTGCTTGTGTTTTCATCCAGGACGGATGCCAAAACTGTTTTTTTACCCCCCCAAACTGTGCCAAAATGAGGAAATGTTGTTAATGAGGCATTTGGTGCTGTAGCCCTCTGTGTCCTGGGTGAGCTGCAGAGACGCAGATATTGGAGGTGGAACCTTCCTTTAGGGATGCATTTGCTGTCCATCTTCTGAAATTGATGGGCTGAGTACCAACTAAAAGCACAAAAATAGTGATGTTTCCCAGAGATGCTTTTCCTGACCTCGATTTCCCCCTTTCTGATGGGTGAGGCTTGCTGCTTTTTGGCACTGTCCAGAAAAGTTGTTGTTTGGCTTCTGCCTATTTTCTGCAAAAGCTTTGTTTTCAACAAACTCTGAATTGCTTGCAAGGAAAAGCTAATTTTAAACAAATTAAAGAGAGCTGGCTTGCCCTGAAGTCTGTGCATTTGTGCTGTAAGTTGGCATCCCAGAGTAGAAGTCTGGCTCTGTCCAGATGAAGAACATTAGGAATTTCTTAATTGATCCAGCATAAAGTAAATTCTTCAGTCAATTTTAGAGGGCTGTCATCTCATCTTCCTTTCAGAAGTCTAAAATCTCCTGGGGGATAAAAAAGGTAATGGGGGTATTTTGGGACCAAAGATAATTCCTGGTAGGATTAAAGAGAATAAGTATGAAGAGAATAAATAACATTGGGAAAATGTTTCCTTAAACATTAATTGCATTTATACCTGTGGATATTCAAGCTAGCAGAGGGAAATGAAAGCAACTCAACCCAATTTAAAGACATTGAATTAAATAACCCAAACATAGTCTTAAAGCTTAAAAAAATCCCATAAGGGGAAAACCCAGGAGATTGGACCTCAGTGGTCGTTGCTCTTGCTGTAGCTTGAGGTGACCGGTGACACATCCCCCTCCTGGAGGAGACCCAGCTCCATGCCAAGGGCAGTTTATCCCAATTAATACAAGAGGAAAGAGAAGAGAGGACGTTCCCTTTGTGTGTTTGCAGTGTGAGCACACTGATGGAGGTCGGCAACGCCTCTGCTGAGCGCGGCTTTGCTATGCGGCAGCGTAGGCGGTCGCAGGGCTCGTCTCTGTGGCTCTCCATTTACCCTGTCCTTTTGCTGATAGGATCTAGATAAGACCCAAGAAGAAATAAAGAAGCATCACGCCAACATCAGTGAGTTGAAGAAGAACTTTATGGAGTCCGTCCCGGAGCCTCGGCCGAGTGAATGGGACAAACGTTTGTCCACTCACTCCCCGTTCCGAACCCTCAACGTCAACGGGCAGATTCCCACAGGAGTGGATGGAGTGAGTACCTGGTGGTGTGTGGGTGTTCCTGCCCTGCATCGTGCCAAGGGGCAGCTTTGCCATGTAGGATTTGACCCCAGATCCCCTTTAGTTTGGGTTATGTTGGATTTTAAGAGTTGATAATATTGCGTTTGAACATGTAAAATGGTCTCAGAACTAATGCTGTGGTCGTATCATCATAAAAATGGGATATAGTTTTTTGGTAGAAAGGATGTAGGAATTCTTCACCTGCTTTTGATGCTGTGTTGCTGTCGTCCATGATACTTGACTTTATTTCACATGGCTGTTCTGGGGACAGGCTTATTCCTGGTGCCAGGGAATGCGTCTCCCCGGAACATGGGGAAAAAACCCAGACCCCAAAATAAAGGGAATTATTGCTTCAGAGGGAATATTGCAGGTAACCCAGTGGAGCACTAGGCTGGGATCAGTTTTCAGAAGTCATTTTATTCTCCAGTTAATCCAGTATGTCATTGGGTGTAGTCTTGCATTAGGATCTGCAGGTGCTGGTCTACTTCAAGAGGACTCCTCAGGTGGCTACAGCAGGGCCGCTCATACGTGCTGGGAATCTTCCTCCTTACAGGAACAGTGCCTGTGTGTTAATAACCACATACAGTCACAGTTTCTCTGCTAATTTCCTTAAAAAGGTAATTTTTCAAAGAAACCAAGTTGGAACAGCAGGGATCGGTCTGCCAACTGGTTTCTTCTTGGATAACAGAGAGCTTCTCTGTTTAATATTGGTGTTACAAGCTTCAAACCTGAGCTAGCTGAGGAAAACTGTAGTTAGAGCCCGTGGTGATCAGTGCCTTAAAAATAAACATGATTTTTGATTACAACTGAACAATTGCACCGTGGCTGCAGGGGTGGCAGCCGTAGACTCTCATGGTTCAAGCCCAGTTTCTCCCCTTCCTGCCTTCAGTGCTGCAGATAAGCTTGTGTTTCATCTTCAAACTGTTGGGAGGGAGGTACTTTTTAAAGAGAACCCATCCTGCAGTGAAGGGAGGGTTTTCAGAACAAGGGTTTCAATGGCTGAGTTTACTGCAGGCTCCTCGAAGCGTAGAAAAAAGCCGTGACAATGAGAGAGCTTTTTTCCCCCCTAGAAAAACAAAACCCCCAAAACCAACTAATGAGGGTTGATCATTATCATTGGAATTACCTCATTCAACACATGGATGGGCTTTCCTCTTTGCTTGCTGAGTCTTGGTGTAAATTGTGCAGGGATTTGGCCGTGGGGCTCTGCAGAGCGGTGCAGAGCTCTGCCCATGGTACATGGAATTTGTGGATGTGCGGGTGGGGTAGAGCCGGGGCTCTCAAGCTCCACAGCTGCAGTTTAAGAATTATATTGTTGGTTATGATGAAGAATTTCATGTATGGTGACCACATTGTGAGGTCCTGGGGGCTGCAGTGGTCCACAGCAACTGA
Organism: Tapera naevia; assembly: GCA_033556795.1. Taxonomy (NCBI): domain Eukaryota; kingdom Metazoa; phylum Chordata; class Aves; order Cuculiformes; family Neomorphidae; genus Tapera; species Tapera naevia. The sequence continues at coordinate 967,970 of JAUMJJ010000221.1, forward strand.
GGGTTGGTGTCAGCCATGGATTTGCATTTCTGGAAATTCCCTGTTAACCTCATCCTTGGTCTTGCTCTGAGCTGAAGGTGAACACATTCTACTGTGAACTTCCAGAAATGCATCTTTGAGAGGCTTTGAGCAACCTCATCAGTGAGAGATGTCCTTGCCCATGGCAGGGGGGTGGAACTGGATGGCCTTTGAGGTCCCTTCCAAGCCAAACCATTCCATGATTCAGGTTGGATGAGGCACCTGCCAGGGAGGGTGCTTCCCTCCACCGGCACCTGTTAAAGGGTGGTAAACCATGATGCAAAGCAATCCTGTTTCTCCTGTTCGTGGTTGTATCCTCACCCAGCTGTGGTGGCCAAAGGGTGTTGAGCCAAGGGCTGCTTTTCTGCTCTTCCTATGTGTTTTATTGCAAGTCAACTGAACCTTAACACGTTTGTGTGTCCAGGTCAAGAAACTCACTGCCCTATCTTCTGAGAGACAGGTTGGTGGGCTCGAGGTAAAGCTGCTGCTCGGATATGTGCTTCTGAACCAGACTTTTGCTATTGCAATGGCACCAAGCAAAAACTCAACAGCAGCTGCTGGATAACGTTTTTTGTTTTGCCTACACAATGTAGTTTCATAACTCACACCGAGAGGACTTTTGCACTGCTGCAGCTTTTGCAGCTTTGGATTTTGCTTATTTTGGTGCATGGCTGGTTCGAAAAAAAGCTGCATGAAAGATATAACCGAGAAAAGCAATTATGAAAGTTTAACTGTACCCTGTTCTTTTTATGTTGTCTTTCTTTCTCTTGTTCTTTTTTTTGTTTTAATGATCATGTTACTCTTGCATTTTGTATTTTCTTTTGCTGCCCAGTCTCCCAGCTACTTTCTCCCCAACGCTCATCACTTGGGGGTGTGCAAAGAACCAGTCCCAAAGTACCGCACTGACCAGAGGAGGTTAGCGCAGCTGAGAGAGCTCAGAGCCAAGTTCTTCCTCTCCTAGACACGTTTAGGTTTGACCAGGTTTGGCAAACTAAAGGGATGGAGAGTTCCTGGCCAGCAGCACTTCCCACAATCATTTCTTTCTTCACCTACAACCCTTGTGTGATCCTATGGGGTGATGTCCTCATTCTGGTTTTTCACATCCTTTAGACTCCAGAAACGAAAGTGCTAAAAGTGCAGAGCGAAGTTTGAAGGAGTTTTCAGTGCTCCTACTGCCATCCTGCCCGTTCCCTGCTCGGGGGTTTCTAAGATCTAACAGTTTTTCACCTGTTCCAGTAGAATTTTCAAACCAATTGGAATTTTGATACTGTCATCAGGACTTTGGAAATGCATTTTGTATCTGCACTGCAGTCTGGGTGTTCAGTGATATTTAACAAACGCTGTTTTTTAAGGGCACTGTAGAATAGGAAGCTGTCAGAGACCACCTTTTGTACTACACTGTTCCTATTTCTAATGCTTCAAACTTTCTTCTCAACTATTCCAATTCCAAAACACTTCAGTAGGTTTTGAGCATGCACTGTTCTGGGAGGGCAGGTGCAAAATATGCCTGGTCATAATCCAGAGCTTCAGGACAAACCACATGTGATCCAGATCCAGATGTTGATGAGCTCTGCGGAGAGGTCTAGGTTTTGTAGCTCCAAGGCTGGTGGGACATGAGCCACCAGCAGCTCCATTCTCTTTATTTTTACATTGAGAGGAAGATGCTCCTAACGCTTTGCACACCTCCAAGTATCCTTTTGGGCACTTTCCATCTGTCATTTTTGTTCATCTCTCTCTGTCTTTCTTGATCTTCTACCACGAAAGCAGACACGGGAACGTCCTCTGTTAGTGCAGGATGAAGACAAACTAAAAAAGCAGGAGATACCTACTGAGACAGCCTTTCCCCAGCAAGCAAGCGAAGAAGCTCTTCCAAAGGTTTCTATTCCAATTCCTGAAGAGCAGAAATCACTCAGAAAGTGTCAGCTGTACTCTAGCATTTTTCCTTCTCCACGCGTTCCCTTTATGATGTCCTTTCTCCTGGTCGTAGCACTGACTGTTTGGTGGCTGCTCTTTCTCTGAGTGGCGACAGGGTCGTGTCGAAACCTCAAGACCAAAGCTCCTGAATTTCTTGGCTGTAGCCTCTGCTGCCTCTTCCTTGTCCTGGTCTTTGATCTCCGTAGTTTGCTGTCCCAGGGAGGGACACCCTGCGACCGTCGTCTTAATCCCGCTGTGTGTCGTTGCGCGGCTTTGATCCGGGACCTGGCAGGAGTGGTCATGGATTGCCAGGTCCATTCTGAAGTTCCCTTGTGTGCAAAGGCAAATTCTCTGACAGATGCTCCCAATTGCTGTTGGAGGGCAGACAGGGAGTGTCAATACATAGGAGGTGTTTTGCATCTCCAGCACCTGTAGACATCACGTGGGAATTGCTGGAGGTTTGCTCTTAAGCGTGTGAGATGTTCACAAGCTGAAGAACTTCTGGTACCAATCCCAAGAGGCTTTACAGCAATCTCCTGAATCTAATCCATAACCACTCCTTTTCTGGGAAAAAAAAGATTGACATTTAAATCAAAAGTGTTGATTAGCAATGCTGCTGTTAGTGTTGATGTAGAGACAGGGATGGACAACTCTTCATTTTCCCAGTGGGCGAAGCCTTTTGCAAAGCCCCACAGCTCCTCTCTCCTACCCTTGTTCTCCCTTCCAAGAAAATGTGTTACAGGAGAAAGCCCATTGCAAGGAAATATTTATTGTAAACATAGAGTTATCATTTTTTTCTCTGAATCTGGTGGTCTTGGTGCACTTCAGATGTGGTTTTGTTTAATATTGTGTTGAACTAACTGGTGCATGATTGCTTAGGTCGCAGGAATGGAGTAACCTCCTGTTAGGCACCGCTCCTCTGTTCGCATGTTGACTCTTCCACATCAGGACACACTTCTAATGTTAAAGTCATTGATTGTTTTGACTTCTCTAACAACAAAACCGTTGCATGCCACTTGTTTATTGCCTACAAATGTAAATGTCTGGATGATGCTCATGTTTATCCGAGTTACCCTGGCGGAGCTGCGTAGGCTCCAAGATGAGTTGCCCAGCTGGGCTGAGCAGAACTGGCTTGCGAGCTGGAGGGAAGGTGGAACTTTGTGTCTAAGGGTTTTTTTTTGCTATATATAGCAATTATGGAACAGAGCTGAGCCAACCATTTCTCCTTTCAGCAGTAATCTGCTTTCTGTTGCTTTCTCTGGAGGATTGGTGGAGACTCAGTGACTTCTGAGAGCAGCCACCAGTGTTGGCAGCTGCTCCAGCAGCACAGAGGAGAAAGGAGCAGACCTTTATTACAGGGACTAAAATGTGTGAATATATATAAATACATGTATTTATAACCCTTTATAGAGCTGTAGCTGTGTGAGCAGTGTTATTTAGGAAGCCAGCAGATAAGCTTGCAGGAAAAAGACATAAAGCAAATAACAGCTTGTGCTGTCTGATCTGAAGGACCGTGGTGCACCACGGACCGCTTGAGCTGCCTCTCTCTTGCTCTCAGTCTACAGGTTGGAGCTTTCTAAATGATGTCTCAGAAACTTAGGTTGCCAGTGAAACCCTTCATTTTAATCTTGCAGAAACCTTTCCACTTAACTCTTGCTCCAATTAGTTCACCGGTTTGTGCCTTTAGGATTTTGTTTTGTGAGGATGCTTATTTTTCATTGGAAAGCATTCTTCCCTCTTTAATACACTGCCTTTAATACACAGTCTTCCTCTTTCAGTGGTTGGAAGTGTAGGAGTCACTGGGTTGGTGTTCAGGTGTACCATGGTGTGCAGGAGAGCCCAGCTTGGCACAGGCAGTGGAGGGATAGTGGTGCTCCATGGGCTGTGTGTCTGCAGCACTTGGAGCACATCTTAGGATGCACATGAACTCTGCTGAGCTCCACGGGAGGTGCAGGATGACTGTCTCGAGAAGGTGGGCTGGGGAGGAGAGATGGGTAAGGATACTGAGGTGCCACGTGCTGTGCAGAAGATGCAGGATGGAAGAAGCCAGAGGGATGCTTCTGGCTGGGATTCCCTGAATCTCCTTCCCGAAATTGGAACAGATATGAAAAATAGGGACTGTTTGTTCTCCCAGCCTGGCATGGGGAGGGAAGGGATAGGAGTTGTTCAATCTCCTGTCCATTTTCTGTCCCTGTTTCTTGGAGAAGAGCAGCTCAAACACTCACCTGCTTCCTTTCAAAAGCCATCAGGTTAGCTGCCGTGATGCTGTTGAGGTTACTGCACGCTGTCTTTCTGACAAGTACTTTGAAGCCATACCAGTGGGTTTTGCAAAGCCATGGTTTCTCTAGCTCTGTCCAACATTCCCAAAGGACCTAAAGTCTAGAAATCTTTGCCCAGAGCAGCGTTTGGACACAGTGCTCAGGATATCTTATCCCAGAGTGATGGGAGATGCACTCTGGCGGTCACTTCAACTCAATTCTTGAACTTAATTAAGATAGTCTCTCTCTTTCTATTTTTAATCTTGAGATGAGGCTGGTTATTGTCCGCAAAAATCTTTTAAACTTTACATTCTGAGAATGCTCAGGAACATTTTTGGGGTTTATATTATAATTATCTCCGCAGAGGATAAAGAAATTGAACAAATGCTTTGTATTTCTATGGGAATTCAGAGGCCACTTGTCTATATTCATCTCTTGGACATGATCTCTTCTGACAGAGAGAGCCTGTAGCTTATGAGGAACAGAAACCTCATCTGTTTGACACCGTGGTGATGCTCCTGCTGTGCTCCTGCCCCCTTGACGGTCGCTCCTCCGTTTTTTTTCCATTTCCTTGCCAGGCAAAGGGATTTATGGCCATGCCCCAGGGCCAACCGTGTAAGATCTTTTTCCTGGATGTTCTGTCTCTTGTTCCTGCACATTCTATATCTCTTACACATTGGTGCTATGCTGGTTGACTCCTAACTTCACCCTTTTTCCATTGATGTCCACACAGGATGCGGTGCTGAAAGAAGGGATTTTTGGGATGCTGTTGTACCCGGTGCACAGGGAAAGCTGATTTGCTCTGGCTTTGTTTAAGGGCAGAAGTGTCAGAGTTTCCATAAAGGATCTGTGCTGTACTCCCTTTTTCCCTCAGGAACACTTGTTGCAAAGCCCTGGCAGCCCCCGACACCGTCACTGACCCCGGTGGGATTGAAGCACCTTGTTCGGACGCGGGCGGTGCCGTACTGGTCTGTGAGTGTTGGAGTTGATATCTCTTCCAAAGGGAAGGTGGGGGTGTCCACAGCACATAACCACATGCAGGCTGGTGTGAGAAATGCTGAGTTTTTGATGTGACTTCCTGCAGAAAATGGCATTTCAGTGGCTCTGGAGTGCTGGCGATTTGACTTCAAGAAGACTGACAGCAGTTTTGGTGTTGTTGAGGCTTCCCCAGGGTTGTGTGGTCTGGCTGCTCCTGTACAGCGCGGCCCCTCGGGGCTCAGCTGTGGGATCCAGCAAGAGCCTGAGAGGCTTCAGCATTCTGGGGAGGCCCTGGCAACCTCTGAGGTTGCCCAGAGCAGTGGTGGCTGCCCCATCCCTGGAGGTGTTTCAAGGCCAGGTTGGATGGGGCTTTGAGCCCCCTGATCCAGTGGGAGGTGTCCCTGCCTGTGGCAGAGGGTTGGGACTGGATGGGCTTTGAGGTCCCTTCTGACCCAAATTGTTCTATCATTCTGTGATTTGCCATCACAAAGCTGGTAGCTGGTTCCACACTCACTTCCTGAATCTTCTTACCCTGATGCCAGCTCTGTTGAGCACCAGATAAAACTCAGAATAGTTTCTCCTTCTTTCATGCTTTAGGAGAAGGTGGTGTTAGTGTTTTGAAGCAGCAGGGCCTGACTGGTTGCTTGAAGCACCTATTCAGCTTCAAGGCTGCATTAGGTGTCAGCCTCTGTGTGTGATGTTCATCAGTAATATTCGAGGTGTGTGTTACTGTAAAATAACATCCCTTTTTAGTTTTTAATTGTTAGAAGTGAACAGATAAATGAAGGCATTGTCTGCATCTCCTGCCGTGTGTCACTTTGCCCTGTGGTTGATGGAAGATGAACTGAGGACTCTGTGGGCAGGACAGGGTATGGAGTAAAGCCAGGACCAGCTCTCCTTCCTTGCAGTTTGGGCAGTTACTAGTGGTGACCCTGAAAAAGAAGGGATTTTGCCTCCTGTCCTGAAATAATGAGAGGTGGATTTCCTTGGCGTGGCACCAAAGGCTCGTGTTTGCAGGAGCAAGGTTGGGGCTGGCCCTGCTGTGTCTGTACCATGGGCTCCTCAGGAAGGTCATGGGCAAAGTCTCTTTTCCTTCACATGAGGGTCAGTAATTTGTCACTCTGAGAGTTATTCCACTGGTTTACTGGGTTTTCTTTATTCCTGGTCACGAGCTGATGGCACCCTTTGTGACCTTCAGACTCAGGTAGGATGCTTTCCGGAAAAATTAGCCCAAAAAAAGCTTACAGATTCATTTAGAAACAGTTTGGTCTGTACTTAGGGGTGGTGACACGGGAGCACCTGGCAGTGGTGGTCTCTCCTGTGACCCTGTTTCATCTGTCTTGGTGTGTGAAGCTGGAGGGGAGGACAAACCTTGGTTTGTGCTGCTTCGGGATCTCCCAGTAGCGGTACCCGGCTCTGTGGAATCAGTTTGTGGGGACTAAGAACACTTTCTTTTTTACCTAAAATGCTCTCTTTTGGAACACTTTTTTGGTTTTGTATTTTTTCTCAGATTTTTCTTTGTAAATATGTACATTTATCATTAATAAATGTTATTGCAAATCAGATTCTCCTTTCCACTGCTTATTAACAACAAAGGCGTAGACACCCTCTGGTAACACCTGCCTTGGACCAACCCTCAGTATTGCCTTCTCCAGCCAGGAGCCTTTGGATCCCCTGGTGGGATCCAGGGTGTTGGATCTGCTGGGTTTGCTGCTGTAAGCAATGCACACTCTCAAACTGGCTGGAATAATTTGATTGAGGACTAAATTTGGCTTGGTTTAAGAAAGGCTTTGTTTGCAGAAGGTTCTGCCCTTTATCCAAATACTTAACTCTAACATTCTCTTCACTTCTGAGACTGAATGGTGGGGAAAATCCTTTGCAGAAAGCTGTCCTGGGAGCAGAAATGTCACCAGTCCTGCAAAAGGAAGCTACAGGAGCCTCTGCCCTGCACATTTTATTAATTTGAGGACAAAAATGCTCCTTTCTATTTCTCCAAGTGGAGAAACCACATTGCTAGTTAACCACCACCTTTCTGCTTGGGAATACAATGCAAGCCTCTGGTTGGATTTTAGCTGGTGGAGACTGCCTGAGGTTGTGTCTAGAGCTGGATCAAGACTCAATCGTATTATTCTAACTCCCAGATTTACTTCTATGAGTTAATTTACTTCTGGATAAACTGTTTGGCTTGATCTGCACAGTCACAGGAAAGGAGATCTGGCTGTGATGGAGCAGCACGAGGTGGGTGCTGCTGCTCTCCCAGGTGACCTGACAGCAGAGCAGAGCTGTAACTCCAGTTATGAAACGAAGCAAGCTAAGTGCAGCAGCACAAAAGCAATGTTGGTTATAAACTCTTGTGGTATCTCCACTCTTTCCACTTAATACTGCTACGTTAAATGAGAAGCAGAATTTGCAATGCCCCTAGCAGCTTTTTTCACTGCAAAGGGGATTTGGAAGAAAAAGTGCAGAGCTTTGTGTCCCCATCTGAGGGTACCTGCCCTGTAAAAGGGATGTCAAAGGCATTGGGGTGGATGGGGAAAGGAAATGCTGCTGGAATATTGCTCAGCAATCATATTTTATTAACTTTTGTATTGATCTCGAGGTTGTTTCACGTTGCAAAGTAGTTGATGCAGTGGATTGGAAGTGGCTGGTGGCTGTCACGTAATATCTTGGGTTTCTTGTTCAGTCTTTTTAAGCTCGTAGCAGGCAGTGTATTTTCTAACCTTACTTTTAACTTTGGTCACATTCTTCTGTCTGACTAAGCTGGTCAGGGTGTTGTGATTAGATCAACACCAATCCACCCAAAAATGCAAATCCATAGGTAATGGGCACCATTTCCAAAAGCTGGGGTTTGTTGAATGCCTTCTTCATTCTGTCTTTAAGGCAAAGCAGTTTTATAAGGCACAGCAGGTATTGTAAATCAAGGATCTCTTGTTTTCTGCTTCATAATACTCTTTATCCAAGTGCTTTTGACAGCGGTGAGATTGAGCATCATTTGATCTGGGAGCTCTCCCTGGTGAGTGTGGTTTGCTGCAAAAGCAACCTCATCTACTTGTGCATCTGTTGCTGGTCACACTGAGCCTGGTCGCTGGCTGATGTAGATATTTGTGTGGGGATAACCTAATAACATGCAGGGGCTGGGAACTCTTTACCAGCCAGAATCCATGGCATTTAGTATGGTGGTTATAGGGAGTTAGTGTGCACTGTAATTTCATGTTTTTATTAAAAGTCTGTGGTAATTGGCAGATTTACATCATTTTAGCACTCCTTAATTTCCCTGCAGGGTAGGATTCTGCTTTGGGATGAGGATAATTGAGTATTTCTGGGGAGAGCAGCAGCGTGCTTGCCTGGGCTGCAGAGAACAGCACCCACTCTGGCAGCGCAGGGCGGCTGCTTCATAGGAATAAATCCTGATCCAAGTAGTGGGTGCTTGAAAACAGGCAAACAAATTTATACAAAAGCACTCTTTAAGAAAAATAAATCCTTTTTGTTGCTGAAATGAGCAGTGCCATTAAGCTTGTTATTAATTTATCCCCAGTCTGAATTATTGCGTGTCACTTATTACACTGTGATGCTTAAATTCAGCTGCATCCTCAGCATTTGTCAAGATCAGGTGCACAAAGATTTGTATTTAGAGGGGTAATGTTTTAGTTGCACTCATTTCTGGTCCAGTTTGTTTTCTCTGGGGCACTGCATCCTGTCCTGTATTTCCTTTGCTCTGCCTATGCCTTGCATGAATTGTCCACTTCCTGTTCAATTGAAGCATCCCTGGTTCATTTTGGGGTCTCTGGAAACAAGGAGGTTGCAGCCCAGGTGCTCCCAGGTTTCACGGCTCTCAAGGAGAGCTTGGAACTCTGCAAATCTGAGCCCTAAAAATAGCAATGCTTTTGCATTTGCAAATTAAATCTTGATAAGATCAGAATTTGTAACAGATGTTCAAATTCCTGGGGGAGTTCTCTTGTTTGTGGGTTTTTTGTATAAAGATAATTTCCCAGCCTACATGCAGACTGCGTTTTTAAATAGAGGAGCAAACATAGTTGTACTGTTAAAGAAAAGTGTGTAAATAGATAGTTTTATATAGAAACAAATACCTTTTCATTAGTTTGGCTTCTTCCCAGTGGAATAGGAACGTGAGAAGATCTTATCAGGATTTCATTCTATTCGTATAATCTGTATGTTTGTTGCTGCACTTTGTTGATGCTGCACCATGGGCTTTATTCAAGCTTTTCCTTTCCTTTATGCTTTTACCTTACAAGATACTGCCCAGATGCACATGATTTTGTCTGGATCCAAAGGGGAGGTTGAGGGCTGGTTTGGCTGCACTCAAATAGATCTGGGTTTGGGTAGGTGCTTGATTGGCTGTGTTTGGTGGGTGGTTCTGCCTCTTGAGCAATGCCCCAGCTGATACGTAGGAAATACTGCTCCTAAGGCATTTTCTATTGAATCCCAAGGGAATGGACTGTGTCTTCTCAAGATCCCATGATCAGTTTGCTGGGTTTAGCATTTATAATGAAGGAAAGATCATTATATTGCAAGTATAGACAATCAGGTTTTGAAGTGAGACCAAGACCTGGGCGTTCAATGCCGATAACCTCTGGTTTTGTTCTGTTTTCTGAACTATCACAGTATAATATCTCACTTTAGGCAAAGTGAGGGTGGGAGACCTTTGGAGGAGCACACGTGGAAGTGGTTTTCCATCAGAAATATTTCCCTATGTGTGTGGTCAGACCTGGCCATCACAGTGCTGATCACCTTCCCTCCTGTGAAGTGCATTTTCCTGAGCAGTGGCCCAAGAACTTAAAAGATGCCCAAGAGGCTGGAGATGCTAATGGAGAGAAATCTTAGAGGTGATCTGTCTACAGTATAAACCAACTGGGAACTGAGAGGTACCCTTGAGGAATAGTGAGTCATTTTCTTGAAGTGATACTAAAATCAGCATCTATTTGTTCCCACACAAAGCAGCTCCTGTTCCTAACAGACTATTATTGCCTTTAGATGAGGTTAATCAGGGTGAAAGCCTCTGTTGTACAGAAAATGCTTTGTACTGGATAAAACACAGGCTTCAGACCTCATATTTTAAGCACAAATTACAGTTTTGTGGTTGACCAGAGAATCTTTGCAAGAGAAAGCAAGGCAGCAGTTTCTGTTTATCTTAATGCCACCACCAAACCAGAACAGCAGTTGGCAAATGAGACTTGCCATGCTTTTATGAAAGTTTAATCACTGGGTTTGGATGTGGCTGGTTTTATACAAAGGTACCAGAAACCTTGAGGATGTTTGAAGTTAATTATTGAGAAGGAATAGTAATGGCACTGATTACGCAGCATCCCTCTAGGTTTTTTTCCCTCCTTGTTCCCTGATGTTGGATGATGTGACAACCTTGGTGTGTGTAAAGTTGTATGTGCCCATAGCTGCTTATTCTGCCCTTCCTTGAAGGCAAATTTCCTCCTCAGTAATGAGAGAAATGCAGTTTGTAGCACAGGGCAGGACTGTAGCCATCATTCACTGCTGGTGGCTGCAATCCTGCTTCTCTCTGTCTGTGAAAGTTTGGGCAAAGAGCTGATTTGTCCTTGAGGCTTTCTGTCTTGTTCATGTTTTAATTCTTCTCTCACTGTTGCTTCCCTCCTGGCTCGAGGGCTCCCAGAGATGTGAGAAGACCTAGTTGAGACCTTGCTAACCAGCTGAACGAAGAGCAGAATAGCAGCAGCCTTAGTTAAACCCTCTCTCAGGTGCTGTTTACGTGCTTGCTTGGTGCTCAGGAGGCTGAGTTGCTTCATTCCATGTCTGCTATCCCATGCACCATCACGAATGTCCACGATGTTGTACCTTGAGGAGGTTTAGCTGCTGCCAAGGTTTCCATGTGCCAACTGCTTTGGGGATAAAGTGTATTCCAGATATATTTGACCCAAATAAAGGGTCAAATGCAGCGTGGTGGGCAGTCAGCGACCCGCATGCTCGGTGGCCATGAGTCAGCACATCAGCATCAACATCTGGCTTTGCAGTTTAAAGCCACATTTCTTTATTCCTCAGCTGAAAAGTTTTGTGCTAAGTTAATTGTTTGTCCAGAAGAAATAATACCAGTTCTTTCAGATGACCAAACTGCATCATCAGTTCAGGAGCCTGTTGGTAATGAAGCTGCTAATTTCAATACTAACTTTTGGATATTCATACAATATAATGACAAATCTCTTGGTTATCCCAGAGACTAGGACTGCAAAGAGGGTTCTCAGAGGTGTGTGAGTTCCCAAGGACCAGGAAAATGGCAAAGCCCAGGCTCTCTTTTCTTTTAAACTCCACGTGCAAATTAAACCCCAGCATGATATATTTCAAGGAGTTAAAATTGCAGCTGGGGTCTGGTTTTGGTGTAGTCAGTGGGGTTTGTTGCACACGTGAATTCTGGATGTGCACGATTCTTGCTACACAGAAGTTATTCCTGTCTCCAGACTGGGCAAAATGTCTTTAGTGGTGGCTTTTTCTTTAGGTGCAGAGAGTTGTTTTAATTCCTTAAACTTTAGGAGAGTGGATTAATGCAGTAGGAAGGCTATGTCAGTAAATGCAATGGATACATCACATAGCACAAAGGTTTTCAAGCTTTCAAGTGTCCAAACCCCCTGCATGCGATGCGAGAGGCGGGATGTGTTATGAGAGACCAATGTTTTGTCTTTATGCTTCATGACCTCCTGTTCTCCCTAACGCTGTTTCTCTCTCTCTTTTTCTGGCCTTTTTTTTTTGTGTATTCCTTTCTTTTTAGAAGATGAGTGACTTTCCCTCCAGAGAGGATGTGGCTGCAGTGCCAGAGAGGAGCAGTGTTAACCCTGCCTTTGCGCGGGAGGGCTCAAAGCAGTCGGTAGCTTTTAGTGAGACCCCAGTGCCACCCACCTCAGAGCCTTCTCCCAGCCATCACTTTGCTGCTTCCTCCCTAAGCAGCGAGGAGGAGGAGGAGGAGGAGGAGGAGGAGGTGGCTGCCAGCCTCCCCGCGAGCGAGGAGGACCTGAGCTGTGGAAAGGGGGTTTGCGCGGATGCGGAGAAGGACTCGGAGCTCTCTGAGCTGGAGCCTCCCTCCAGCCCTGCCACAGCTCCCCAGCAGCCCTGGGGAGGAGAGGAGGAGGTGGCAGAGGATGGTGAAGACACATTGGCTTTTAGAGAGCTAAATGGAGAGTGTCACCACTCCGATGTTAATAACGGGCTGCCGGCGCTCATTCGCTGCTTCCAGGTAGTGAGACCCAGCGCCTGCTCCCCAGCACCCCCGGCTGCCTTGGGAGTGGGAACCCAAACACTGCAGCAAGCAGATGCCCTGGACTGGAGAGGAGCTGTGTTTGCTTGGCTTGCACTTGGAACTAATTAGCTGGTTAATTGCCTGCAGTCAGTGCACACAAGCCCCTCTCTTAATTTATCTTTGCATTAAAGAGAAGCCTCTCTCAATTTATCTTTACGTTAAACACAGCGCAATGCCCTTTCTTTGATCAAAGCATCCTGGTGCATCCCCCAAAAGGGAAATACTCAGGCTCCAAAGGCATTTAATTGTAGTTCCTTCAGGTTTTTGCTGTCTCCTGCTGTACCAGGGCTGAGCCTGAGTGCAGCAGAGCAAATCTGAATTGCTGTCAAACATGCTTTTAGGTCATGAACGTGGGCTTTGATGTCCCCTCTCTGCTCCCCACTAGGGGAGAGATTTTTTGCCTGCTCCAGTGTTGATATTTATTGCTTATGGTCACATAGGTGTCCCCTTCTCCTGCTAACAGTCACCGTGCCAGGTGTGGGGATGGTGTGCAGAGATCGAGCCCTCTGGGAAAACACTGGGTCTGAACTAACTCTGTCTTCTTCTGGATCATTATGAGGTGGTGGAACAACTGATTTCTTTCCCCCTCTACCCAGTTTCTCTTTTGAAATGTCCTGTTTCGTTTTTTTCTGACATTGATTTAATAAAAGTTAAAGACTTAGGATCCAGTGAGGGTTTTTAATAATACAGGTTTCACTTGCAGTCAGGGGAAAGCTGCTCAGCTGTCATGGAGTCTCTGTTTGCCCAGGGTTTGTGTTAATCTTGACATCAGGAGATGAGTGTCACCTGTCACCAGCAGCTGGCAATGAGCTGCTGGTAATTAGAAAGTTAATAATCAGTGGAGACAGTTTCATGACACAGGGGTTAAACCCTTAATGCCTGACTTGGGCTGCCCTGAGGGCACAGTGTTGGGGAAGGCCTGGAGGATTTAATCCTCACCCTCTGAGCACGGTGTCCTACCAGAGGCTCCAATCCAAAGATTTCCAGGCTGACCTTGCTTCCCACAGCGCTTTTATCAGATCAGTGTCAGAACGTTTACCAGCAGCACCTCACGATGTGACAATGCTGAGTGGGTCTTTATGGAGCTGTTCTTAACCCTGTCTCACAGCCACCACTAGTGAAGACGCAGACGGTCACCATCTCCGACGTGTCCAGCGCCGTCAAGAGCGAAATTCCCACAAAAGAAGTCCCCATTGTCCACACGGAGACAAAGACCATCACCTACGAAGCTGCACAGGTAAGGTGTGTTCTGATTAATTTTCCAGGGGCTTAATAAACTCAAATTAAGTGTTTTGTTTCCAAATCCTCTGGCTGAGACAGCAGCACCTGCCTCTCCCCAAGCACCTGAGTGGCTGTGCAGAAGTTAATCAATGTTATGGATTATATCTCCAGGTGTATCTGGTATTAGAGGAGCAGTGGGTTTACTATCCCTGAAGAGTAATTATTTTTCAAACATGCAACCAGAATTTACCTTCAGCCCCTGGTGGCTTTAGGTTGTAGATCAGATTGTACAGAGTTAACCTGAGTTGGTGATTTTTCTGCAGGAGGTGCCTTGCCTGGCTTTCTTGTCTCTCCTTCCTGCTTTGCCTCTTCAGAACTTGGTTTATAAACTATTTTGAATTGTTTGTGGATTGTCCTTTAGGCTTCAACCCCAAAACAGGCATTGAAACCCAAAAGTACTGTATAAAATGCAGCCAGATTGGGTGACTGGAAACTAGAAATGTTAGTGGAGCAATACCAATATAATAAGCAGGAATGGTTTCATTGCTGAGGTTAAAATAAATCCTCAATTTAAAATAGTTTTTATTTATGTATTTGAGAGTTTGAAGCCTTTGTTAGCTTTGGGGTTGTCGTGGCTGTGGTTGTTGGAAGCAGCCCATGCTCTGCTGTTGGAATGCAATGACTGTGGGATGTAGGTTTGGGTAGGGGTAGCCCATGGACCACATGGGTGTAACTTGGGATTCCCAAGGAATCTTGTGGCTGCTCAGCATCCTCCCTGCTTGCAGGAATAGAGGAGGATTTTGGTCATGCCTTCACTGGGTGGTGGTGAGCATCAGTGGATAGAGCGATTCTGCACCAGTTACTGCTGTCACCAGTTCTACATGGGAAATGAAAAGTGCATCTTCAGGGCTGGGAGATGTTTCCTCGTGTACACCACCAGTTGTGACTTGCCATGAGATTTCTCCCAGTCTGTGGAAAATGGTCCCACCTTGTGGTAACTCCAGATATCGTCCCACTGCTGCGCTGGGAGCGCTGCCCCGCGTTGGTTAGCGGAGCTCCCTACGGGAGGTACGGCCGGGATGAGCTGGCAGGGATGACTTATTTTATTCCAGCAGACCTTGAAAGGTCGAGTCGTGGCAGGATTGGGAATGAAGTAACCAGTTATAAAAGAAGTTGTTCCCAGTTCAGCAAGTATCGACTTCAATGGCTTCTGCAGAGTTCAAAGCGAGTGATGCGCATGGCGTTGTCAGGAGGGAGGAAGGGTGGCAGGTACCAGATGGTGCTCTCTGGCTTTGTGGATCTCCATGGATCCAGGCAGAGTAATTCAGGATTGGTGTCTGCTTTGGTCTCCCTGTGTGCTCCAACCATGCAGCTTGGCGTGGAGGGGCAAGACCAGCATCGGGGGGCCAGCAGTGTCCCCAGATTTGGGTGTATTCCAGCCCACCCAGTCTGGGGGATGCCAAAGGTCCTCCCAGGTGGCTCTCTGGATCTGTGCTTTTCCAGCCTTAAAGCCCAGGGGCTTTTGTGCTGAGCTTTCACAGTGCTCGTGTGGCTGGGTGCAGCCCAGCTCTGTCCCAAAGACCAAGATGGTGAGGAGTTTCTGTCCCTGGATTCCATCCTGCTGTGTTGATGTGGAGGTCCTGTGTGTGCCCACACTGCCCACAGCGACTGATGACCTCTTCTTCTGTCCCACAGACAGATGGTGGTAATGGAGATTTAGACCCTGGCATCCTGCTGACTGCTCAGACCATCACCTCAGAAACCACCAGCAGCACCACCACCACCCAGATCACAAAGGTAAAACAGCACAGGAACACCATAAAACAACAACAAAACCAACGTGGCAGAGAGATGGGCAGAGTTGAATAATAGGAAATAGCAGATAATACTGGGTCCATCATGTGGCACCTGCAGAATGGCCAAGAGATCAGGCCCAGCCAGCATGGGTTTAGGAGGGGCAGGTCCTGCCTGACCAACCTGATCTCCTTTTATGACCATGTGACTCGCCTGGTGGGTGAGAGGAAGGCTGTGGGTGTGGGAGACCTGGACTTTAGCAAGACCTTTGACACTGTCTCCCACAGCAGACTCCTAGAGAAGCTGGCAGCCCGTGGCTTAGATGGGAGCACTCTGTGCTGGGTTAGGAATTGGCTGGATGGAGCCCAGAGAGTGGTGGTCAATGGTGTCTCATCCAGTTGGTCACCAGTGGTGTCCCCAGGGATCGGTGTTGGGTCCAGTCCTGTTTAATATCTTTATTGATGATCTGGATGAGGGGATTGAGTCCATCATCAGCAAGTTTGCAGATGATACCAAGCTGGGAGGAAGGGTTGATCTGTTAGAGGGTAGGATGGCCCTACAGAGGGACCTGGACAGACTGGAGAGCTGGGGCTGATTCCAATGGGATGATGTTTAATGAGTCCAAATGTCAGGTACTTCATTTTGGACACAACAATCCCATGCAGAGCTACAGACTGGGGACAGAGTGGCTGGAGAGGAGTCAGGCAGAAAGGGGCCTGGGAGTGCTGGTGGCCAGGAAGCTCACCATGAGCCAGCAGTGTGCCCAGGTGGCCAAGAAGGCCAATGGCATCCTGGCCTGCATCAGGAATAGTGTGGGGAGCAGGACCAGAGGAGTTATCGTCCCCCTGTCCTCGGCACTGGTCAGGCCTCACCTTGAATACTGTGTCCAGTTCTGGGCCCCCCAGTTTGGGAAAGATGTCAGGATGCTGGAGAGTGTCCAGAGGAGGGCAACGAAGATGGGGAAGGGGCTGGAGCACAAGCCCTACGAGGAGAGACTGAGGGAGTTGGGGCTGTTTAGTCTGAAGAAGAGGAGGCTCAGGGGAGACCTCATTGCTCTCTACAACTCCCTAAAAGGAGGTTGTAGGCAGGGGTTGGTCTCTTCTCTCAGGTGACCAGGGACAGAACTGGAGGGCAGGGACTCAAGCTTTGTCAGGGAAAGTTTAGACTTGATGTGAGGAAAAAGTTCTTCACTGGAAGGGTGATTGGTCATTGGAATGGGCTGCCCAGGGAGGGGGTGGAGTCACCGACCCTGGAGGTGTTTAAGGGGAGACTGGATGAGGCACTGAGTGCCATGGTTTAGATGATGGTGTTGGTGTTGGTGTTAGTGTTGGGTTATAGGTTGGACTTGATGATCTCAGAGGTCCTTTCCAACCTTGTGATACTTTGCTACTGTGGAAAAAAAAAAAAAAGCTTAAACTCAAATTTGTTTCAAAAAATGGAATTAATACCTGAAATAAAACCTTTTCCTGCTCTGAGTTAAGGCTGTGGGTTCTCTGTTAATTGCAGTGGAGTCTGTGGGTGCAGGCTGTAGCTGTCCTGTGGGGCAACAGGAAAGAACCATACAGGGGGGCACAGCTCTTCCCTGGCTCAGGTATAAGAAAATGAATATTTGTCAGTATTTCTTTGGGCAGCAGCAGTTTTCCCCTCTGATTGCCATACCCAGGTGTGGTGGCAGTGTTTGGTAACACTGGGTTTGGATACAGGCAGCCCCATGTGCTTGAATTCCTTTTCACTTCCAGACTAAGAGCAGTTTTTCCTTCTGTCCTAGACTGTCAAAGGTGGCATTTCAGAGACACGGATTGAGAAGAGGATTGTCATCACAGGAGATGCAGATGTAGACCACGACCAGGTAGGAGCCTGGATGCCATCCAAAAGAGCTTCTCAGAGCCTGCACAAAGTAGACAGGCTGCCTTCCCAAAGAACTTCACCAGAAAACAACCTCGGGAAGTTCTGCTGAGGTGGAAATAGAACTTCAAACCTGATTCCTGTAATAAATTCTCTCTTTGATAGGACTCAGCTGTATAGCTGGGCCACCAAAGCTCAATTCTGCCCTGAAACTGGTGTTGACAGAAAAGCTTTGATTCCAGAAGTGTTTTGGATAAATACAATTTTTTTTAGAAATCCATAAAAACATGAAATAAACGTTTTCCATGGCATCTGGCTGATCTGCATTAATTTCCTACTGACTTGGAAATGCTATTGCTGCTGTAAAGCACCAGAAATCATTCCATAGCACTCAGCACCTGCATTAAATCTCATTGGCTTTATATGAAACCTTTCTGATGACTCAGCCTCCTTGGCCTCCAGCGTGTGTTGGAAGCGATGATTTTGTCATCGGAGAACTGTACTTTGCATTTAATTTTAGTTGCAGGTATAGAGGGGGAGCTGGAGAATATTTGTATGACAAGAACTGGTGTCTTAACTCCAGCAGCAAATGTCTTAGAAGATGTTTGAAATGTGCTCATCACACTTGCTGGAAGAAGAAGCAGGGTTTGCTTAATTGCTCTCACCGTGGGGCAGTGGAGAGATTCTTAGGAAACAGCTTTTCCCATCAAAAAATAATCTTAATACCTCCAAAAATAATCTTAATACCTCCAAAAATAATCTTAATACCTCCAAAAATAATCTTAATACCTCCAAAAATAATCCTGATACCTCCAGAAGTCAACGAACGGTGCAGCTGAAGTGGATTCACTTCTCTTTCTCTCTCCCAGAATTGGAAAGAGTCTCGTGTCACCTCGCAGACCCTCGTGGCAGGCTCTGAATTGTGGTTCCCTTTCAGGTCCTAGCGCAGGCGATAAAAGCAGCCAAGGAGCAGCACCCGGACATGTCGGTGACCAAAGTGGTTGTGCACCAGGAGACCGAGATCGCGGAGGAGTAACGAGGCTGTGTAAGTGGGGAGACCCCCTACAAGTGAGTGGTGCTGCTGCTTCCCCCCCCCCAGGGTAGGGGCTTGATCTCAGTGCAAGCAAGGTTTGGCTAAATATGGTCAGCAATTAAGCAAAATATTATTGTTAATGCTGAGTCCTGCTCAGGCTGTTCCTATTAAATGGTTTAAGGTCACAAACACAGCCTGACCCAGCTGTGGAAGCAAGACAGAACAGTCTAAAAGCAGCTACCTGGCTCCTGTGAGGAGACAATTTTGCCTTACAAATACCTCCAATGCACCTGAAGCACACTGAGCTGTAAGTTTCACGTAGACTCCTGCCAGGTCCTGGGGCCACCACATCCTACTGGTCCCAGCTTGCCTGGAAAGATCTCCTTTCAGCAGTTTTGATGATTTTTGGGAAGAGCTGCTCGAGGAACCCAGGAGCCCTGTGCTGGGTCAGTGCTGTACAGCCCATCCTGCCCCATGCTGCTGGTGTTGCCCAGGTCAGTGCCCTGCGTGTGTTCTGCTGATACTGGCAGAGACCCAGGAGGTGGAACAGGTTGTAAGGAGGCACAGCATGGTTTAACAGACATTCCCAAACCTAAATAAAAACGGGACAGGTTTCCTAAGGGCTCCTGGACCTGCAGCTCTTAAAATATAGCCCTTCAGGATGGGAGCAAACATTGTGCCCTGTGCTTGGAGGCAGCTCTCAGCCTGCATCCAAACCCACCACTGGTGGCAACTCATCTTCTGATTCCAGTTCTCCACTGGTTTCAGGCTCCTCTCTTTCCCGGAAAGCTGACTGTTGGTGGCTGTAACTTTCCATGTTTCTCTCTCTCCAGGAAGCCCTCCTGTCAGACACAACACCAGCAAAAAGAAACCCAGCAAAACTACCAAGAACCTGCCTGGAGCACAAAGACCTCGGCTTTACAAGACTTGACACTCAGAGACATTCATATCATTTATCGAGTTGCGCTTTGACCTTGTACTTGGGATTTTCCAGACTCCACTGGATCCCAGTGAATATAGATTTTTTTATATATATATTGTGACAAAAGTATGCCATATTTCTAACTGTACTGAATATTTTTTACAGGTTTTCAATTTTGCATTCCCTCTCACACGTAGCCTCTTCAGATACAGACCCCAACACACCTCACAGGGTCTCTCTTCCAAGTCCTGTTCCCTCCTCCTCGTCAGGGATAACGGAGCTAAGCCACAACCGTGCATATTCCAAGCGCGGGATCCCTGCACGCCTTCAAAAAGCCACGGGTCCTTCTGCTGGGAGAGTCAGTTGATAAAAGTCAGACTTCAGTTTCGTGCAGCGTTGCCGATTGCCTCTTGGTTTCTATTTCTTTAGCTCTAGGGAGCTTGAGACTCCACCGCGATCCCTGGGCGCGCGGAGCAGAGCCGCTGCCGCTGCTCCCAGTCTCCTCCTCCCCGATGTGTGAACACAGTAGGGTTTTGTGGTGTAGCCAATGCACACATCTTAGTAGTTGACTAGATTTAAAGGAGTACTGGAAGTTGCTTCAAGTATCTTATACTGTGAATTTTTAGAGCTTTAAGAGGACTGTGGTAGCATCTCGCCTTCCTCCTCTGTGTCTCTGCCGAGTGCTACCAACCTGTTGTGTTTTCTAGATGCCATTAAATTAAAAAGCCCTTAGAAGTGTGTTTGGACGCTGAATGCTATTAAGATAGGCTTATGCAGCATTCACAGTAACTGATTTTATTTCAGTGTCATAGTTTTTCACTTGTTTGTGTTCATGATCTTTAAATTAGAGAGGTTTTTTTTTTTTTGTAAGTCATGGGTTGAGTTTTTTTTCCCTCCCCTCACAGTGCTAAACACGTTACCCCTACACCAGGGCATATATCCTGCTATAATTTAATTTAAAACCCTTTAGACAACCCTTCCTAGGCCTGTAAGCTGTATTTAGAGAGGCTGAACAAGAAATCTTAGGAGGTGTTGGGCGTTGCTGGTCGTGATAGAGCCAAACCGCGTGGGCAATGCTGCCACCCCCTCTCCCACGCTGGCTTGAGGGTCTGTACCTTGTTAGGCTTTGTGACCACCTTGCTGGAATGAAGTACCAGGATTAGTGTCTGCATCTTTAGGCTGAGCTTAAGACCACCAGAGTCAGCTCCAGCATGGTGGGGATGACCAGAAAACAACTTTTTTGGGGCTGGATGCACTTCTTTCCACAGCACAAGGAGCTGAGGTCCCACTGCTGCTTTCTGTGCTTGGTGGAGATGTTTTAATTGTGCCCTGGTTTCTCCTTCCAGCATTGAAATTTAAAAAGGATTAAAAAAAAAGGCTTTGTACAGAGTCTGCCAGGACACTTGTGAACACTTCAGTACTTTTTGAGGTTGTGATTTCTTTTGGTTTTTATATATTTAGTGTGGCACGTGGGTAGCTGAGGGCATGGAGTGCTCTGCTGCTGCCCCTCAGTCGAGGATGGGAAGAAAATGGCAATAAAAAAGGCTCTCTGCTGTTTTAAATTTGAATAATGTGCTTCAAAAGTCACTGGATTTAGCTCAGGCTGCATCAACTTGCTGTTTAGCTGCAAACAGCCTTCAGACTACGCTGGGGCTGCTGTAGCTTCTTTGATTCAGGTGCAATTTTAATTAAGCTGTCAGTATTGATTGGAGACTCTGCTGAAAATGCTGGAGCTGCTGGATTTCTGCCTTCCCATGCCAGCAGCTGCTTCTTGGGCTGCTCTGGATGTGTGGTCCCCTCTCGTGATGCTCCCCCTACCCTGGGTACCGGGCATGGACTCTGGGAGTTTAGGGAATCCTGGGCTCTGCAGCTGTAGTGTAGAGATTACGTCTTCCTATTTATGTCTGAACAGCCCTTTCCTCCCTTATTTTGCAACCCAGATCCTTTAATATATTAGTCTGTGCTCCTGCTGTCCTCAATATAGTTGGGTAACACTTGCCTTAAATGCCTCATCCCTCCAGCAATGTCCCTTTCCTGGGAATCAGGCTTTGTGCCACTCAGTCCTCCCCTCCCACCCTGCAGCAGCCCCTGAGGGGCGAGGAGGCAGCAAGAGGATTTCTGAGCTTTGCAAGACAAAGCCAGTGAGAGAAATCACCTTTGTCCAGAGCACTTAAAGGCTAGCACAAGCATTTAGGGGAAGGTGTGAGGCTGAAGCTCAGCACTGGGTGTTCAGCTTGGGGTGTCCTGTGCCCTGAGCACCCCGAGTGGCACAAATCATCCCAAGCAGGGGATTTCTAGGGTGCTGGCACGAGGGGTGGCTCCTTTCCACAAGGATGTGCTCACCACGGCTGTGTACATCCCTTTATAAGGGCCCATTGAGTAGAATAACTCTATCTTATTCTTTATTCCTGAATTTTGGGTGGCTCTGTGCAGGTTGTTCATTCTCACTCTTCTCCCTATTAAGTTCTTGCTCCTCCTTGAGTATTTTAAACAAGTTTTCACCTCCTCTCACCTTTGCCATCACCCCACGGGGGACTTCCAGCCCTGCTCACCCTCTCCAGCCGACACAGCTGCCTCTGCCCCCCCAGGAGCTGGACAGGAGCAGCAGCACCATGGGAAGAAAAGTTAAGAGCAGAAGAAGCTTCCTCCACCCTCAGCAGGGGCTCCCCACACCCCTTCCACCTCTGATGGGGTTTTAAAATCCTTGCTGTGTTATTTCTAGGAACAAACCAGCTAAGTAAGGTCTATTTATATGAATGTTCCCAGCTCTTCCCACTCCACCAATTCACCTAGAGACTCTCTTGATTGTATAATATACATTATATGGAAGCTATTTATATATGAATGAATGTTTTTATAGAAAGGAAGGCAAGGAGCTCATGTTCTCCTCCATTAAACTGGAAGGGCAGCTCCAGTTGCCAAATAGCAATCTCTGACCGACACAGATGTGTTAGCAAAGGACTGACTGCTTTCTGGTTTTAATAAACTGTGGTTTGCTGATTTCCTAATTGTACAATTACCTTAAGAGGTGGTAGAGTCCCAGCCTTAGAGATGGAACTTGTAAAGAAAATAATAAAATAAATTTAGCTGAGAAGATGAAGGAGCTTTGTAAAATTTTTTTAAGGCAATTGTGAATTGTCTAGGGTAGCGTTTACACTCTTCTTTACAAAAATAGGAACTTTTCAAGTGGGCAAATCTTTATAGAATCAACTAGTGATGGGAGCTGTTCTTTTGGACTTTGATTTACTATGAAAGGGAAAGTTTCTGTAGCCTTTAGACCGCCCTAAGTGTTCAGTATTGCTTCTTGTATTGCGTTTTTCAATAAATTTTCAAACAAAACTTTCTCCCTGGCCCTGAAGCCTTTTTTTTTTTCTTCTTTAGCCCCCTCTCCTCGGCCTGGCTTTGTGGCAATTTGCTTTTTCTGACCTAAGCCAGACCCATTCCCTCCCAATTGTGTCCTTGGTAGCTCCATTTTCCTATGCTCTTGGTGGCTTCAGATGCTTTAAACTGCTCCCAGCGGGGCCACGTGTGGGACCAAAGCCCCCAGAAAGGGCCAAAGAGACCCTAAGAATCCACATTTCCCCCAAAGCATCATCACTTGATCTAAACCCTTTGAGCTACTGAATTTCAGGTGATCTCAGGTGAGGTTTCTGCCCAGCACCTGGTGCCTAACCCTGAGCAAATGGGATTGAACTGGAGCAGGGAAGATGGTCCAACACAGGGCATTTGTTCCAAGTAATTTTTTCTGGCTGCAGCACCTTTAGGAGGGATGAAAATACCAGGCAGAAAGCTGATGGGGCATCTTGGCTGCCAGCCCAGCAGAACAAAAGCCAGTTGGCCCAGTTAGGGGCAGCCAGAGATTGGGAACTGGGTGGGAAGAGCATCCCTGCAGGCAGGGACAGCCTTGTGCCTCAGTTTCCCCCAACAGAAAGGGAAGGCTTACGAGAGCCTTTTGCTCCTCATGCACGTGTTTATATTTGCATGCTCAAAGAAACATTAATCCAAATTATGCTGGAGACCTCACTGCATCTCACTGACACCCTGCCTTCAGCCACGTTGCTGTCAAGCCACTCCAAATATTAAATCTCAGCAAAAATTGCAGAGGAGCCCCAGAGATCAGCCCTGGATAGTTGGGAAGCGGCCACCACCGGAGCTGCTGCTCCGTAACGTGTCACAGCAACTCGATTTACTTCAAGCAAGGAGGCAGAGTGGAACATTGTGTTATTTCCCCAAGCCAGCACAGGCTGTCACACGCGGCCAGGGCAGCCCCAGGCACCTTGTCCAACCCCATTAGGGTCACGTTGAGCTCCAGCACAACAAAAGGGGCTTCCAATGGACTGTCTCTGTGACAGGGCTGAGAGCTGGGCTTGTTCAGCCTGGAGAAGAGAAGGCTTTGGGCAACCTCACAGCAGTCCCCCTGAAGGGGATCCAGGAAAGCTGGGGAAGGACTTTTTCCAAGGGCCTGGAGCAATAGGATGAGAGGGAACAGCTTTAAATTGGAAGGGGGAAGATTTAAATGGGACATTAGAAAGAAATTCTTCACAGTGAGGGTGGGGAGGCCCTGGCCCAGGTTGCCCAGAGCAGTGGTGGCTGCCCCATCCCTGGAGGTGTTCAAGGCCAGGTTGGATGGGGCTCTGAGCCCCCTGATCCAGTGGGAGGTGTCCCTGCCCATGGCAGGGGGGTGGAACTGAATGGGCTTTGAGATCTCTTCCAATCCAAACCATTCCATGATTTTATGATTCTATGAGCTCAAATGCCCAGGAGACATTTGATCCCAGCTCATTTCCCCAGGC
Source organism: Tapera naevia (assembly GCA_033556795.1). NCBI lineage: Eukaryota > Metazoa > Chordata > Aves > Cuculiformes > Neomorphidae > Tapera > Tapera naevia. The sequence goes on from JAUMJJ010000221.1 coordinate 992,019, forward strand.
CACAAGTGCAGGGACAGCCAACACCAACAACGGATGCTCAGCCACAACTCTTGACTCTACCACCGAGCCCTGGATCCATCAACCGTGAGACCACCACAACTGGAAGGGCTTTTTCATAAAGCTTCCCCTCTTAAAACCTCTCTGGGGCTGAGTATCCCAAGTATGGGGTGCAGTTCCCCCTCAAAACTGGAGCAGGGGGGATCTGAGCCCTATTTCTACCCTGTAGCCCCCTGCCTCAGTTTCCCCCCCCCCATAAACTACAAAGGCTGCCAAGCATGGAGCCCTGTGGCATTTTCCATGGCTACAAGCAAGGGAAAACATTAGGCAAACAAACACCATGGCAATCTGGAGAGATGCAAACAAATAACAGAAACCCCAACCCTCTTGTCCCAACAGCAGCAGAAGGCAGCAGCGCCCGCAGGCTCCTGGGTGGCCTTGTGCCAGCTCCAACCCCCACATCCCACACCGAAGGCTACAGTTCCATCTTGGACATCCCATCCTTTGGGAAGGAGTCACAAAAGTAATTTCTTTCCATCATTCATCCCCACCCTTTGCCTTTCCTTGGGTCTCCATCCCAGACCCTGACCCAGCACCTGACCCAGGACCTGGAGGAGCAGCCGTCACGCCGGGAGGAAAAAGTTCCCATTCAGACACCAGCTCATTCCAGCCCAGGCTATTTTTAGGTCATTTCTATCGTTTTGGGAGCTCGGGCAGCCAGTTGTGTTCCTGGTGGGTCAGCGTGGTGCCTCGGGGTCAGGGCCGCTCTCAGGGCTCCGGAGGGAATTGCTGCGGGAGCCAGGCAAGCAGTGGGGCTGATCCATCACTTCTGGATGGGACAGATCCGAGTGGTTTAGGGTCTGGGATAAACAGGGTTGAAAGGGAGAAGCTGCATTTACCAGGTGGGACACACCAGGCTCAGCCCTGAGCTCCATAACTGGGGAAACTCAGGCACAGGGGGAAAAGACAGAGGTAGAGACACTGGCAGCACTGGGACTTGGTCCCACAAGCTCAGTGTGAGCCAGCAATGTGTGCTTGTAGCCCAGAAATCCAGTGGCACCCTGGGCTGCATCCAAAGCAGTGGGACCAGCAGGGCAAGTGACTTCTCATCACCAGGTTCATCATCACTACATCCTTATCCCTCTGCAATAAGCACTGCTATGGGACACCTGTGGGTCTGTGGGCACCAGCCCCAGCAGCTCTTCCCTCCCCCCAGCTCTAAGGGCTCAACGCTCCACCAGAAGCAGCCCCCCAAGTTGGTCTGTGGGAGCAGAGCATCCCAGGACCACACCAGGTCCTGGGAAGCTGGAAAATGAAAATGATGGGTGGGATTACAACCCAGTACAACCCAGATACTCCACGCTAGGGTTCCCAGACACCACAGATCTGAAGCGGTATCTCTCCATCGCCACCTCGCCTGCCCCTCCAGAACCTGAGAGTGGGGAAGCAGCTTCTCCCTGGCCAGAGTCTGGTCCCTCCATCACCCCATGGAGTGGGACACACAGCTGGATGTATCCCCCTTCCCTGGCCGAGTACCAGGGAAACTTGCAAAGCTGCTGCCGGCACAGATCGGATGTGCTGTGCAAATCCATGCCCAGATGCTCACCCAGGATGGGTTTGCCCTGGCTCAGTCACTCCCAGCTCTGGTGGATCTCATCTCCCAAAGGCAGCTGCTACAGGACACTGAGGCTGGCCCAGGCTCTGGAGGTGGCCAAGTCCCCAGGGAGCTGCACAAGGCAATTCCCAACCTGCACACGGCTCTGCCTCCACAGCAGCAAAACTTCAAGGCACAAGCTTTCCCCTGCCACCCCCAACACCCACTTCCCACCAAGCTTCTCCAGGTGAAGAGTTTCCTGGGGTAGGAATGGATTCCCAAAGCCCAAATCCCTACCTCTTAGGATATGTCTGGCAAGTCAGGGGTTAACAGGGACTTGGGGCACCTGTTATCTTTGCAGCTTTTCCTTCCCCTAGTCTGTCCCCAGCACAAGCAGTGCTCCCTGAAGGTCTCCAAGCCAAAGCCCAGGAGATTTGGGCTCCAGGACAGCACATATGGCACAGACACAAATACCATCTGATAAGAAACTCAGGCTTTGGATCTCAGCTCACCCCTTCCCACCCAGATCCAGCCTCATGTTTCTCAGCCTATTTCAGCAGCAGGAGAAACACTCAGATCCTGGGGTGCCTGTGCAGGGCACCCCCAATCCACAAAAGCCAAATAATAAAGCAAGAAAATATTAAATCAAGCAACTACCCCCAATTCCACCCCAGCTCCAGCCCCTCCATCCTGGCTCCCTCAGATGCCAGGAAGCACTGAGACGGCTGCCCTTGGCTCAGTACCTTGGTGCCCTTGGCTCAGAACTGGCTCATTAATGCAGAGAGGCACTTTGCATCACACTTATTTCATTCTTTTTAAAATAAAGCATCAAAAGCAGCACCCTATAGACCTCACCAAAAGGTCACAGGGCTTTATAGCACCAGGGAGCACACACCCCCACACCCCATCACCTCCCATCACCCCTGCGTAGGGGGTCCTCATCTTTAAATATAAAGTGCGAAGCGCACATCACAGCAGCTCCAGCCTCAGCCCCAACACTTCACCTTCCCAGCACCTCAGGAAGGAGATTTATAGCAGAGAGCACTCACCCTAAATAATGCACCAAGATTTGCATTCCCTGGCTGTACTACAAGTGCAGGGCCGCTAGCAGAGTGCTCTTCTCCCCACAGACTTTAAATCTTAAGCAAGGACTTACCAGCCAGGGAGAGTCATGGCTGCAGGGAAAGGAGGTGGAAGGAGGAGGAGGAAGGTCTACAAACCAGCCAAGGGCTGCAGCTTGGTGGAGCAGCATTAGGTATGGGGTGGGAGGTGATGTGGATGAGCATTGGCTGCACCTGGGGTGCTTGGGTCTGAACCACTTGCAATTAGAATCAGCTGCTTTTTGGTGTGGCTGCTCCATCCCTTCTCTCTCCATCCCTTCTCTCTCCATCCCTTCTCTCTCCATCCCTTCTCTCTCCATCCCTCTCGAGACCTCCTTTTTTTTGCCCCTCTGGGGACATCTTATGGCAGGGTTCATGAGAGCCAGTTCAGACCTTGCCCTGTTCGAGCTGCACAGTCCTTGGCCCCAGAACAGTGTAGAATCCCTGTTACAGAGGTGGGCAAAGGGCTGTTTATTACCCCCCCACCCCTCCACTTCCCCTGGGGGTGGAAGTGTCCCACCCTGGCACCCACCAGTGCTGGCTGGGGTGGTCCTGGCCATGGGACCCCTCTTACCCCACCTGTTGTTGGGGTCTGCACCCTCACCAGGTGACATTTCCCACACAGCAGGGCTTTCCTCCAACCCACGTTCCACATTTTGTCCATTCTGGCCCAAACCACAGCTGTCCCAGAGCCAGCTGAGAAGTCCCTCTATGGTTTAGATATAATTCCAATTAACAGGACCTCTTGCCCTTCCTGTCCCTGTCCTCTGCTGTGGTGGCCCAAGGGATGCCCTTGGTCAGTCCTGGGTAGCTCTGAGGACAACCTCACTATTCTCCTTTGCTGGTGTTCTTGGTGAAATCCTCCTTTTCTTGGTAGAAATCTCCTCCTGCAGCAGGAACCTCCTGGGGTGGGGAGATGCCTTTGGGTGATCACATCCAAGTATTTAATCTATATTTATAGAGTTGGTTCCTGTGCACGGTAAGAAGAACCCATCCAGCATGAGATCTCCAGTGCTTCCAGGATGGTTTAACATCACAGCTCTGCAGCCAAGCAGGGTCAACAGACACATCCAGGGTAGATTTTTTTGCTTTATTTTAAATGGTTTTTTTTCAAACCCAGATCCATCCCTACCCTGGGTTATTCCCAGTGTGTTGCAGAGCATCCACAGCAGGACAAGCCCTTGTTAAAATCCCACTAATACACTTGAAACCGTGGCTGTAGCAGAGCTGCAGGTGAAGGATGTGCAGGTGATGCTCTGCCTGGAGACAACATGGGTCTTCTCACCCCATTGGATTAATCAATTAAGCAGCTTTGTGTTTTGAAATGATCCCTGTGTGGCTCAGAAATGCTTTCATGGGGGATGCTGCTGAGTTGAGCAGGAGGAGGATGCTGGGGCAGGAGCATGGTCCAGGCAGGACACATTGCAGCACATTCCCCTCTCGTCGCCCATCATTTGCCTTGTTGGGTTGCAGTCAGGCTGAGCCCCAGCCAGAAAATGAAGAGGAAAAATCAAAACAAAAGCTCTGAGCCCTGAAGCAGCTCCTGATGTGGCTCCTCGTGGCATTTCAGGCTCCCATTACTTGCTGCTGATTTCCAAATCACGGCCCAAGGCCCAGCTTTAGCTCTGGCTGCAGCTGGTTCAGCCCGAATGAAAAGTTATTTTCAGCTCCAAACAACCTCCTGGCACATCCCCTGGGATGCTGCTGCAGGGCAGACCCGGCCGGTGACTCTGTGTTGTTGCTGTTTATTGCATCGAACCAGTGCCTAAATAATTTTGAGTTTAAGCAGCTGAACAAAGAGCTGAGCTGTGGGTTGGTTGCGCTCACATCGAAACCTTGGGGATGCTCCCAACACCCAAACCACAGCCATGGTCCTCATTGCTGCTTCCCTGCAAAGGGGAGGCTGCTACCCAGACTTTTTTGGGATATTTTGTACCAGAAACAGAGAGAGCCTTTTCCTGTAAAGCAGGGAAAACCCACTGCATCCCTCAGCACATCCTCACAGCAAACCTATTTTTTCTACTTCATTTTTTATTTTCTCCACATTTTCCTACTGCATTTTCCTGCTGTGAGGGTTTTTTGGAGGATGTTGTTTCTGCACTACCTTCTCTTCAGGGACTGCACCACCCCAGCTCCAAGGTCAGCCCTCCAGCCTCTTCCTGCTCAACTCATATTCTGCATCCTAAGGGCACCAGAAACCATGACAGATCCAACGGGGCCTGGAAAAAGCAGCCCCACCACTCACCCCTGCCCCATCACATCCATCCCACTTCCCACATCATCCCAGTACCCCCATCCTTCACCCCACCACAAAACAGCACAAATAAACCCCGACCTGCAGACAGACTTTGGGCACCACCACACCCCAGCACCTCGCTCGCTGCCTGCAGCTCCCCAGGCACTTTTTCACACAGTATCACAGTATCACAAGGTTGGAAAGGACCTCCAAGATCATCAAGTCCAACCTATAACCCAACACTAACACCAACCCATCATCTTAACCATGGCACTCAGTGCCTCATCCAGTCTCCCCTTAAACACCTTGAGGGTCTGCAACTCCACCCCTTCCCTGGGCAGCCCATTCCAGTGACCAATCACCCTTTTAGTGAAGAACTTTTTCCTTTTTCTGTGCCTACTCCACAATAAAACCTCCAAAACTTATCACCTCATCCTGCAAATATTCAGCACCTGATTACAGAGCATCCTTAGTCTCTCTCCAGCTGAGCCTGGGCAGGAGCAGCACAGCCTCAGAGACCCCACGCACGCTGCCCACCCCAAGCATCCCACAGGCAAGACAACCAGGTGGGACCACATGGCATCAAGAGAATATTTAATAGCCCCATTGGGCTTACGTGCTCCGGTCAAGCGGATTTCCTGGTGGGTTGAGGCTTGGCAAGGGGACACCCACCCACCCTGAAATGCTCCCCCACCCCAACCCTGCTGAAATAAAGTGCTGCTGAGTCTCAGAGGGCTTTGCTTGCCCCCGTGTTCCCATCCCACAGTTTGTGGTGTGTCCCAAAGTGAGGGCTCCCCCAGAAAAGCTACCAGGAGAAGGGCTCGTAAGGCCAAGGGCATCCACCGTGAGGCCATCGAGAGGCAGCCAAGAGAGGACATCCCACCCCAAGCGAGTCCTCCTGCCGGAGCAGCAGGTCAGGAGTTCCTTCTTGGCATCTGCGTAGAAACACCACCCCCAATGCCCCTGGGTGGGAGATTTTGGGGCTGCTGGTGGGTGCTGGGGGCCAGCATGAAGGACTGCGATGTCACGGTCCCTGTGGGCCATGGGGATGTCAGACCCGTGCGCCCTGCTCCATCCCCACCACCCAGGAGCTGGGCCGGGGCTCTCCCCGGCTCTGGGGCTCGCTGGGCTCCAGCAGCCGGTCCGAGGACTCGCCAGTGCTTTCCAGTTTGGCGTAACCCACCAGGCTGACGTGGTCCAGGCGGGGCCAGCTCCGGTTCTTACGGTCCTTGATGGGTGCCACCACCAGCACCCCCGGCCGGCCGAGGTCCAGGGACTTGGAGTGTCCTGGCGTGTGGAGCTGCGCATCCAGGCTGAGCTCCGCTGCCTCCGTGCCAAGGCAGCTGCCATCCATGTTGATGATGACGTGGCCACCACCACCAGCACGGTCCTGGCCACGGGGTGTGGTGATGCTGCCGCCAACAGAGAGCGGAGCCCGTGCTTCGGCCGGGAGCTCGGTGGTGCTGCCCTCCAGCCTCTCGCCAGCTCCTCGCGCCGCCGCGTTCAGCAGGCGGTTGTTGAGCTTGATGACCGGCAACGCCAAGGCGCCGACGGCCGAGGAGAGGAAGGACTCGGCTCTGGCGTGGCAGGAGAGGCTGAGGTTGGCTTCGGCAGAGGCGCCAGAGCGGAGGCTGAGGAGGGAGGTGGCAGGGGATGCTCCCGGGTGCTGGAGGAGCTCAGCCGTGGTCTGGAGCCTGTTGAGGCCGTAGCAGTCGGACCACTTGCTGCCAGGGCCGGGGCAGGGTGGGCAGGAGAGATCCACCTGGTAGCAGCCCTCCACGCACTCAGCATTGTCCTTGGGGACGGGCTGGCTGTCCCCATGCTGGCAGTGCCCATCCTCTGGGCCAGACCCCTCGGGGAGACCCGCCAGAGAGTAGAGACCCTTCTGCATCAGCCTGCGGGTCTCCATGTCCCTGTTCTCGTACAGCATGGTGTTGGCACAGATGAAGATGAAGAGCCCGATGCCCATGATGACGGGGCCAATCAGCTTGAGCTTCTCGCTGTGGGGCCCGTGGCGCCCGGCAGCCACCTCCCTCCTCATGTCCCCCGCGACGCTGGCATTGCCCGTGCCAGCTCCGGTGCCCCCAGGTCCCCGGTGGGGCCAGTAGCCCACCACGGCAATGGTCATGCCCACCAGCACCACCGAGATGCCCACCATGACGAAGGCTCCTGACGGTGAGCGCATGCGGAGCTGCCCTTTCACCGGGACTTCTGGCGGTGACTTGCGCCGCAGCCGGCGTCCCCGGCGCCGCGACGGGGCAGGGGCTGCTGCCACCTTGGTCCCCCCGGCCTCCGGCTCCCGTGTGGGTCCATTGGTTTTGGCGCGCTCGGCAGTCATCGTCTCCAGCTCAGCTGCTCTTCCTGGAGGGTGAGGAAGAGGAAAAGGGTGAAGAGACATCATTGGGGCTCCACGGTCCTGAGATGCCGGGAGTATGGGGATGCCAGGAGCACTGGAGCACATGGACACTGGGAGCACGGGGATGCTGGGAGTACGGGGAGCACATGGACACTGGGAGCACGGGGATGCTGGGAGTATGGGGAGCACATGGACACTGGGAGCACGGGGATGCTGGGAGTATGGGGAGCACATGGACACTGGGAGTATGGGGATGCTGGGAGTATGGGGAGCACATGGACACTGGGAGCTTGGGGATGCTGGGAGTATGGGGAGCACATGGACACTGGGAGCACGGGGATGCTGGGAGTATGGGGAGCACATGGACACTGGGAGCCTGGAGATGCCAGGAGCATGAGGAGCACATGGACACTGGGAGTATGGGGATACTGGGAACATGGGGAGCAAATGGACACTGTGAGCATGGGGATGCTGGGAGTATGGGGAGCACGTGGACACTGGGAGTATGGGTATGCTCGGAACATGGGGAGCATGAAGACGTTAGGAGCATGGGGACCACAGGGACACTGGGAGCAGGGAGATGTCAGGATGGGGATGCTGGAAGTATGGGGTGGTTGGGAGCATGAAAGGCATAGGAACACCAGGAAGATGCCAGAAACATGGGGAGCACGGGGATGCCCTGAGCACAGGGACTACAGGGACACTGTGGGGAGCACAGGGGACACAGAGCCCACAGGTTACACCACATCAAGGACCATCAGCTTTGCTGTCATCCCTCACCTGCCTACCTTCCTTGGGTTACTTCCATCCTCCTGCTTGGAAGCAGCAGAAAGGCTAAGGAGCTCCCTCCAACTGCACTGCCAAAACCTCAAAACTCATCTCCCCAAAGCCCCTGGGTGGCACAGCGCCACGAGGACGGCCGGGACCCCACATGCCACACCAGCACAGAGACAGCACTGACACTGAGGGCCCAAATGATCTGTCCTGGGTCACTGAGTCCCAGACACCTGCAAAACGTTGCCACCAGCCAGCATGGCTCAACAGCAGCGGGGAAAGGGCCCGTTTACCTGCCCACCAGGGAAACTGAGGCACGGCTGCACGTGAAAACCCAAACGAAAGGGCTGACAAAGCTGCACCAAATGGCATCCTGCAAGTGATGCACCTCCCAGTTTGCTCCACTCATTATCCAAACAAGTCCTGAAAACCTAAACCAACACCTCGAGCCACTCGTCAGGACCCACCAACCCAGGACTCACAGAGTAATTAAGCTGATAGAGGGGGTTTTGCCAATCTGCTGCCATCTCCTGCTTCAGCAGGAAGCCAACCCACACAGGGTCCTGCCTAGATAAAACTCCACATCCAGGGATTTCAGGGCCCTCCCAGAGCACAGGGTATTTAATTTATCCAGCACTTCGTTCCCTAGAAGGGCAAGAAGGTGTCGGAGTTGCTGCCAAAACCACCTGGTGAGCAGCCCTGCAGGGAAGCATCACCTGGGCTGGCACTGGGGTAACTGGTGCCCTGCGATATGGGGAAGCTCAACCACGCTCCCAACATGTCCCAGACCAAAAAACATTCCTGAATAAAAGAAATAACCTCACGTTGCCAGGAATCTGTGTCTTTGCAGCCTGGCTGCTCGCTGCTGTGTGCCCAGCAGTGGCCGGGAGCGTGGGCTGTGACTGTGCCCGCGTCTCCTGGCACTGCAAAATCAAAGCGTTGTGATATCGATATCCAGCAATTAAACCCCAGAAACTAAACTCAAGGAGAACCAAGAAGGTGACCCCTTCAATTTTCCTCCCCAAGATGAATGAATATCTGAGGACCAGCATCACTGACAGCAGAAAAATAAGATACTATAGGGTTTCTCTTCCAGTCTTAATCATCTTAAGGTGTCATTAGCATCCAAGGGAAGGAATTAAAGATATGAGTTTTGGGATGAGAGTGTGTTCCTGGCACAAGGCTGTCAAGCTGTGACAATTTGAGTAAGAGAGATTTAAAGGCAAAAACTAAAATCTCAAAGAAAACAACCCAAGCCTCCAGCCTGCTGCAGGGTGGGGTAAGGCTTTCTGTGAACCAAGCAGATAATCCTGCACTGCAATGGGGGAAACACAATGAACCCAACACAATGGTCACCCTGCATGGGAAAACAAATTTCTAAATAGTTTGGTATTAAGGAGAAACTTGCAGGCATCCCAAAGTCTCCGGGGTGTTTTGCCCACAGAGGGGAGATTGAGATGAGATCTTATGAAATATTTTGCTGTGAGGGTGGGGAGGCCCTGGCCCAGGTTGCCCAGAGCAGTGGTGGCTGCCCCATCCCTGGAGGTGTTCAAGGCCAGGTTGGATGGGGCTTTGAGTCCCCTGATCCAGTGGGAGGTGTCCCTGCCCATGGCAGGGGGGTGGGCTTTGAGGTCCCTTCCAATCCAAACCATTCCACGATTCTATTCCCCTCCCAGATCCAGGTGATGTTTCCCCCATTCCCCCCTCCTCTCCCCTTCCCCAGGCACAGGGATGGAGATCCATGGCAGGAGGGACAGGCAGATGCTGACAAGCTGCCTCCAGGCAGGGAATCCCCTTCACCCAGCCAACTCCCCTGGCACCATTCCTGCCCCAAACACCTCTCCCTTTATCTCCCCACCACCCGATAGCTGCCTACTTGCTGAAGTTGGAGCATTTAATTGCTCATCGTTGGGGCTGCTTGTTCCCAGAGTTCAAACCCATTATTTTTATTAATAGAAACCCCAAGGTTATATAAGCTCTTAAAAAAAAATTAAAAAAACATATAAAACCCAGTGTTGCCATCCAGTTCTGCAACTCACAGCCACCAACACTCACACGAATGGATTAATTCAACGTTGGAGCAGCCGCACCAGACCCAGCTGGAGGGGCAGGGAGTGTCATCATGGGACCTCAGTGGGACAGGACCTCTACTGGTTGGGATCATCTCCATGGCATGAAATCCCCATGGGGTGCGATCCTCACGGGATGCAATCTCCACTTCTTCGGGTCTCCATGGGATGGGGTCATCTCTGTGGGATGAAATCCCCTTGAGGTGCGATCGCCATGGGATGGAATCTCCACAGAATGGGACCTCCAGTTCTTGGGTTCTCCATGGGATGGGGTCATGTCCATGGGATGAGATCCTTTGGACAAGATGGGACCTCCATGGGATGGGGTCTCATCTCCATGGGATAGGGTCCCGGGGGGCTGCCAGGGCTGGTGGGGACAGGCTGTGGCTCAGGTCTCCCAGTCACCCCCTTCCAGCCCAGAGGCAGCTGTGGTTGACCAGGATCTGACGCCTCCGGTTCTGAGGTTTGGATTCCCGCTGGGGGGGAATGACAGGATGGAAACGGCAACGCGGTTCCCGAGCGAGCGGAGGGCTGCTCCGCTGCCAAGCTTTGGAGTTAAGCTTCCAATCCCTGCAATAAGCCTGGCATTAAAATAAACCCAAATATTTCTCTAATCCTCCCCCCCCCCAGCACGAAGGCAAATTGCTGGCTCCATCCTCCCAACCCAATCCTCTGCCAGCACCCCTGAAAATTTGACACTAAAACCCATCAACAGTGGAACTGGATCGGGGTAAAACAGCATCGGGAAGGGTTCCCTCTCACAGGCAGATCCCTGCACCCCTTGGGTGCCCCCGGGGATGCTCTGGCCCTGCCATGACCCTGCTGTCAGCTTGAGTTGGTAGCATGCTGCAGGCTACCAGAAAAGCAGATTTGGCTTCAGAATCTCCCTCCAGCTGAGCGACGAGGGGTTGTGCCAGTGCCTGGCAGGGCCACCCCGGTGCCATGTCACTGGAGATGCCAGCCAGCGGCCGGCCAGCCTGGTGATGTGCTGGAGAGCTGTGAAAACACCTTATGGAAAAGGGCCAAGTGAAGGAAACACTGAGGGCAGCTGCCCTCCCCTTGCAGGTTTATCCCTCTTGCCAGTTATCTTTCCAAGATAACACCTGGAAAGGGCTTTGCTGCAGGATGGACTCCACCACACCAGCTGGGATTTAACACCCAGGGTGAACATTTCCATGACTGCTGTCCTGCCCTGCTCCAGGCTGTGTTGCCCATCCTCGAGGCATGGTCCCATCCTGTCCCTAGGATCCCATCCTGTCCCCAGGATCCCATTTTGTGGATCCCCTGCAGGTCACACCCACCCCTGGGAGCTGGTACTGGGAGCAGCCCAGGCTGCAACGAGCACTCATGAAATGTCTGACAAACAGAAAGCATCATCTTTTTTTTTTCCTTTTCTTTTCCTAAAACATTGCAACTTTAAAGCCTTTAAAGATTTTGGGAATAAACTGATTTTGAAAATTGTTGCCAACTCAGCCAGCAAAGCCCACAGCGTGTTTAACGACCGTGGTGATGGGTGAGAACCCCAAAGCACAGCCCCATCCACCTCGTCCAAGCCTCCAAGTGAGCCCATGATCCCAAAGCCTGTGGTGGCTGATCTCTTCCAAACCCCCACTCCACAGGGAAGAGGGACCCAGGGAGCCAAGACCTTATAGGTAGGAGGACACGCTGAGCTGTGAGAGCCCTCCCTGCCTTCTCCACCCACTGGGGTACAGAGAATGGTAATGACAGTCTGCGCTGAGACATGATGCTTAAAAATAACTCCCTTTTTCAGTCTAACCTCCAACGCCGCCCCCGGCACGGGGCAGGGAGGGGATCACACGGAGCAGCACCCAGGTGCCAACTCCCCTCTCCCCATCTCATCTCCCATCCCAACTGGAGGAGAAGCGAAGCCAGTGTTGGTCCCAGCATGTGGTGCAACCTTCGCCTTGGATGCTCAGGGTGATTTGAGGCCCCACATCCTTGTCCACGTGGTGCCTCCTCCTTTCCTATTTTTCACAGTCCACTTCAAACTTCCCCCCCTCCTTGGCTACACAACAAAGGTGTCCAGATAGAAGAAAGATCTAAAGCCAGAAGACGAAAACCCTGTCACCACCCCAGCACCACCCAGCAGCTCCCAGCCTGAAGCTGCAAAGCCTCCTCTGGGCTTGGTCCCAAGGCATAAATCCCCCTGCCATGACCCCAGCACGAGCATGTTCCCAACACGGTGACACAATCTGTCTCTCCATTTTTGACTTTTGCTGGGGACACCCATTTATTAATCATAATTAATTAAGGTCCCTCACAGAAGCCTTCATATAAACCCAGTAACGCTAATTATCACGAAGCAGGAAGGATTATCCCCCATCCCCCTTCTCAGCCCTGGGCTGGGTGTCTCACACCTGATTTTAACTGGGCTGGTGATGCATTTTCACCTTTGTTGCAGCACCGAAGATGCCAAGTGAGACCACCCTCAGCCTGTCACCCAACACCCCTCATTTCTCTCTCCGCAGGAGCAGAGACCTCAGTTCCCAAGCAAAGGACAGAACGGATGAGATGTTAACACACAACCACCTCTACTAAGCACTTGCTGATGGAGACATCACCTCCACATCTGGCCACGCTCTGGAGAAGCATCTTACTATCTTCCCATCTTCAGGTCACACATCCCAGACAGGAGCCACTGGGGCCACCACTGTCACTTGGAATATGATCCAAGAGAGCAGATCATGGGGAAGGACAGTTCTGGGGTGGTTTAGGGACAAATGCGTCCATCCCTTTGCTTTCCACCCCATGCTTGACGGTAACAATTTCCTGATGGGCAAATGGGATGCAGCGACACCTGGGAGCCGGGAGAGCCACCAGCACCTCCAGCTCTGTTCACCTTGACTTGTCCAAAGTTCTCCTTGCTCCAAAAAATGGGGCCATCCGCTAAACTTTCTCTCTACCCCTCAGGCAAAGAAAGTGCGTTGGAAACATCCAACTGATTACTAATTACAAGAGCTCGCCTTACCCAGATTTGCTCTGCTAATTAGACTAATCTCCACGGCTGGGAAATGAGCTGCAGTCACCCATGGCGAGGAGATCACGCCAGTTGGATGGATGTTTAACTCATGTCAGACCCCCGCCAAGGGGATCGTAATTCCCAGCGGCTTCTGACGGGCCATTGTTTAAGGAGACAATAGAAACGGCGGCCAATTTTGTGTTTCTCCTCCAAGCTGATGCTGAAACCAGGACATCTGCATTGCTCAACTTTTTTTTTGATATGAACCAGATGCAAATAATTAATAAATCCAAATTCAAGATAATGCAGGCATCTAAATTTAAATGGGCAGCGGATTTCTAATGGCAGCTTTTGGCTTGCTTGGAGAAGAAGGGAGCTTAGTGGGATTTCCTAGGAGAATTCCTGCCTCCGGGAAGCGGTGCAGGGTACCCAGGGAAGTGGGTTGCAGCCAAGCACCTCACAAATCCTCACAGCCAAAAGAAATGGAAAGAGGGGGGAAAAAGAAATTCGTAGGCTGGGATTTCCAGGGAATTAGGACCAAACTCTTTCTGAATTTGGCACCTTCCCTGCTGCTCCTTTGAAAAAGCCCTGACAGCGTGGAGGGAGGGGATGTGGGGGCTGCCAAGTGCCCAAGTTATCCAGCGGGTACAAACACAAATAAGCCATCTCCTCCCACCCCAAGGACCCGCATCCCACTCTGCCTGCGAGCGATGAAGTTCCCAGACATATTCCCAGCTGGGATTACTCAACTCCAGCATTACAAACCTCCCTGCAAAAGCCCCATCACCGCAATATTGGGCACAGGAATCAAAACTCACCTGGAAGCGAGAGACAGGAGCTGTGGGTCTGTGCTGTTCCCCCCTTCCAAGATGCCCCTTGTGCCAAAAGGCCCTCCTGGTCCCAGGAGCTACCAGGATCATTCCAACCCACTTTTCTCTTGATGTCTACATCAAACCCCGCGTGTGGATCAGCTGTGTGACTGCTCCCTGCTTCAACCATGGGTTCCCCATGCCCATGGGTGCTTGGTGCTCCTGCCTGTGGGTGCTTCATACCTGGGTGCCTGTGGGAACCTCATTCCTGTGGATGCCCTACGCATGTGGGAACCCCATGGGTGCTCAGTGCTCGTGGGTGCGCTGTGCATGTCGGTGTGCCATGCCTGTGGGTGCTCAGTGGTGGTCAGTGCTCACGGGTGCTCTATACCCATGAGTGCCTGATGCTCATGGGTGCTCAAAGCCCATGGGGTGCTCAGAGCCCCGGGGGTGCTCAGTGCTCGTTCGTGCTCAGAGCCCGTGGCTGCCCCACGCCTGTGGGTGCCCCGTGGGTGCTCAGTGTCCATGGGTGCTCACAGCCTGTGACTGACCTGTGCCCATAGGTGCCCTGTGGATGCTCAGCGCTTGTGGGTGCTCAGTGCATGTGGGTGCTCAGTGCCTGTGGATGCTCAGTGCCTGTGGATGCTCAGCTCTTGTGGGTGCTCAGTGCATGTGGGTGCTCAGTGCCTGTGGATGCTCAGTGCCTGTGGATGCTCAGCTCTTGTGGGTGCTCAGTGCATGTGGGTGCTCAGTGCATGTGGGTGCTCAGTGCCTGTGGATGCTCAGTGCCTGTGGATGCTCAGTGCCTGTGGATGCTCAGCTCTTGTGGGTGCTCAGTGCATGTGGGTGCCTCATGCCCGTGAGTGCTTGGAGCCCACGGGTGCCCTGTGCATGTGGGTGTTCGGTGTGCCTACGCCTGCCCGGTGCCCGTGGCTGCCCCGTGGCTGCGGTTGTCCGGTACCCGCGGGTGCCCGCTTGTGCATCCCACTGCGAGCTCGCTGTGCCCGGGGTTGCTGCCGGTGCAGTGTCCGTGTGCCCGTGGATGCGCTCCCCGCCCCGCACTCACCGCAGCCGGGCTCCTCCCGCCGGTGCCGCTGCCGGTGCCCCGGGGCTGCCGAGCTCCGGGCTCGCCGGGGCCATGGAGCCGCTCGCCGCTCCGCGCTCGGGACTCGGGGGGGTGCGGGTTCCGCCCGGCCCCGGGTCCCGCCCCGGCCCCGCGGGGGGCGGAGCGCGGGGAGCCCGGTGGGGGCGGGGGGAGGGGGTGGGATGGGGCGGGATTGGAACGGAATGGGATGGAGTGGAACGGGACGGGATGGGATGGGACAAGAAACCCGTCGTCCCGAGGAAGCGAGGAGCGGGGGAGAGCGTTGCGATGGAACGGGACAGGACGGGATGGGATGGAATGGGCTGGGGTGGGGTGGGATGGGATGGAACGGGGCAGGATGAAACAGTAAGGAACGAAACGGGAGGGGACAGGACCCCCCCGCGCCCCCGGGATCACCGGCTGGCGGAGCCGCTTCCCGGCCGTGGGAAAGCTGCGATCGCTCCGCAGGGATCGCTGGGGATTTTCCTGTCCGGAGCGGGGCCGGAGCCCGGAGGGCACAGGGAGGGGAGAGGCCAGGGGATGGAATGCCTCCCCCTGCACCGCCCCCGCTCCCGCATCTCTCCGCTCTACCTTGCCCAGCCCCTGCGCAGGATGGGACCCAGGGGATGCTCGGAGCCCGGAGCCCCCGCTCTTCCAGCCCCCTCAGCCCTGCGAGGAGATTGGGATCTCTCCGCCGGAAGATCCCATTGCTGCCAGCTCCTCCAGCCTGCCCTGGGACCGGGGTCGAATTATTTCCCCCATCCAGAAGCTGGGATAACAGCATTACCCTTTGGCAGCCCAGGTGTTGGATATAGCCCCCTCACAAACAGGATTTAAGACAGCTTCCAGGGGCACTTTCTCCTCTGGGCAGGCATAAAGAGGAGAGTTTCTGCAAGGAGCCAGCTTTCAGTGCAGCCCTATGCTTATCTTCCTCTGAACTTGCCAAAGAGATACACACAGACCTGTCTGTTGGTCGCAAAGATTGTAGCACTGCGTCCCTGCATCTTCATCCCCGTGTCCTCATCCCTGCATCCCCATCCCCATATCCCCATTCCCTCATTCTTATCCCTGCATCCCCATGCCCATATCCCCATCCCCGCATCCTCATCCCTGTATCCGCATGCCCACATCCCCCATGCCCACATTCTCATCTCTGCATTCCCATCCCCACATCCTTGTTCCCACATTCTCATCCCTGCATCCCCAGCCCCGCATCCCCATCCCTGCATCCTCACAGGGCAGGGAGCAGTGTCCCACATCTGTAACCAACATCGTGATGCACTGAAACAACCGATCCCAGCTTTCACCAACATATCCATGCACCAACACCACGACACAACACGTTGGTAAGAGCTGAGGAGATCCGGCCTCATTACACCCCCGAGTCACTGATCTTCTGCAGGCAGAGCGTCTGTTAATCAGCCTTTAATTAAAAATGTACCAAGCCTGCATTTCCCTTCCTCCCTATTGTTGTAAATTGAAGGGCATCAAACCAGCCCCCTGCTCTCCCCAGGGCACCACAAAGCACAACCCTGCAATTCCCTGTGCGACTTTGCCACCACCACCCCATGGTCCATAAGCAAATGCAGACTGGCTCTATGGCAGGGAGCATTGTTGGGGAAAGGGTTTTAGTGGTAAAGCTCAGAGCTGGGTGCAGGATGCAGGGTTCCTCGCCTGTCTCCATCAGGGGAGCATCATCCAGTGAGTTGATGATGAGAGAAAGAGAATCCCCGCTTCCGGGTTACGCTGCGGAGATGCTGGATGGTGTCAGCTTCTCCCAAACCCCTGCTAGGCAATCAAAGCAGCGTTTGGGAAACTTCAGAGCTTCTTGAGCAATGAGCACTGGGAAGGGTGAGGTTCAGGTTCAAGGTGCCAGCTGCAGTCCTGGACTGAAGCGATGCCTTGCTCATCCTGGCCATCCAGACAAGCTCACCAACACAACTACCCAGGGAGGAGTGATGTTTCACTTTGGCTTTTCCCACTGTTCAAGTAACTCGTTCAAGGTCTCCCTTTGCTACCACTGGAGACCATCTGGGCACTCCACAATCCAGAAATTAATGCTTTTGAGAAAAATTTGATTTCTATTCAGAGGCTGTACCTGTGCCAGGCAGAGCCGGCCAAAGAGCCGGAGGGGGATGCGGCAGGAGCTCAGCGCTGGTGGCTTTTAGGAGTGAGGGTCAGTGCTTTTGGCAGCGTGGGCAGGGAAGGGAGCTGGCAGCACAGAGCTGGCAGAGGTCTGTCACACTCAGGCACCCCCACTCCTACAGAGGAGTCTGCTCAAAAGCAGTTTTCCAATGGCAGGTTGCCCAGTGATGCTCCAAGTGAGTTGGTCTCCCCGTGGGTCTACCATTAATGTTGATAAAAGATGTTGGAGGCAGCATAGGGGAGCTGCCTACAGTTCTCCAGGAGTTAAAGCTGGACTGTGCAGGTAACAAGATCATGCAGAGGAGGAAGAGCTCAGCCTGGGTCTTCCACCCTTCCCGTGGTACCCAGCTCAGGAGGGGGAGGTGGATATGGCTGTTACTGTGTCCTTGCAGACAGTGAGGACACTTCCAGAGGAGCAGAGAAGTGAAGAGGAGAAAGGAACCCATTGGGAACAAAAGTGACAGCCAGGAACAAAAGTGACAGCCAGGAGAGAGAGAAACGGGCTCCAGGAGGAGGCTCTGGAGCAGAGCACGTGGCAAGATGGGAGATGTGCAGGGCCAAAGGCTCAGAGGACTTTTCCCCGTGCTCTAGGAGAGTGTGGGCAGCAGCCGGTCTTAGAGACACATCTTGGATGGGAAGGAACAGCAAAAGACAATAAGGAAAACAATCAATGTCACTGCCTCTCCTCAGAGAGAGGAAAAATAACTCTCATGGTAATTGGGCACTTTTTCTTGATTTGGGAGGAGGGCAGGGATCCGAATCCACCTCGTTCCAAGCCCTGGTGATCCTGGCAAAAGCCTCCTCTGCTTTCTGCTGCCTCAGTTGGGGACAGGACCTGGCCAGAAGGAGCCATGTGGATGGAGGAAGGAGAAGTAGACAGCAAGTGCTTGCAGCCAGGATCTGAGATCAGAGAGAAGGAATGTTGTTATGGAGAGGCTGAAAGCTCGGGGTGGGGATGACTCATGCTGGAGAACATACAGCTGTTGGAACGGGATTTGGCACCGGCTCACGGAGGCTGTGGAGCCTTCCCCATTAGCAGAGAGGGGAGAGAGGAGCCTCTGTGATGTCTCTGATCTGGCAGAGGCATCTGCCAACCTGTGCTGGAGTTGATGGGGAGGGGAATGTGCCTGCCAAAGCAGGGTCATGACCCGGGGAGGTATTTTGGGTAGCAGGAAGTGCTTAGCAGTGAGGTTTCTTGCTAGCAGGGTCCCTTCTGGCTGAGGGACCTGCAGGGGTTTGGTTGCTTTCTGCTGGGGTTGGTGATGCTCCCTTGGGGAAGAGGGAGAGTCAGAGCAGTGGGGCCGGGACAGGGCTGGATGGATCAGCTGTGCTCAGTCCCAGGGCTGCAGCAGTGAAGAAGTACAAGGCATGAAGCAGACATTCCTGTCTCTTCCTAGTAATGGGGAAACTGAGGCATGGAGCAGGGATGCAATGTGTTCCCACCACCAAGTCAGCTGAGGAGGTTAAAAATTAGTCTTGTGACGGCTCCTGCTCCCTGCTTCATCCTTGGCCCATGGTCACACACTGCTCACGCTGGGAAGAGGCAGAACATTTTGTGGCTGGAAGCAATCTCTGGCTGAGGAGTCAGACCACCATCCCCTCCCGGACTGCTGGCACGAGGGCTTATAGGTCGTGAGGGCTTTCATCCAACAGGAGATGCTGGAGCAGCTTCCCCAATATTCACAAGGCTGCTGCAGAGAGAAGGGGGAAAAACATTCCCCTCATCCACCAAAGCCAAGGCAAGCAGGGAAGGAGACTTGGGCAAGGCATTAAGAGCAGAGGGATGAGCCAGCATCTTCCCAAAGTCCCTTTCAGAGATATTTTTTTGGTATCATGCCTAGAAATAACCACAGCGCCGGGTTCCCAGCGCCGTGGGATAAGAGGCTCCATCGGCTGCTTCGGAGGTGGCCCCGCTTCAGCGGTGGGTGAAGAGACTGTAAATATAAACAGACTTGTTATTAAAGATGTTCTTGTAAATGCAGAGTCATTATCTTTACTTCCCTGGAAAAGTCATTCTCTCTGACTTTTCAATAAGGACTTGGAAAAGCCTAAAGATTAGAGTTCTGGAAATGTCATTCGTCTCCACAAAAAAACCCCACCCTTATGTTTTCACAGATCAATACGAGTTCACCAAATCTACAATAATATATTCCCAAAGCTTTAAATTCTTCTTCTTTCCCAGTGATTTATAATCCTGTTTTGCAAACTTTTCCTGTGTTGCTCATGTCACACGGTACGATGCTGCATTTTATTTTCTACCCAGTGGAGGAGACAAGGTGGGACCTGATTTACGGGATCTTTCCTCCACTGCCATGTAAAGCAATTCCTCCTCGCCTGACCAGGCTCCCAGGTCACACAGCTCCGCACAAAGAGTTGTTCCTTCCTTACAAACAACCAAAAAAGAAATGTTTTCCAGTTGAAGGGAACATCAAGCTGATGACTTCAGGCCAAAAGGCAGCTCTGTGGAGTTTTATGCAACAACAGCAGATCCGCGCTCCACAGAAAATATTTGGGAAGATAACATTGCCTGCTGCATTTCCATTCCTGGTGCTTGGGGAGAGGAGGAGGAGGAGCAGGGAGCGACACCGCAGACCCAGGACCAGCACTAGCCAGAAGCCACTTGGCCACTGGAATTCCAGCTCTGACAATGCAGAATTAGCACAAGCTGGGGGAGAAAATCTGCACTGAAGCTGGTTTTAATTTCATCCCGTGTCTCTTTAAAGCAGAAGCCACACTGCATGTTATTGTAGAAGCATAGAATGGTTTGGGTTGGAAGGGACCTTAAGATCATCCTGATCCAATCTCCCTGCCATGGGCAGGGACACCTCCCACTGGATCAGAGTGCTCAATGTTATGAATGAAATAGAGAGCTGGAGGGAAGATGCTCACGCCCATCCTCTATGTACCCACCACCTTGGTGGATATCTTGGACTGGGGTCGCTGCCCTAATTTTAAGCAGCCAGAACTGTTCAGGAGAGATTTTTTGCTCTGGAGTAGCTGGATCTGCCCACCTCTTCATTGGCTTGGTCACTCAAGGGATCAAGAGAGGACTCCTGATGGGAAGAGGGGACCGTCTAGGAAGGACTACCCCAAAATGCGTCAAAAGGCTTATCCTCCCAGCTCTTCCTCAGATTTCAGAGATGTTTCTGCATCAAAATATTTTGGTTTGTCATTTCGGTTATGTTCTAAATTGCAAAGCATTAGTGCTTGCTAATGTTGAAGCAACAAAAATAAAAGCTGGAGTCAAGTGCTTCAGCGAAAGCTGGGATGGGATATTTCACAGAAATGCAATATTCTGAGATTGCCTTTTCATTTCAAAATGAGCCATAACACTTCCAGCACCACATGGGGAAGGTAATTTTATTTCCAGCCCTCTTGTGCTTTGCCAGAGCAGGGCAGGACTTGGGGCAGGTCGAGCTCCCGCTGATGCAAGGAGGTATGAGAGCACCATAAAACCCCAATGGTCCAAGGCAGAGGTGAGGGATCATCATGATGTCTCATGCTACAGGAGAAATCCCAGGGGAATCCAATGAAACCATCAGGGCTGAGTTTCAATGCACACAGAGGGGAAATGCCTTTTCAGACTCTGTTTAATTGAATTGCTGAACTTGTCACTGCAGGATCTCATGAACGGGCTCAAAAGGGGAGAACTTTAATTGGAGAAGGGCTCCATCAGCAACTGATGAACATGATGGGATGGTGGCTGCAGCCACAAAAGCCCTTACAGCATTGGTGCTCCATGGGATGGAGCACACCAGGAAAGGGTCGTCCTCCACACACCCAGCTCTCACTCCAGTCCCCAGCCTGGGCTGGGATCCACATCCCTTAACCACTTTGTGCCTCCCACCCCTTGTTTGTCCCCTTTCTTATTAAATCACACCCTCATCAGCACCAGCCTTCATTAGCAGCTCGCTGTGCTGGTGCAGCCTAATGGAGGGACCTTCTCAGCAGTGGGGTCTGGCAATGTCCCCAGCCCTTGCTTCCCCCAGCAGGACACAGAGCTTTCCTGTGCCAAATGTCCCCTACCCAAAATGCTTCAATATTCACTCTACTGATGTGGAAGCCAAGCGTTTCCTCTCCATCACATGAGGAAAACCTGCAGGGCTCAGCCATGAGGGGACAATGTCCCCTCACCTGCCCCAGCCAGCAAGCTGAGGACACACCTGAGATCAGCACATGGATTATGAGCCCTGCATTTCCCACATATGGAGAACATCCCCAAAGCAAAGATGTTCTCTTCCCAACACTTCCTCCCTTGAATGGTGCCTCTTGCTGTGCCTGAACCCCAGCTCCCAGGCAGCCCCTGAGAAGGCTCCAGGTCTGCTATCAAGCCTCTACAGGATTAGTAATTTTAAAAAGCAATTAAAAAAATCACCCAATGCAGCAGCCACAGCCTTTCCCTCTGTGTTAAAGTTAGTTACCACAGGTCAGGCAAGAGCAGTGCCTCAGCACTCACACATCCATCTGCTCCTCCACCCATCAGCATCTCTCAAACATTATTGCGTTTATTCATATTCTTGCTTTAAAAAACATCCCCGGGCACAGACAGGGAGTGGAGGCTTTGGGATTGGGGAGGGCTTGGGCAGGATCACATGGAAAAGGAGACAAGACCAACCTGGAGCTCAGATACAAAGCTTTCTTGATTTGGGATATTTGGCTTCATCCCTGGATTCGAGCTCATCCTCTGCAGTCCTTTCCTCGACAGATTCAGATCCCCCCACCCACATGGCTTCGCAGGCACAGAGCTGCCGAGCACAAAGAGCATCTCTCACTTTCCAGGGCTTGGGAGGATGTGAAATGCTCCCACACATCTCGCTGTGATGCAGGGCAGCCCCTCGAGGGGCTTGGCAGGGGATTTCAGCCCAGTAGAACCAGCACTCCAAATCCTTCCTATCCGCGTTCCCAGAGACACCAGTGTGACAGAAGGGCTGGAGCTGCACCCTGGTCATGTTTAAGGGCATTGGTGGTAAAATTAAACACACATGGGGGGAAAATGCAGGGCCAGAGCAGGATGATGGGTTCGAAGCTAAGAGGGAACTGAAGGGCAGGAGCACCCAGGCATCTTTTAGGGAGCTCATTTCCCTCTGACCACCTCAGACAAGGATCTTTATTTTGGACACTTCATTTTCCCTCCCCTGGGAAGGTCCTGGCCTTCCCTGGCTGCTCAGTGAGATGAAATGTAGTGGCTTCATCAGCGGTCATGGGGCTTGCACAGGGCTGGGATTCATTGGAAAGGGTAAGTTTCCACCCAAAAAGCACATTTTCACCCTAAGCAAGCCAGAGTGGAGCTTGTTTGCCATATGGTGTGGCCAGTGAGCAGCTGGGAGGAAGGCAGAGCAGCTCTCCACAATCTCATCCTCACAGTTACCTTCTCTTGAGTGAGAAGATCAAGAGAAAGAAGAAACAGAGAGGGGACAATTGCTGGCATCCTTCTTCTCCCCTGCTGGAAAGGTTGGATGATGAGGATGGAAACGTGTCACACTAGTTGTTTCCAAGAAATTATTGGGACTCCAGCATCTTGCTGTGCTTGGCCTTCCCAGCAAAGGCCAGCAGGAGCAGGAGAAGCCTCCATAGATGGACACGGGCAATGAGAGCTATTAACGCTAATGTGGGGGAAGTGGCCATGAATAAATCGGCAGCATCTTTGCAGCCATCAAAGCCTGAAACCCTCCAGTATCACCACTTGACCAACAAGTGCAGGGATAGGATGAGGGGGAAGGGTTTTCAGCTGAAAGAGGGGAGATTGAGATGAGATCTTGGGAAGAAGTGTTTTCCTGTGAGGGTGGGGAGGCCCTGGCCCAGGTTGCCCAGAGCAGTGGTGGCTGCCCCATCCCTGGAGGTGTTCAAGGCCAGGTTGGATGGGGCTTGGAGCCCCCTGATCAGTGGGAGGTGTCCCTGCCCATGGCAGTGTGGTAGAACTGGATGGGCTTTGAGGTCCCTTCCAGCCCAAACCATCTATAGTTCTATGATTCTATGAGTATGGAAAGAGAAGCAGAAGTGGTATCAACATGCCCTATGTTTGGTTTATGATAACACCTAATTTGATGCTGTTTTTCACAAATCCAAGAGACTCAGCCCTCTGGACCCTCACCCTCCTGCCACGGAGGAGGATTTTGGACCTCACACCTCAGCCTCAGGCAGAATCTCCCTCCCAAGGCTGCCCCTGGACATCCATAACTAAAGCCTTTCATTTCTGAACATCTCAGGGCTTGGTCTGTGCAGAGATTTTGTGCTTGCCCTGGACCTCCAAATGCCACAGACAGGAGAGAAGATGCAAGGAGGCATCACCAGTTCAAACCTCCCTTTAACAGACACATCCTTCTACCTCCAGCCTGGCCCTGGTAATCCCAAATCCTAGGTATTAGGCATTTAATTTTGCGTTTTATCATGTCTCCTCTTACCAGGGGGTCTGAAATTAAAAGGGAAGCAGGGAAGAGTTGAGCTTCTCTGGGTTTAATTGGTTCTGGCTGGTGGATAAAAAGGAAGGAAAGAGGAAAAAGCAATGGTTTCTTTTTCTGTCTTTCCATGGTATTTCCCAAGCAACTATAATTATTCCAAAAGAGAGGAAGAGATGCAGAATCAGGGGAGGGAGGAGAAAAACTGCCCCTTCCCTGGACATAGGAGGAATTTGTGTTCACATTGCAGTCAGCTCTGGACACAAGGGAGATGAGTGGCTCTGTGGAGCCAAGCCAGAGTCCTGGGCTGGAAGCCCATGGACATTATTTTCCATGATGCAAAGTGCAGGGAGAGAGGGACCAAGGCAGTACATGGACAAGTCAGGGGTTGGGTGCCTTTGATGTCTTGTGCCTTGCAGGAAAGCTGGAGGCATCTCCCCTGCCCTGGGCCGCTGCTGGGGAGGGTCCCAGTTGGGCTGTGAGCAGGGCTGGTTGTTGAGCACTGGAAGGGCAGGGGAATGAGCTGGGGGCAGAGCCAGAGGGGATGTGGAGTGGTGAGTTGGGGTTGGGGATCCCCATTTCCCAGCACTGGGAACTGGCAGCAGTGTGGTTTTGGCTGTGGCTCCTGAATGGTACCCAGTGCAGATCCCAGCACTGCTTTGCTGCTGCTCTATGAGTCCTGGGATATAAAAATCTCAGTTTCCATTCCCTCTCCCAGCCTGCTACACATCCTCTGGGCATCTCAGCTTTTAACTCCAGGACAGAAGTCCCAGTGCAGGATACTCCACTGCTAATGCCATTTCGCTGGTCACCCCTGGATCCTTCTGAAGCCAATCAGAAATGGAGCTGCCCTGGCTAATAAATGCACTTGTTTAACTATCATAACCACAAAGGAGAGCTTTTAATTGCATTGTTGTTACAAGGGTTTGTATTTTGACCTGAGTTGAAACATCTACTAACAATCTACCATCTCCTATCTTCAATATGCTGTTTTCTAGATAAAAATAAGCAGATCCACAGCTGATGGAATACAAGAAAAAGCCCAAATGGTGAAGCTGTGATCACACTTTTTCGTATTTAACAGGAAAAAGCCCAATGTGGGAGGTGCAGCATCCTCAGCTGCAACCACCGGCTGCTGGGGAAGGTCACTGGGGATCACTGGGATGCTGCAAGATTTCACTACCACCAGCCTCTGGCACTGCTGCACCTCACGAGGAAGCAGATGAGTTTTGGAAGAATTACACACACTTAAAGAATAATGCAACCTGCCAGCTACATAATGCAGCCCAGATAAATGGAACCGACAGCTGGAGCTTACCCAGGTAAAACCGCCAGAGCAAGAGGGCTCTGGGGACGGGCGATGAGCTCAGGGATAAAGTAGGACATTTATAGACCTGAATCTGTGAGGTCTTTCCCTGTGAGGGTGTGCAGAGGTAGTTACAGATTTGGGAAACCATAGAATCACAGAATGGTTTGGGTTGGAAGGGTTCTCAAAGCCCATCCAGTTCCACCATGGGCAGGGACACCTCCCACTGGATCAGGGGGCTCAAAGCCCCATCCAACCTGGCCTTGAACACCTGCAGGGATGGGGCAGCCACCACTGCTCTGGGCAACCTGGGCCAGGGCCTCCCCACCACTCATTGTGAAGAATTCCTTCTTGGGAAGATGAGATGAGGAGGTGGGACCTCTCACCTTGCTCTGCAGCACCCAAGAGCTGACTGCACTTGCAGGACCAGGCACACCCTCACTGCCTGAGCCCTCTTCTTTCCCACTCTGTTGCAGGCACAGCCAGCAATACATGGGTGATAAATGATCCACAATATGCTGGTTTAGGCCAGTAAAGTAGTAAATCAACCTCCAGCAGCAGCGAGCCCACTACCCCAGATCATCTCCCTGCTGAAGACTGTAATTAAGATTGAAGTTGGATTTTTTCCACAGCAAATTCATTTTCACCTTAAAACTAAAGGAGAAAAAACCCATATAGTGTGATGGATGAACTCTACTCTCTTCCACCTTCTTCATAGCAAGTTCCTTCCTCTTTACCTCTCCTCCAGTGCCAACCTCAGCCTCCTCCATGTCCCTGTACATCAGAGCTGATGCCTTTCCAGACATCTCCTGCAGGGCACTTTACAAATTCCCACCCGTAGGCTCAGCCCCAAAACAGATCACTCAGAAATGAGTAGGATTAACTATAACCCCACGGGACTGTAGCATTGTCCTTTTCAGCCTCAGCTGAACCACCCAGCTCTGCAGTTTGTCTGTGGGGCACAGGTGGTCCTGGTTACCAGTTGAGATGTGTCACCCCCTTGGGGGGGATTTCAGTTTGCCACCCTCAGCTGGAAAAAACTCTCATTCCCAGACCAATGACAGGACCCAAGGGAATGGCAGGAAGATGTGCCAGGGGAGGGTTGGGTTGGACATTAAGAAAAGGTTCTTCCCCCAGAGGGTGGTGGAGCACAGAAGCAGCTCCCCAGGAAAGCAGTCACAGCCTGACAATATTCCAGCAGCCTTTGGCCAACATCCTCAGCCCCACGGGGTGAATGTTGGGGTTGTCTTGTGCAGGGACAGGAGTTGGACTGGATGAACCTTGTGGGTCCCTTCCAAATCAAGACATTCTGTGGTTCTGAGGTTTCAGTCTCACTGGAGACTGCTGGCATCCTGGTGCATCCTTGTGAGTCCCTTCCAACCCAGGTGATTCTATGCTTCTCCAGGCTGTCCAGGTCCCCAGCAGGGAGATGGCTTCAATGCCATTGGGATGCAGGGTCAACACCGAATGCATTTCCCTGCTGCAGCGCGGGAAAGGGTTTGCAAGAAGATAGAAGAGGTTCAAAGCTCCTGGGAGCCAAGATGTGCCAGCAGATGCCTATTTATCCCACACTCTAGTGTCTGGAGGAATAGTGGAAATCTGGAATTCAGCACAACTCTGCCTCCTGCAAGCCCAAATGTTGGGCAAACGTGCAACCCAAGCACAACACAGAGGAGATCCTGATGTCCTGTGCTGCATGCTGGTAGATGCATCAAGAAAAAGGGGTGTCAGGGTGGCTTCACATCACAATATTGGCTACACACGCATTGCATGAACATCCCCGACACATCTGCTCTGCTGGTGTCTCAGCTGGTGTTCTCCTGGGAAAAGCTGCCCACAAATAACACTTTGTAGCTGAAACCCCTCGTGAGAATCGGGCTCTGCCCACTGCCATCCAGCCCAGCATCCTCAGCGCGTTGCTCCATGTGGGAACCATTACCACATGTGGCAGCAGGAAGAGTTTGTACCGTGCACACACACACAGAGCCTCTCTCTCTCTCCCACCACCTTCCTGCCCTTCCTTGTCCATAATCAACCCCACATGCTAACGAGCAGGATGCAAAGCCAACCTGCCTCCCCCCCCAGAGTGTTTGCCCATGCAGGCTCTGCTGCACAACTCGCCCTGCTGGAAGGAGCCCAAGCTGTGCCCTGCTGGCTTAACCTTTCCCTGCTCTCATTCTTGGGGAGAAACACCCAAAAGATGCTTTTCCAGGCCTGGGGAGCAGCTGCTGTGAGTTCTCTCTCTCCTGGGACAGGTTTGGATGTGGTGGTGGCACAGCCCAGCAGCGCGTGCTGCTGTTTTACAAGCAAAGCCAGCAAACTGTTTGCAATTAAAGCAGCCCAGCCCTTCCTATCACAAGGTCTTACTTCTTTCTGCTGGACCTCAGTGAGCTCCAAAGCCCTCAGATGGAGTTTCTTGGCATCGGGTGAGCTTTCCCCCCCTCTTCTTCAAGAGCCCCACTGGAAAGGATGCAGGTGCTTGGGCTGATGGCACGGAGCAGAGCTTGAGGAGGCTGGATGCACGGACAGAAATCCAGGAGGTGAAATCACACCAGTGATCCTGCTTTGCTGGGAAGTTACCTGGAAAGCACCAACCCTCATACAACCCATCCTAGTCCACACATGCCCATATATTTACATATAAGTATGTATGCACACAGAAACATCCACAGCCTCGGGGGTCATTGCCCTCTGACACCTCAGTACGAGTCCCGAGACCATCACAGCCCAATGGTCATCAGAGCAAAGGCAGTGAAACCATGAAAAATGCTGGATATAATCCCTGTGGAGAGGATTAAGCCGTGCTGATTTAGGACATGGATCTCTTAGATCGAGTCCAGAGGAGGACATGGATATGATCCAAGGGCCAGAGCACCTCTGCTATGAAGACAGGCTGAGAGAGTTGGAGTTGTTCAGCCTGGAGAAGAGAAGGCTGTGGGGAGACCTTAGAGCAGCCTCCCAGGACTGAAAGGGGCTCCAGGAAAGCTGGGGAGGGGCTCTTGATGAGAGAGTGCAGGGACAGGATGAGGGGGAACGGTTTTCAGCTGAAAGAGGGGAGATTGAGATGAGATCTTAGGAAGAGGTGTGAGGGTGGGGAGGCCCTGGCCCAGGTTGCCCAGAGCAGTGGTGGCTGCCCCATCCCTGGAGGTGTTCAAGGCCAGGTTGGATGGGGCTTGGAGCCCCCTGATCCAGTGGGAGGTGTCCCTGCCCATGGCAGGGGCGTGGAACTGGATGGGCTTTGAGATCCCTCCCGACTCAAACTGTTCTATGATTCTATAAGATCACGAAATAGACCCAAAAGCATGAAAATAAATCCCCTCCCTGATACATTTTGAGCAGGACTCAAAATCAGCGCTTGAGCATTTGGCAGAGTGTTAATGATTTTCCTGCCTATTACAGCCACGTGTCTAATTGCTCCAGCACCCATTAGGAGGGTTAGCAAATTACTCTCCCAAATGGCTCCTTTTATTCCCCAGTTGTCCTCTAGACAGAGTCCTATGGAGACCAGCTACAAGTCTTCTACTTAACACAGTCTCAAAAACTTTTGCTCCTCAGATGATCCCTTTCCCCTGGATCACTATCAACCTGGCCTTGAACACCTCCAGGGATGGGACAGCCACGACTTCTCTGGGCAACCTGGGCCAGGGCCTCCCCACCCTCATTGTGAAGAATTTCTTCCTAATGCTTAATCTAAATCTTCCCCCTTCCAGTTTAAAGCCATTCCCTTTTGTCCTATCACTACAGGCCCTTGGAAAAAATCCTTCCCCTGTTTTTCTCTAGCTCATTCAAGTACTGGAAGGAAATAGGTTGGGGAGCTCAGACACCCCTTATGAATGCCTGAGATCACTTTATGGTTGGCTTGGACAACCTTGGGTAGCTTGGAACCCTCATGGGTGGTTGGGAACCCTCATGGGTGGCTCTGCCACCACCCAACTCCACTGAGCCTTCAACGTGTGTCCCCATCACAAGGAAAGGTGATGCTTTTGGCTTTCAACCACAGCCCCCAGAGATGCTCTAACAGCTCAGCTTGACTCTTGACAGGTTTCAGCTAATAATCACACTCCAGTGTGCCTGTAAATATAATCAGTGGTAAATGCACAGATGAAATTGTGCTGGGGAAGAGAAGAGGTGCCATTTAGCAGCTTTAGAAAAGCCAGCAAAGAATCAGCTTTCTTCAGACTATCGGTCCTTGGGGAACGATAGCACATGCAATATTCAGTGGGACATGGAAAGCAACACTGAAAGAGCCATAAATATCTCCAGGAAAAAGTATTGCTGATGGAGATGATGAAGCTGAAGTGGATCAGAAGTCTGGAGAAGCCTCCTCCGCGAGCCACCACACCTTGAGGCCTTCATTAACTCCCCTCCAGCCTGTGCTTCCGGTGGGAGAACCCCAAGGTGTTTTCCCACAACGTGATGTTGTTCTGGACACCAGGAAGGTTCCTGAGTCCCAAAAATCTTTGCAGGGAGCAGGGAAGTCTGAAGGGAGTGGGCACACAGGGCGGCCCATGTGTGTCACTACACTGCTTGCCAGAGGGGCCCAGCACAGCCCTGATCTCATTACTGGATTTTCCATAACATTACAACACTGACATAATTATTACAGGATTTTCCATTTAGCCAGGCTGTAATTGAAAACTTGCTGAGGAAAAGAGAGTCGCATTCTCTAAATGAAAGTTATTCCTTTTGCTCCCCAAAAAACCCCAGGTTGTTCTCAGTTGCTCTGTTCTGGATCCCTTTACTGGTATCTCCTCCCTTGCTTGGTCCTTAGGTGGACATAAAATGTCTTCATTTCTGAAATCATAGAATCATGGAACAGTTTTGGTTGGAAGAGACCTTAAAGCCTATCAAGTTCCAACCCCTCTGCCATGGGCAGGGACACCTCCCACTGGATCAGGGGGCTCAAAGCCCCATCCAACCTGACCTTGAACACCTCCAGGGATGGGGCTTTTCTGTGTTAATCACACTCCTAACCTGTGCAGGGAAGAGGAGAAAAATCCTGCCATGTTATGATAATACCACATGCAATAAATACTATGGAAATCATCCTGGACATGTCACCTGCTGTGATTCACCATGCCTGACCTCAGAAAGTCAGTCTCCTCTGGGCTCTCCCAAGAGTTATAGGGGAAAGCTGGCATTTCTACACATTAGATCCCAAACCAGCTGTGTAGGAAAAGGAGATTAAGCTGGTTTCTTCTCCCTTGACCAGCACAGGAGCTGAGATGCCTCAGGTGAGATGTTCAGCTGATGCCACTTGGCACGAATCATACTTTTGACACTGCCCTGAAAATCCCTGCACCACACCAGATCACATAAATCCTGTCCTATCTTATTTCCCTCCTTCCTCCACGTGGCCAGGGAGAAGGGATGAGAGCCGACAGCACTCGCGTGTGGTAGGAACAGGCTCAGGCTGGAGCTCTTGTCCTCGCTTGCCCTCGAGCTGAGCAGTTGATGCTCTGTGTTGTAGCTGCTGGCAGATGGCTCCTCACCCATCCGGATGATGCCCTCCCTTGAAGCCAAGCAAGAGCAACATGTGATGGTCCCTTGTGGTCCAAGGTTGTTTGGCTTCTGCCTGTGAGCAGAAAAGAGTAAAGAGGGTAACAGAAGGTAAAACCATCCATTATTTGCAGAGTATCTCTGCCAGGGCAGGTCTTACCCCGCGGGATCAACGGAAGACATTGTTTTCTTTATCCCTTGGAGTAATTAGTCAGTTTTACTGCTCAACAAAGCTGCTTCTTTGTAGGGGAGGTCTCCTATTCTAAACCTTGTTTCAGAGGAAGTGGTAGATGATCTTAACCAGACATGTGTTCTTGAAGGGATGCAGTTGCTACTGCTCTGGCTGAGGACTCTGGAAGATCAAACACTGCTCTGAGAATTCACTTTACATCATATTCCCCTGTAAAGATGCCGTTGCCCAACTTCCGGTGTCCAGAAGGAATTAAATGCCTATTGCCAGCTTTTCCCATTGATAAAGCTCATGCAGAAACATCACATCCATCTGGATGTGACAAGGAGGTGGGCACGAGCATCTACCAGAACCTGCAACATCTCACATCAAGGCTGTGATGCCAAGGCCGTGCCAGGAGTCTCCAGCTGGGATAAATACTGGGTTTTGGGAGATATTAGCATGTTATGCTCCTCCTGGTCATCACCACCAGCTCTTTGTGACTAAAAGTGGGTTAATTTTGTTACCTTCTGTGCTGGTGTCCAGCACTTTGCTGGACAAAATGGGGCAAGCCCCTGTATTTTTATCCCACATGGAAGAATTGATCAGATCCTCCACATCCAAGTACTGAAAGGAGCTCCAGGAAAGCTGGGGAGGGGCTCTTGATCAGAGACTGCAGGGATAGGATGAGGGGGAAGGGTTTTGAGCTGAAGGAGGGGAGATTGAGATGAGATCTTAGGAAGAAATGTTTTGCTGTGAGGGTGGGGAGGCCCTGGCCCAGGTTGCCCAGAGCAGTGGTGGCTGCCCCATCCCTGGAGGTGTTCAAGGCCAGGTTGGATGGGGCTTTGAGCCCCCTGATCCAGTGGGAGGTGTCCCTGCCCATACAGGGGGGTGGAACTGGATGGGTTTGAGTTCCCTTCCAACCTAAACCATTCCATGATTCTATAAAGGTTTTCCATTTTTAGTGAACATGGAGTTATTTTCAGCCTCCAGCTGGAAACACGGTGCCAGCACACAGTACTGGGCTCTGCTGCATCACTCAGTGCTTGGTGCATTTTGAATGTAAACAGACATAAACAAGAACAGGCTTTAGGGCAAGAGAAAACTTCAGTGGCTCTGTTGTGGGGTTAACTCTATATAATATGGAGAAAAAAAAAGACAGAGCCTGTTTCCTGCCCTGCTTACATCAAGTTCTCATGCACTTTTTATAAAAGAAACTGCCTGGGTATATCCATATATAAAAAATATATATAAAAAAATATATAAAAAATTACTTGCTCTGCAGTTGGTAACATTGAACCCAACTGGTTTGATCCGAAGCCAAAGATGGTTTATTTATTCAAAATGTAAATGATTCCTATATCTGCTTCCTGGTTCACAGGGGGTTTAGGGCAGCTCTCTCCCAAATGGGTCACACAGAGTTCTGCAAAGCCTTGGAGAAGCGAAGAAAACAATGGGGAAGGCATGGAAATCCTTGTCTGATTTATGGGGAGGAGGGTGGGAAAGGGACCTCCCTGCCCCTTGGGAAAGCATTCCCAGAGCTGCCTGTGCTGGAGACCTGCTGTGAGGATGCTGTGAGGAGATGAGCAGCACAGCCAGTGGTGCAACCACCAGCACCACCACTCTCCATCTCGCACCAACTGTATCTCTGATGCTCATTTATCGTTCCAGCCCAGCCTGAGATCTCTAATTGGAGAGCATTATAGGAGTACAAAGATCCCCACAGCATCCTGTGTTGACTGAAGAGTCTCTCCTTTCAGCACCATGGGATTTTCACTCGTTTTGGGCCACCCCATCCTGACTCCTGCTGCGGTGGTGGGTAGGGGGTGGTGCTCCTGCCTGTAGCCTGGTTTCACTCAGGCTGGATGAACCTGGTGCTGCTTGCTCCTATTTATTCTGGGCTTTCTGGCCATGGGAATGGCCCCCAGCACATCTTGGTGGGAGCAGAGGAGGCTACATTGCTGCTGGAGCTGTTTTGCTGCTGCCTGAGGGCATCTTTGTGCTGTTCACTACAGGATTTGGAGGAGTTGGTGGGAAAATTATGGGTCTGCCTTTGCCTGGCAATGACTCAGGGACCCACCCTTATTTACTGCCCAACCTACCAGTCCCTCCAGACAGGTGGGACTTTTGGGAGAGTGGTTGTTGCTGGGAAGGTGGGGAGAGGAAGGATGGGAGTAAGGAGGCCATGGGTTCACAGACATATGAAGAACCATAGAACCATGAAGGTTGGAAAAGACCTCTAAGCTCATCCAGTCCCACGGTCAGCCCAATGCCAAAGTGCCACATCCACACGTTCTTTGAACCCCTACAGGGATGGAGACTCCACCACTGCCCTGGGCAGCTTCTGCCAGTGCTTCACCACTCTTTCAGTGAAGGGGTTTTTCTGAATATCCAGACTAAATCTCCCCTGGAACAACTCGAGGCTATTTTCTCTCATCCTATCATTTATTGCTTGGGAGAAGAGTCCAGCATCCACCTCACCTCAGCCTCCTTTCTGGGAGCTGGTGAGAGTGATGATGTTACCCCTCAGTTCCTATTCTCCAGGCTAAATTCAGGCTAACTCATTTCTAATAAATCGTTAAGTGATTATTGGCAATATCTGGCCTCGTTTGTGCCTTAATCTCTCAGCCTCTCTTCCAGCCTGCAGTCTCAGCAGTCAGTGAACACTGGGGACCATGACAGGGACAGGGCTTTTAAACCCCTCCAGGGATGGTGACTCCACCACTGCCCTGGGCAGCCCCTGTCACTGCTTGACAGCCCTTTTGGTGAAGGATTATATCCCAATATCCAGTGTAAACCTACCCTGGTGCAACTCGAGGTTATTTCCTCCCAGCCCATCATTGGTTACTGGGGAGAAGAGCCCAGCACTCACCTCCCCACAACCTCCTTTCAGGAGCTGCAGAGAGCAATGAGATCTCCCCTCAGCCTCCTCTTCTCCAGACTGAACAGCCCCAGGGACCTCAGATGCTCCTGATATGACTTGTGCAGTGTTCATGGATGGGAAGAGAATTGATTGTAGGAGGGTGGCAGAATTAATGGATCACATGAAGAATTGGATGGGGAAGGAGCTTTCCAGGGCAGTGTGGCAGAGCAGGCAGGGGACTCCCGCAGGCAGGGGAGGGAGACCAGAGAGAGGGAAAACAATCCAGAGAGAAAAACTGTTCCTGAGTTCTGAAGACTCATTAGGTTCATTTGTTCATCATATGGGGCTCTGGCATAGTGCAAGGAGGAGGAAAACAAATCTCTTTGATGGAGCAGGGAATCAACATTTCAACTGCATTTCCAACAGTGAAGATGCTTGAAAAGTTTTCCACTGAAACTTAAGAGCAAGACCTTCCCCAGCCACCGACCAGCAGCGGAGATGTGCTGGGGAGATTTATATCAGAGTCTCTTCTCTGGCCTTTTTCAATTCCATCTGTAAGAGAGACGAGTTCAAGATGGTGCAAAAACCATCTGGAGAGACTCATTGAATAGTTGTGTGGTCCCTCTGAGTAAGGCAGAGACATTCCACAGCGTCCCAGCACTTTGTGTCTGCCAGGGATAACAAATCCCAGAGCCGCGTGCCCCGGGTACCTGAGCCCAGAGCGGAAAAGCTTCTTTTGAGTCTTAGGAGGGACCTGGGGTTGTTTAGATTGGAGAAAAAGAGCCTGAGGGGAGACCTCATCACTGCCTACAACTGCTAGAATGGAGGTTGTGGTGAGGTGCGTGGTGGTCTCTTCTCCCAAGCAGCAAGTGTTGGGACAAGAGATGGCCTCAAGTTGCACCAGGGAAGGTTTAGACTGGTATGAAAGAAAATTTCTTCACTGAAAGGGTTCTCAGCACTGGAAGGTGCTGCCCAAGGCAGTGATGGAGTCACCATCCTTGGAGGGGTTTAAAAGCTGGGTTTAGAAGTGGACAGGTACGTTTAGACTCGATGATCTCAAAGGTCTTTTCCAACCAAACAATTCTACGATTCCATGAAGCAGAGGCATTTGGCATTCCTGACCCACAGAGCTGCCGGCTCCAGCACAGCCACGACCAAACCATGGAGTTTGAAACAGCCCTTTTTTGAATTTGTTTTAACACTTGAGTGATTTGAGTGAACTGAAAGGGATCCTGGAAAACATTCTGCAGGTGGAAATGCTTCTTAAACCAGCATTGCTGCAAAAAGCCACTTTCTGGCCTAAAAGGACCCACGGCAACATCAAGTTGACTCTGGCGACACCATAACCTTGTTTTTAAGGATGAACCTCACTTCAAATGTAAAACTCACGTGACTGAAGACACCGCTGCCACGTTCTGAGATGGGAACTGGTGGAGAAGGGCTTTGCAGGGGGTTTGCTGGAGTCCCCGTGCCAGCACCTCTCGGGCTGTGGCACAGAGTCCCTGCTCACACAAGTCTGCAGCACATTTCTTGGAGGAACAACTGGAAACATCCCAGCAGCAAATGTATCCATCTCCAAAAGGGAAAAAAAAACCCCTTGCTTACATTAACAGTGTCTGGATGGTGAATAATGAAGAGAGGAGAGAGCATTGTGGGGCAATTCATAAGCCGTGGCTGTACTTGGTGGCAAGGAGTTCAGAAAGTATTAGGGGAAGTGAGAGGCAAAGCCAATAAATCATGGAGCAAGTGCCCTGCAGGAATGGGCTGGCACTGCTGGTGGAGGCTGGGCACTGCCCTCAGCTCCCAACATGCTGTAGGGGCAGCTGCAGTCTCTCAGCCTCATCAGAAAGGCCTCAGGGAGAATTAGGATGAAAGCTTCAACACCTGATTTTTGGGGAAAACCAGCTGGGGGCATATTGCAATTTATCAGCTAATTACAATTAGAGCAGACACAAATGCCCAAGTGAATTAATTAAAATGGTTATGGGGCAAAGTGAAGGAGCCCAAGAGGGCATTAAGGAAGGTAAAACAGACATAGAGACCCCAAACCACAGTTTTAACGTGAACTCAAAATGATAACAAGTTTGTGCTGGTGTTAGTTAAACACTCAAATTTGGAAGCTGCTGTAGGCAGAGGGCAGAGTTCTGGGATGCTTTGAAACAGAAAACCACGAGGGATTGGAATATTCTGTCAGCAATGGAGAACAGTGAGGAACTTCGGGGTCAGGGACAGCCCTGGTGGATGAGGCCGGTCAGGCTGATGCAAATCCCCAACATAATAAGGACATGGAATTGTTGGAGCGGGTCCAGAGGCCACAAAGATGATCCGAGGGCTGGAGAACCTCTGCTCTGAGGACAGGCTGAGAGAGTTGGGGTTGTTCAGCCTGGAGAAGAGAAAGCTCTGGGGAGACCTTAGAGCAGCCTCCCAGGACTGAAAGGGGCTCCAGGAAAGCTGGGGAGGGGCTCTTGATCAGGGAGTGCAGGGATAGGATCAGGGGGAAGGGTTTTCAGCTGAAAGAGGGGAGACTGAGATGAGATCTTAGGAAGAAATGTTTTGTTGTGAGGGTGGGGAGGCCCTGGCCCAGGTTGCCCAGAGCAGTGGTGGCTGCCCCATCCCTGGAGGTGTTCAAGGCCAGGTTGGATGGGGCTTTGAGCCCCTGATCCAGTGGGAGGTGTCCCTGCCCATGGCAGGGGATTGGAACTGGATGGGCTTTGAGTTCCCTTCCAACCCAAACCATTCTATCATTCTTTGATTCTAAATAAAGGAGAGGCCAAAATATACAGCTTGGCTCCTCCTGATGGAAGACAGAAAAGGTTAAGACACTGCCTGCATTTTGATTGCCAGGTTTAGGGGGAGGAAAGTGAGGGGACAAACCCAGGGACCTCTGGGATGACGACAGAGCCAGTCAGCTCAGCATCCCCACGACCACGTGCTGGGGTCAGACCTAAACACGGGAAAAATGAGCAGGGTTCCAACTTATATTAATTTTATTCACATTTCCAGGAGAAAGCATCAGTGGAGTGCCACGCCACGGCGAGTGTCACAAAGCTCAAGTATTGTTCGGTTTAGAAGAGGTGAACATCTCAGAGGCGGAACCGAGGCCGCGGGCGCGCGCTCCCTTCCCCTGCACGTTTCCAGTTCAAGTAACAGGAATGTCAAAAATAAGCTGGCTCATTGCAGGATAGAGAGGATGTCAGAAACTTTAAAGCTTTCTGTGGTATAAATCCCTAAGCAGGGCATGAAAGTGGCAGGCAGGAAATCTTCTCCAGCTGAACGGGCTTCATCCCCTGTGCTGAACGGTGCTTTTCCCTTTGGTTGGAGCTCTGCTATCAGCACTGGGGATGCTTCTGTCCAACTTTAATGTGATCCATTACCCACAGCAGGAATTTGCTGCTGCTGGATTACAAGGATGATCACTGGTGATGGCAGAAAAAATGTTAACAGGACTTCTTTATGGAGGAGAAAAAGGGAAAAATGGGATAGTTTTGGTTTTCAAAAACACAATAAAATCATATCCAGGAATAAACTCAGTTTTAATGGAGAAATATGACTTCCCTGTTGCTCTGCTGGCCCATGGGAAGTTGTCTCAGCTCTGTGTTGCTTCTAAGTAATATATTTATCCTTCCAAGTGACTTCTGGGCTCAGTTGGGCCAACAGTTGGTTTCTGCTGGCACTCAGCAGTCCACAAAAGTCTCCTAAAAGCATTAACCCGTTTCAGCCCAGCTCGCCACATTACTACAACTTTTTCGCTTTCTGTTTCAAAGTGCATCTTTCAGAGGAGGCAACAAGGCATGAGACAACCAAAGGCACCCACAGAGCCCTCACCTTGACACAGACCTTGAGGGAGAAAGGGCAGAGCTGAGTTTGTGCAGGCAGAGGGTGGCGGCAGGAACTGCAGGTGAGAGCTCCCTGGTGCAAGCAAAACAGCAGCAGCAACCTCTGAATTCCTAAGTTATGGGGCTAAAAGATGAGCTGGTTTAGGTTTTTTTCAGCCATGTAAATATTAGGGAATTTTAAACACATCCAGTGATGACACTGGAAATCTTTTGCCCCTGCATTATGTGAAGTTGCTTAGTTTTATTGGAATACAGCTATATTTGGAAAAGCAGTTGATGATAGATGTGTGCACATTCTTGCTTGCTCTGCAAAGACAATGATCAGATTACAAAAAAAAGGCACAAGAAGCACATTCCTCCTCCTTCTATCCCTAAAAGGGCTCCTCCTTGCTGAAAGCACTCCTCTTGCTGTCACTGAGCAAACTCCAAGTGCACATTTTCATCTTTGATCCAGCTGGCTTGGAAGCCTCTAGGATTAAAGATTTCTCTCTGTTTGAATAATTTCAGTGACTGGAATCTCATTGCTTGTTTCACTGATTCTCTTCATCCTCCATCTATATATAGTAAAGGATGAAATAATGTCATATTTTCTCTTACTGCTAGAGGCAATCTGCTCTTCCCCAACTGAGTTTCCCAAAGGAAGGAGATAACATAGAAAATCCATCAGGACCTGCTTGCTAAGAAAGAAGAACGAGGTGGAATTGCACCCATCTCACCTGGCTGGGTGTCAGGGAGGGGGAAACTGGAGCAACGAAGGGCTTGGGGTTATTTAACAAGGCAGGAATAAAGCAGTGCAGATACAGATCCTCTGCTCCAGTTGTCAGGAAATGATTTTGCTGGGCCCAGAAGGCGAGTTGTGTCAGAGTGCTGGAGATGCCACTTAGAATTCAAGTCTTTACACTGACGCCGGATGCGCAGGGATTCAGGAATGTGACTCTTTGGTGAATATCCTGCTTATTATACTGAAAATGTATTTCAATAAATTAAATTCCTATCTTGCCTACTCCTTAACGCTGCAGTAAAAAACTCCCTTGTAGTTGCCTGGCTAATATTTATGTTTTGGCTATTAAATATCCCACTAACCCTACATTTTCTCTGTGGAAGGCTTAAACTCCTTAATATCTTATACAAAAATAGAAAATTCGGGGGCAAATTGCTCTATTAATCCAGGACTGCATGGCTTTAGTGGCGTGGATTTTGCTCTATTTAGTTTTAAGGAACTTAATACAGGTCACAAGGACCTTCTCAGCAGCAGGAAGGACGTGGAGTGATAAGGGAAAGAAGATGAAGTGCATTCCTTGTGTCACCAAGCAGTCACCGGGAGCGCGTTCGTCCTGTTCCTGACAGCTTTTGGAGAAGCTGCAGGGCTGAGACTAAGGCAACCCCACTGGTGACAAGGATGGCAAGTTCAGGAGGGATGGATCCCATTTCATCATGCAGTGCCCCAGGAATCCTGCAAGCCTGGGCTGAGGCTGACAGCACGTTGGCCTTCGGCAATGCCTTCTACGCTCACTGACAGCGCTCGGAGGGGCTCAGGCACACGGAGTTCAGCTTTGAATGAAGGGGTGAAAAGGCTTCCCTAGGTAAGATGGTTCTAGCAAAACTCTGAACAGCCAAATACTTAACAGGGAGAGGGGCCAGAGCAGGGGTGAGGAGCTAGCACGCTTCCAGGCATGAAACGAACCACTGAGCAGAGCCCTGCAGGGCTCCCAGCTCCCCCCAGGGTATCCACTGTGACCTCTGGAAGTAACAGTGAGGAAATTCTCCATCCAAGACACTGCAGTCCTAGGTGCACATTCCTAAAAGAGTGTTCTGATTTCAAGCAGAGCAGGATTGTGCTTCCCTACTGCCAGGAGAGCACAAACTGCACGCACAGCACAGCAGCCACAAGCTTTGCCCCCTCCCTGACACAGATTTACTCTTTCTTCTGAGAAGTGATTCTTACCTCACTTTGCTGTCTGGTTAAACCCTGATTCCCCTTCAGCCAAACTTCCCTGTGTGCCCTGCCTGTCTTGCTGCTCGAGAGGCAGCAGAGCTGGTGCCCTGCTGCTACAGCAGGTAGAACAGACCCCGGCCCACCTGGAGGCTGAAAAGGCTGAAGCACAAAGCATTCATGAATACTGATGGCTCAAAAGTAAAAGGAAATTACTCCTAGGAAATCTGTTCACATACACAGCCTTTGCTGAGCTTCCAGCTCACATTCCTAGAATTTGGCTGCCAGAGGAGACAGCAAGAACAAACCCATCAAACTCCCAAGTGCTCCTGATTGTGCTGGTTTGCCATGAGATGCCCGTGGTGCAGAGAACAGGAGAATTACAGCCAGAATCTTCATCTCTGTTTCCCATGGGAGGTATCCTTCCAAGAGATCTCTGCCTGCCCACAGCCTGTCTACACAGGGCTGGCTCCCTGCTCTCTGGTGACACGACCGAGAACATTCTGCTGGCTGCCAGAAACGACACCAGAATTTAAACATCAGTCTTGAAAAAGTCAGCTCTTGGGTCACAGCATTGAAGGATACGGGTGAGTTGCTCTGAAGTGCATCTTTTTCCTACTTTCTTACTCTCTTTTCTCAGTTTTCATACATGCAGAATGTATCAAACATGCTGGTGAGAACTCAGTCTCTCTTTCAGGCACTATCATGGAGCTTGGCAGTCGTTTCACTCACAGCTTTCTTCTTGCTATTGCAGCTCCACCAACGTTACCCTGGATTCCCCTTAAAACTGGAGGTTTCTTCTAGATCTCAAAAAGAGATTGATACACTAAACAGAAATTCAATTACTAAATATAATAATATCCTCTTCTTGGAAGTGAAGCTGCCCATATTCCAGACTGTGGCAGGATTTTTATGTCCTCAAAATAGTTTAAGAAGTTCTACTCAAACTACTTCTGAGTCCCGATCTGCCCATTCAGCACGTGATAATGATCTCAGTTGAAGATCCCCGTCAGTTCCTCATGGGCTCTGCCACAGAGCTCTTCTCAGATGTCTTCTGCAGACTTGAGCATGAGGATGGCATTGTAGATCTTCAGGGCGGGACCCAGCTTGACACCGAGTATTTTAACTATGTCGTTCTGGTTCAGGAGCAGGAAGGCTTCACCATCTATCTCCTGGAGGGTGGAAACACAACGTAAGATAAAGGTTGCCACCAAGAGACAGGCAGGATTCTCACTTCTGGTTGTTTAGATTGGATATTAGGGAAAGCTTCTTTACTGAAAGAGTGGTGAAGCCCTGGCAGAGGCTGCCCAGGGCAGTGGTGGAGTCTCCATCCCTGGAGGGGTTCAAAAACCACATAGACATGGCACCTGGGGACATGGTTTAGCAGGCACGGTGGTGGTGTTGGGCTGATGGTTGGAGTCGGTGATCTTAGAGGTCTTTTCCAACCTTAATGATTCTATGATTCAATTACACAACATACTTTGCCCTGAGGAATGGAAGTACAAACACAGGTCTGAACACTGAAACCTTTTACTTCTCCCTACTTCTGGCACCCACACTCCTGTGAAGTTCCCTGGGATGCTGCCCTTTCCAAGGTCTCAGACCTTATCTCACCACCCTTCTTCTAGGAACAGAGAAGCCAAAGTGTGGGCAAAGCTTGTGGACTGACCGTGAGGAGCTTGCTTGTTGATTAGACTTTATGATCACTGGGATTGCTCTAAAAAGCCAACAACTGTCAAAAATCCTACGGCCTATTCATGATCTTTGGCCAGAAATTACATCAGGAAATCCAGACGTGAGTCTTCAGGAGGCAGCTATCCAAGAATTATAAATATTACACTGATCTACAACGATCAGAACTATAACACTGTCATTTCCTAGTGCATTCAGTACACACTGTCATTGCAGAGACTCTTCAGCCCCTCCTACACTGTTCAAGGTAAAATTTAAAGCCAAACACCCTTTTTTTTCTGTTTTCTTGGGTCAGCTCTGCTAAAAACCTTCCAGATGAGAACAATTCCTGAGGTGTGAACATCTGGCCACTCTCACAAGTAGGATGCTCTATGCTCACAGACATCTAATCTCTGTTTAAAGGGGAGACAGGAGGCTATTGTGAAATTGTTTTCAATGACACTAAAAGGCCTCGTGTGGCACGTGGTAAAGGAGAACAAGGCATAGTAAGGACATGTCATCCTTCTGGACTTACACACATACTCTCTCCTATCCCATCAGCAGGGAGAGATTTGATTAAATTCAAAGTCAGCAAGTGAAAAACAAACTGCTTTGTGAAAATTCAGGATGCTCCAGGTAGCAGTAAGTGAAATCATAACAGATTATTTTAAGAAGAGGTTAAAACTTCGCTTGGGTTTACAAGAACATCCACAGAGACAACACAGATCTAATTAATAGAAACCCCAAATGCTGCAGGGAAGAAGCCAAAGATTAATGGACTCAGACAAACAATATGTGTCTCCCTAAGTTATTCCATTAAAGTCCATTTACAGGGACTGACAGCATCTCATCCTCTCAGTTGATGTTCACCAGTGCAGCAGACTCCACCGGACACTCAACTCAGCCAGAACAACAATTCCATTTCCATAGCCTTCCTAACCAGAACTTCTCTGGATGTCAGCGACTGGTGGAAGAAGACACATTGAATAAACAACATATGATTAAAGCAAAGAGCTGGGAGCCAGGAGATTTGGTTTCCCATTCTCCAACCACACAAAACATCATTAGCAAGTTACTTAACCTTCCAGTACGACAGGACTGGGAACAACAGCAGTGCTCCCAGTCCACAGATGGCCAAGAGGTCCCCAAATCTTATGTGCAATGGCCTGGAGTCTCTGTTACTGCAGTGAACATGTTAAAAGTAGGCTAAAATAGGCTGCTTAAATCAAATAATATCAAGTCAAGAGGAGCAAAACCTGCTGGAAAACAGCCTTACATTTCAAAATGCTTTCGAGTCCATTATTAGTATTATTACTACAGTTCATTTTCACAGCGTTGCCGCAAAGATACTTGTTTTAAAGAGTCTTTTCCTGAACCAGACCTAGAAACAAGTGCTGTGTCAGTGCCTGTGCTTTATTGTTCACTTCTTTGCTTGAGCTTATTGGGATGGCTTTTAAAATTCTGTGCACAATTGGTTCTCTTAATTCCTAATATAAGCAGCAACTTCT
This sequence comes from Tapera naevia, assembly GCA_033556795.1. NCBI lineage: Eukaryota > Metazoa > Chordata > Aves > Cuculiformes > Neomorphidae > Tapera > Tapera naevia. The sequence goes on from JAUMJJ010000221.1 coordinate 1,034,343, forward strand.
CCCTCTCCTCCCCACCGAGAGAAGTCTGCGAGGGATTTATTTATCCTGAACAGAGAGCACTCAAAGGCCTGATTACAGCTAATGGACCACGTGTGGAACTCTGCAGTCCTGTCACTCATACCTGAATTCTGGCCAAAGCCAAACTGCTAAAAGGGTTTTAATTTCAAACTGACAATTTGGTTTGAGCACAAACCTGAAAAACTAGCCAAGCCCCTCTCGTTTGGCACAGGGAATCAGACTTTGAGGCTGCAGAAAGAAAGGTATTAAAATAGAACGTGGCTGTCTGCTCTCTGAACTGGAAAGCACTCACTGTGTTCAGGACCCGTTTAAATTCATAGAATCATAGAATCATCTGCTTGGAAAAGACCTCTGAGATCATCGAGTTCAACCGTACCTGACCAATACCAAACCAATGTCTCTCAGAAACTAATCTATCTGTCTTTTAAACACTTCCAGGGATGGAGACTCCACCACCTCCCTGGGCAGCTGTGCCAGTGCCTGAGAACATTTTCAGTGAAGAACAGAACTATAATAGAAGCATAATTATGGCTAGTAGAAATAAAACACATTGTGAATGGCTGGAATCATTAGTTTTTCCAGTTACATCTTACCTGCCAAACTCTCACCTCTGAACACACCTTCACCAGAAATCAGGATGCACCTTTCACACCCAGCTACACTGAAAGATTGGCTTATTCAAATAAACTTCATTATTCCCACTACATCCAATTACAGTTTTCAACTCCACTGTTACACTCTCAAGAGTGGGTTTTGCAAGCCTCCATCTCTTTTGCTTTATATTTTGCACATGTACATGGTTTTTAAAATGAGGGAAAACAAAATACAGATACATAAATCCCATAAAATGTACTACAGCTTGATTCATCCTGAAAGGAAGCCAGCTCTGGGGAGCAGTCATCTATTAAAAACCTGCCCTTTACAGTTGCTACGACGTGCAGTGCTTTTCCTCAGAGGAACAGAGAGGGTACAGCCTCTTCCCTCTTACGATCAGAGCTGTGGGGACAGAAGGGGAGGTCTCTGTGCACATTTGTCTTCATAAAGAATCTCCATGTTGTACCTGCAGTGTATCTGGGGGCCAAAGCACCCAACAGAGCCCAGGTGTGTGTGAGCCATGCCAAGTGGGCTAAGAGGAGAGCTGTGTCCTGTGCTGGCTCTGGTTTCTTGGAATCATAGAATCATAGAATGACCTGAGCTGGAAGGGACCCAAAAGGATCATGGAGTCTAGTCCCTAGACACAGGACAATCCCAACATTCAACTGTGGGGCTGAGGGCATTGACCAAATGCTCCTGGAATGCTGGCAGAGTGGGTGCTGTGACTGCTTCCCTGGGGGAAGAAACTCTCCCTGATATCCAACCTAACCCTCCCCTGGCACATCTTCCTGCCATTCCCTCCAGTCCTATCACAGGTCACAAAAAAGCAGAGCTCAGCCCCTGTTTCCCCTCCCTCCCTTGTGAGAAGGCAGCAAACAGCTCTGAGATCCCCTCTCAGGCTTCTCTTCTCCAGGCTGAACCAAGAACTTCAGCAGAAGTCACGGTGAACCAAAGGAATCTGAGTCCAGCCCAGCAAGGTGCAGCAAAGACAGCACACACTGCACGCAGGAGATGCTCTGATTTCCCTGTTGCTGCTTATTGCAGGAAAGGTTTCCCTCCCTCTCTCCCCTCAGCCCTGGGGGAAGCCAGTGATTCCTGGGAACCCCTACGACTGCCAGCCTCACCAGAAACAGCAGGCATATGTGCTCGTTAGAGCGAGCAGATGAGATCCTCGTTGTGCCATTCCAACAGGACATCATTAGAGCGATGCCAAAGCCACTGCACGACAGCCCAAGACAGGATGTTAAGCATAAGCTCAGTGATTGGAACTGCAGGGGAAATTTAAAGCAGCAGAATGCAATTAGCCGTGCTGGAATTCAGCTCGATGCCGAAGCTGCCTCCTAAATGCCACAGGCTTTTAATGACAACTTGGAGCATGTCTGTGCTCCCCACGCTGTAACTCTGGAGCGACGGGGTACGAAACCACCTCGCTGCCCTCAGACCCACAGCACAGCACAGGGTTTTGGGCAGACTTGACTTACCTCGTCCCTGAAAACAGATGCTTGCTCTTTGCAACCAGATAAACGCTGGACAAAGCTCACCACCTGGAATTGTATTTGGGAAAAGAGAAATAGGGACAATTAAAATGGGGTATCATCAAGTGAAAAGGTCATATTTCTGTATATGAGTTCTATAAGCAAGAGTTTTTAAACCTTAACAGAATCACAGAATGTCCTGAGCTGGAAGGGACCCACAAGGATCCAAAGTCCAACTCCTGGCCCTGCACAGGACAACCCCAACATTCACCCGTGGGGCTGAGGGCCTTGGCCAAAGGCTTCTGGAATATTGTCAGGCTGTGACTGCTTCCCTGGGGAGCTGTTCCAGTGCTCCACCACCCTCTGGGGGAAGAACCTTTTCCCAATGTCCAATCCAACCCTCCCCTGGCACATCTTCCTGCCATTCTCTTGGATCCAGAGAGAAGAGCTCAATGTCTGCTCCTTCTCCTCATCCTTTGAGGAAGATGGAGACCACAATGAGATCCCCTCTCAGTCTCTTCTTCTCCAGGCTGAACAGACCAAGTGACTTCACCTGCTCCTCATATCTTCCTCTCTAAATCCTTCATCAGCTTTGTGACTGCCTCTGGACACTCTCCAGTAGCATTAGATCCTTTTTATCCCATGGCACCCAGAACTGCACCCAGCACTTGAGGTGGAGCCGCCCCAGTGTGGAGCAGAGTGGGAAATACTCTCCCAAATCACAACTCTCCCCTTGATGAAGGGCAGACATGAAAAATATTACTGAGTTGTTGCTGCAGCTACCAATAATACTTTCCCTGTTGCCTTTTGGCCACTTGTCTTTCTGTAAAAGTCCAGTTTCTCCGTGGCCCAAAAGGGTTGTTACAGACTATAGAATCACAGAATAGTTTTGGTTGGAAGAGACCTTAAACCTCACCCAGTTCCAACCCCCCTGCCATGGGCAGGAACACATCCCACCAGACCAGGCTTCTCAAGACCACATCCAACCTGGCCTTGAACACCTCCAGGGATGGGGCAGCCAAAACCTTCCTGGGAAACCTGTGCCAGGGCCTCCCCACCCTCACTGTAAAGAATTTCTTCCTAATGTCTAATCTATATTTTCCCCCTTCCAGATTAAAGCCATTATAAACTACCAACAATCCTTACAGGTTAGAAGCCGTGCATGGCTGTGCTATTTTAAACCCACCCACAACTTCACTTTCTCTGCAGTGTTGCTGAAAAGTAATTTTACAAAGGAAAAAAGGATTTAGACAGTTTCCCATGATGACAAGCCTTTGGGAGACAAGATAAACCAACCACATGAGCACTGCTGGTTTACCAACATACAGAAGGCAAGAGAGCTGGGGAGGAGAGGAGTTTTGGTTTTCTTTAATCCCCTGTGGGTGCAAAGGATCCATGGAACTGACAGGATTAAAAGAGTAAAAGTTAATTTTACATTTCACATTAGGGAAAACCTGCCTAAGCAGGAAATCTGTTACCATTTGGAATAATCTCCCTGGAGATGTGCAAGCAGCCCTTGGATTACATTATATAATGCTAAGTAGTGCGAGGAGCAGCCCTGAACCCAGTGAAGGATGACTTAATACACATTGTCTTCTCCAGCTGTAGTTTCACTGGTTCATAGGAGATTTGTATATTGAGGCATAATCAGATCAAACATCTCATGCTAATTGGATGCTCCCTCACAGGAACAGCTCTGTTTCACAAGGCATAATCATTTGAGTTATTACAGACGCGACATTTCTTCCATGAACACAAACAAACAATTAGGAGGGGTCACTGTCAGATACGAGCTTCCCTTTTAATTCACTACTGTCAAACTCCCTCCTAAATCGTGCCACTGCATCTCCAGCTGATCCCACCACTTGACTAATAGTCATTCCCTTCCCCCTGCTCCAACCACGCGGGAACGGAGCTGTCAGCGTGCCCTGAGGTTCTGCTCTACCCTGGCAGAAGCCGATTTGGGTGAACAGCTCTGACTCCCGTGGTTTCTCTTATGCAATCTGAAAGGAGAGCATCCCTCTCATGTTCCACCCTCATCTTCTGCTCCGTTTTAAAGGGAACCCCTAAAATCCACATCTCCACCAGGCAGTGACTCCAAATTTCCTCCTGCAGAAGGGCAAGCTCCTACTATAAACAAATAACAAACCACTACTTTTCTTTTGAACCCCCCCCTCACCTTTATAATTAAAATATAAATAAAAATCCTTCTGCAGATTCTGGTACCTTCCAGAACTTAAAAGCCAGCTGGATGCTGGGGAACAATACAATAAGTGCCCTCCCGTGTCCATGGTACTGAGAGGCTGGGAGAAATCTGCAAGGAATGACCTGAGCTTGCCTTGCTTTTGAGTCTGTCTCTGCATAACTGCTGCTGGCTACTGTCACAGACACGGAGTGAGGGGCCTTTGATCTGTTCCAGAAGGCATTTGTAGGGACACTGCAAGCACTCTGTGCCACAGGAGTGGCCTTTTAAACAAACAAGAGCCCTGGGGTTTACCAGGAACAGAGAAAAGACAGAGAAGGAGGATGCAAGAGGAGAATTCTGGTGGGAGGTGTCCCTGCCCATGGCAGGGAGGTTGGAGCCGGATGATCTTTAAGGTCCCTTCCAACCCAAACCATTCTCTGATTCTGTGAATACAGGAGAGAAGATTCCCAGGATGTGAGCTGGACCCTGGTTCTGCTGAGCTGCAGTGACCTGCCTGGCCCATCCTTGCTGGGGGAGGGACCCCCAAGCCAAGATGCAGCAGCTGAGGGAGGCTGGGGTGCACAGGGCAAAACACAGCAACTCCATGGGCCAGGGGAAACCAACACAGCCCCACAACGGTGGCACTGGAACCCTGAACGGCCAGAAAGAGTAAGGCCGGGGACTCAGGATGAAGGTGGGAGGTGTCACACAGGTCAGGAGCACTGTGGGATCAGCAGATGAGGGCTTCTTCTTTGAGGAGGTGAATTCCCACCTGCCCTTCCTGCTGGGGACAACCTCAGTGCTTGCAGAGCTCTCTGGTGAGAGCATCTTACACTAGGACTGCAGGGAAAGGGAAGGGGGTGAAAAAGAGCCGAGAACCCCTTGGAAACTCCACACAGCCCCTACAGAAGGTGCTGATGCCACCCCAGCTGTGTGAGGTGCTGATGCCACCCCAGCTGTGTGAGGCACTGCATTTGTATTCCTTTCTGGTGAGTTTGGAAGGAGCCTCCCAAAGCACCCCTCCGCTCCAGCAGAACTGGCAGCGCCGCGTGAGACTGCAGAGAGAAGCTGGGTTCAACCAGGACTCAGTAACCCACAAGCACTCAGCACAGGGACAAGGTATTAGCATCTGCTGCAGGATTAACTAATGAACAATACAACTCTAGCACATATTAATGTCCTTCTGTGACTTAATATCCCCCACTAACTCTGCTCTGAAAACTTGATAGGAAGCCTTCTGTAAATAACAAAGCTGCATTAAAGTAGCTGCTCTTGTTGGCTGCTCAGAGTTACCAGGAGTTTCTTAGCTTGAGGGCCCCTAAATGCTGCTGCTCTGCTGTTCAGCTGTGCTCAACCAACAGAGAATCAAAGCAATGTTTTTTTCCTTAATGTGGGTTTTATAAAATAAAACCAGTTCTTCAGTCTAAAACCAAAGGAGAGTTTCCCTCCCGCCGTTGGTCTTGTTTCTGAGCAGCAGAACAGCCTCCTTTGTGCAGCAGAGTTCAAAGCACAAGCCAAAGGCAAATGTTTGCCCTGCAGGAAGATGTTAGGAGCCCGAATGCCGACAGAGCAAATCTACTTTGGACTCCCTAAAACACAGAACGTCCTGTTTGCTTTCATCTTCCAGACCTGCGGCCACATTTCCCTGCACATGCTGATCCCGCAAGTGCTCACACAGAGGCCAAATTGATCCCTGTGGGAATTTGTGATGAACATAATTTGCAAAACCAGATCCACTGTACTGAAATCCAAGACAAAAGCAGTTGCTTTAAAGGTCAACTGCAAAGGACAATGTTATTTGGCTCATATCCTCATACAGTTCCTCCATGCTTCATCCAAAGGAAAGTGATTCTGATTTTCAGGTCAGAGGATTAACTGCTGCTGCCTTTAGTGATTTCTAAAAGACCTTTGGAAAAATCACTGAATCCTTCTCAACAGAAAGATATTGCCCCATCCCTGGAGGTGTTCAAGGCCAGGCTAGGTGAGGCTGATCCAGTGAGAGGTGTCCCTGTGGCAGGCGGGTGAAACTGGATGGGCTGTAAGGTCCCTTCCAATCCAAACCATTCTATAATTCTATGGTTCTCTGAACAGCCAATATTTCAGAGAGATTTTTTCCCTCTCGGTATGAATTTAATTCAAACACACTTTCATTACAAAAAAACCCAAAAAACAACAACAAAAAGCCCAAGTTCTCAAACAGCCACACTAATTGCTTCACCTCTGTCACAAGTGTTGTGCTTCCCATCTCCTGTGACACTCCTAGACTCCAGTCCCCTAGCAGTTCTCCAGTGTGACAAGCAAAGTCAAGACTGGATTTATCTGATGTAAGAGGCACTTAGGGAAAATGTACTTTCTAACAGTCTCTGAAGCTCCTCTGTGCATCACGAAGAACAGCACCTTTTTCCTGCTTTGCAGATCACCTGCATCCTTGCAAGAACATTACAGCACATTTCTCTTGAATTAAATGGCCTGCAATTAAGTTCCAGGATCCAAGTTGTCACTGCTTCCCAAGTGCAGATACAAGTATTATTTATGCCCAAGGCAGCGAGGCAAAAACCAACTACTCAGCACACAAAAGACAGCAGTGTTTTCACACGCTGCCTAATTACAGGAGACACCTCCAGAGCTGGGACTGCAGAAACACATCCCCAGCTGTGCTGCTGCCTCCCTCAGAAATCAGGCCAGGCTGTGGGCAGTTTTGTTCCAGGGGAATCAGGCAGGGAGAGGCAGGAGGAGTGGGCACGCACAGTGCAGTCTGGAATTAGCTGCAGTGTAAAAGTGAACCAGCAGCAAAGTCACAGGAGAAGGGGGAGGGAGATCAGAGAGCAAAGGGGATCTGCTGTCAGAATCAGGTTTCAGGCTTGAGGGTTGGATCAAGGAGTAAATAAACAAAGAAAGGGAGGGAATCCTATCCAGGGAAATAAGCTGTGGGTATCAGAGGGTTAATAGGGATCTTTTCTCCTCCCTTATAAAAGGGCTTGGATATAACTTCTAGCTGAGTCAGCTATGGCACATGCAAACAAACAGAAAAGCATTGCCTGGGGAAGGAAATCAAGCTGTTCTCTGAGCAGCACTCCAGAAGAGGAGGGCTCTGTCATCCTGCACCCCAAGAGAGCAGCACGGGAAACTCACCTCTTCCACGCTCCATTTGGCCACGTGTCTGGCCGTGAGGCCCGAGACCTCTGGCAGGAGCTTGCAGTGCTGCTCCCAGCGGAGGTGGAGGCGGTGGGTCGGGTTGGAGGCCAGGGAAGTCATGAAGATGGAGTGGCGGAGGGCGTGCTGGAGGTCGAAATTGGGGCCTGGAAAACAAAACGAGACCAGTCAGAGCCAGAGGCTTCAAAGTAGGAGCACTTAAAGCAGAAGGAAGGGGCACGCTCTGGAGGGACAGGCGAGGCAGGGTGAGCAGGAGGCCAGGCACAGCTCCTGCATGGCACTGAGCTCCCAGGGTGCCCTTCCCACCCTCCCGAGAGGGAGAAAGGGAGGAAAAAAACCCAAACCAAACAAGATAAGATTGCCAGCCCGGAGGCTTTATCACTAGCTTCTTCCCAGGAAAATGATGTCATGCTGCTAACAGAGATGTTTGCAGCGTGTTATTGACAAGGTGGAGGAGTTCTGGTAACAGCATCTTCGGCTGGAGACGGCTGGCACGGTTCCAGCTCCCCACCCCACCCCCACCCCCCTCTCCAGGGTCCACGAGGAGCGCGACGCGTGTGCCAAACCCACGGCCCGCGCTCGCCGCCACCCCGGGAGGCTTCCCGGCTCCCAGCTCTGCGTTACCTCCAGACATCATCAACTCCATCCTCACGTCTCAAGTGACGGAAGCTTTCAAAACCAGGGCAAAAAAAAAAAAAAAAAAAAAGGGAAGAAATCACCCCTCCCTAATGAGATCACTGAGTTGTGCAGAGTCATGGTCCTACAGGGACTTGCCTGGGTACACAACAGGAAGCGAAGCAGAGGATGGAAACAAGATAAGAAGCATCGCCCTGGCTGGCAGCAGCTCAGGTGTGCAGCCCCCCCTCACCCCCCCAGGCTGCCAGGCCCTGTGTGGGCTGCCAGGCCCTGTGCAGTGCAGGCTGCCCTGGCACCATCCCCTGGCAACGGGACAGAATTCCCGGTTGGTTTCTGTGTTCTGCAGGGCTCTCCGTGCCCAGCTCGGCCGCCGCCGCTTGTCTCCGCCGGGTTTGCTCAGCGCCCGCGCGAGCGGCTGTCAGTGGGATGGTGTGGAAGGATGCGTGGGGCGCGCCAGCCGCTACGTGGGAAGCACCAAGGGAAATGGCTTGCTAAAGGAAAAGCAGATTTCCAGGATTTCCCTGCTCCTCAGCTGCCCAAGTGAAAGCAGAGCTGGAGGGCAGAGCCTGGTCTAGTGAAAAGTCACTGCCCCGTGCCCAGCTGTGTCACCCGACCTCATCCTGTACCTCCTAAAGCATGTGGGACAGCACCAAGAACAAGCCTCTACTATTATAATATGAATGCACCTGAAGCGTTGAGCTTGTTCAGCCTGGAGATGAGAAGGCTCTGGGGGACCTCAGAGCAGCCTTCCAGCAGTGAAAGGGGCTCCAAGAAAGCTGGGGAGGGACTTTTTACAAGGGCCTGGAGTGATGAGGGAGAATGGCTTTAAACTGGAAGGGGGAAGATTCAGGCTGGACATTACGAAGAAATTCTTCACAATAAGGGTGGGGAGGCCCTGGCCCAGGTTGTCCGGGAAAGCTGTGGCTGCCCCATCCCTGGAGGTGTTCAAGGGCAGGTTGGATGGGGCTTTGAGCCCCCTGATCCAGTGGGAGGTGTCCCTGCCCAGGGGAGGGAGGGGGGACTGGATGGGCTTTAAAGTCTTTTCCAGTCCAAACCATTCCATGATTCTGTGATTCTAAGATTACCATTTCCTTGACTTCATTAAGCCCAGATCCTCAGGGTTAAGTGTCCAAGCCATGATCTAAACAAAGTTTCCCTTTGAGAAAGAAGCAGGTTCCAACAGTCTGAATGTCTATGGGATGAAAGCTCTGGGTAATTGTGAAATTACAGGTCAGTGGATTATCGCAGAATTTCCCTCCACTGATTCCCATCATTCTGGTCAAGGTGAAGGAGAGGGGAAAGCAGACAGCTTTCCCTGCCAGCCCCAGCTGGCAGAGCTCTCCTGCTCTGACTGTGAAGGCAGAACTAGGTAAAAATGAGTATTAAACAACAACAAAAAAAGCTCGGCACCTGTCCCAGTTCGTGCCTGCTTAGCTATTTTTGATTGGAGACTTATTACCATTTAAATCCTCCTAAAAGCCTGGTCAGCTCGCTTCTCGGAAATGGCTTTTTATAGTAAATCTGAAAGTTAAGCATATGGTTTGCTAAAGCGATATCAGAAAGCTGCCCTTAAAAATTAACCTGTCACATACCAGGAAAACAAAATATGCCACTGTTTTTCCATTTAATTTGTTGTTTTCTTTTTCATCCTTAGGGCAACATTAAACAAGTCACCATCCAAAATGATTCTACTTGTGTTTCTGAACACCCAGTGAGGTTGGAAGAAAGAAGCTGATGGGACTTAAGTTATTGGCCAGGTTTTGACCGAGTTTCCTTTGTCAGCTCTGCGGACTCTGTGAGAAGAACCATCAGTGACTGCTTGGGGAATGAAATTCTTGCCATTCAGAAGAGTTTGCAGTGGCACAGAGAGGGTGGAAGCTTGGCTTCTGAGTTAATCAACAGGAGGTTTCACTTTACAAAGGGCCCCTCACTCCAAGGACACTGAGGGCCTGGAGCATGTCCAGAGAAGGGCACGGAGCTGGGGAAGGGGCAGGAGAACAGGGGTTATGAGGAGCAGCTGATGGAACTGGGGTTGTTTAGTCTGGAGAAAAGGAGGCTGAGGGGGAGACCTCATCACTGCCTACAGCTGCCTGAAAGGAGGTTGTAGCAAGGTGGGTGTTGGTCTCTTCTCCCAGGTGACAGGACGAGAGGAAAAGGCCGCGAGTTGCACCAGGGTAGGATCAGACGAGACATCAGGAAAAATCTCCTCACCAACAGGGTTCTCCTGCTGCCCAGGGAGGTGGTGGAGTCCCCATTCCTGGAGATGTTCTTAAAAGTTGGGTAGATGAGTTTCTCAGGGATGGTCTAGTAGTGGACAGGTATGGTTGGACTCGATGATCTCAAAAGTCTTTTCCAACCAAGCAATTCTATGATTCTATGAAAGTATTAAACCTTTTCACTTCTGAGTAATTTCCCTCTTCCTCCTCATTTTAAAGGAAGACCACCTTTACCATTACCTCTTGCTTTCTCTTGACTGTGGAATCAAAGACAAAAAAGCTGTGAAGTTTCAAATGCTCCTTGTGGCTCTGCAATGTTGCACACATACACAGAAAAAGAAATTAAATAAACCAATCTTTGCCATTGCTTTGCTGTTTTCCCAGCTAGAAGTTGATATAAGCAGGTGAGCACCCGAGCCTGAAAGCATGAATTACAAAACATTTCAAATGCTACACAAACTGATATAATTTCTTCTCTATACAGAGATTCACAGGATTCACAGGAACCAATAATTTTCCCTCCTAAAATAAGCAATAGCAGTGCTCTGTCCCTGACCCCTCTCTCTGAGCTAAGGACTGTGCCATTAAATTCATGGCTAGGACTCAGATTGGAGTTTACTGGAGGAAAGAGAGGGCTCAGAGTAAGGGCAGGAAGGTAGGAGATTTACCAGGTCATTCTAAAACTACCTCTGATCCAAGTGGGCTGTGCTAAGTTATGATTTACATCTGTCTTTCCGATACAGCAGCAGCATCAAGAAATATAACTGTTAATACATGAAAAGACATGACAAAAATCTTATTTACTCTTTTGATTTGGCTTTGATGGCTGCAGAGGAAACCTCTTCCACCCAGTACCTCTCTTGACTGTGTTCAGACAGACTCTGCACACTGCTTTGACACAACTTTTCAGTGTCTGGTGCAGATTTTCTGGAAAGACAGATAAATGACAGTAGCTAAGCTGCCATCCTCTGTTCCCTTCTGCCGCAGGAGAGCAAAGCTGGCTGCTCCTTAAAGGGAGAGCAACAACCACCATCTAGTGGTAGAAGCAGTCCTCTCCCCCACCAGCATTACTGGCACAGCACAAAGTGTCCTTTGCTCTTGAAGGATTATGTGAAATAAACCAGCCCTCTGGCTGCTCCCAGCAGCTACAAGGAACCCACTGAAGCACGAGTTAGAGTGAAATCAAGAGATTTAGCATTTCTGAATCTTGTTACCTCCAGGTAACATCTAAGAGTCTCAATGACTGAGTTTGAAGCATAGACTGAGCTACGTGGTTGCCCAAGGAAGGACAAGCAGTAGGGTGTTACCAGCTCTGCAAACTGTATTGAGACCTCCTGCTATCAGGAAACGAGATATTGGAAAGAACAGAATCACACTGCCATTTTAAAATGACTTTTATTAAACTAATTCTATAAAACCAGAAAACAAGAAACGGTTCCTGAAAAGGCTCTCCTACTCCGAACGAAAATGGAGAAGGAGTCTCCACACTCCTGGAAATGTGTGTGGAGTAGCCTGGGGAGGGTTCCTCCCCATCCTGGTGGTCTTCTCAGGTAAAGTTTGTAACAAAAAAAGGGCAATCAACCAAGCTGTGTAAAAGAACAAAAGAGAGAGAGATAACAATGCAGGTTTTTAAGCCCTTCAGCCTTACCAGCCTCAGGCAGGCACATTAAACAATGAATCCCAAAAAGTGAGGCCAGAAATACTTGGGGAGATCATAGAATCATAGGATGGTTTGGGCTGGAATGGACCTCAAAGCCCATTCAGCTCCAACCCCTGCCATGGGCAGGGACACCTCCCACTGGATCAGGGGGCTCAAAGCCCCATCCAGCCTGGCCTTGAACACCTCCAGGGATGGGGCAGCCACCACTGCTCTGGGAAACCTGGGCCAGGGCCTCCCCACCCTCACAGCAAAATATTTTTCCCCAAGATCTCACCTCAATCTCCCCTCTTTCAACTGAAAACCCTTCCCCCTCATCCTGTCCCTGCATTCCCTGATCAAGAGCCCCTCCCCAGCTTTCCCACAGCATGTTATTCCCCAGACTTTGGTACAGGAAAGCAAGGGACTTCATGGTAGAATTAGAAACCAAAACCATGGTTTCAGAGCCACCACAGAGAACAAGAGGAGCTCTTCCTCTGTAACCTGCTTGTCTGAACAATGAAACAAGAAAGTGCTGCAAACTTCTACTCTGAAAAATGCAAAGCCCTTTACTGCTTATATACTACTAGATCTTCAGACCTCCCACCTGAGATTGTTTCCTTGCTCTTTAAAATGGTTTAATCAAGAAAAAATGTACTTTTCCATGAGCACATCAGCAATCAAAAGGCAGAGCACAAAACACAAGCCAGTTCTCCTCATTCTTATACTTTAATAATCTACCCACACTCTCTCCCTCTTTAACTGGCTCCTTGCATGCTGTTTCTGGGTATATTATTTCACAAAAAACCCCATTCCTTCAGTAGTGCTGGAATGTAGAAATTGGAGTGAATTCATCTCAGTTGGATTGCATGGCAGTTGCAATGATTATAGTGGTATAAAGAGAATTGATGATGAAACAGCACATTGAGACACAAGAGGGAGCTGCGATTGCAGTTATAACCATCTCCAGAATAAACACCCGAGATCATTTCCGTGCAGCACAGGTGCTTGTTGCTGCATTATTATTGCAGACAGCAGGCAGACTCTCCCAGGCAGAACCCTCACCAGAAGATTTCAGGTACATACATAGTTTCCAGAATGTGCTCTCCCGACGTGGCCTCCTCCCCCTGCTCCCACTCGCTCAGCAGCTCCTGGTAATAAGAAGGAAAACTTAAATGGGTTTGTAAAGCACTCCCTGTGTCTGAAGAGCAGATTGCACTTCAGAAAATCATTCAACATAACATGATGTCATCTGCTTTACCTAGAGGGACTTGTAGAGCGTGCCCAGTTTTTGCACACCAGCCCACGGGGTGAATATCAGGGCTGTCTGCTTCCACCCAGAAATCGTGTTCATAGCTCCAGCCATCGAAGTGGATCTAAAAGAAGCACAGACTCAATAAGAGACACGGTTTAGGACATGATTCAGCTTTTATTTTAACTTCCCCTTTATCTCACTTTGCTCAGCTTGGGGCTGATTCAATCAATCTTTCAGTCAAGCACAATCACCCATTGTGCTCAGTGTAACTATTTGTTTTCCTGACCCTGCACATGAAGTTTTACAGAACAACTGGATTCTGGTGACACAGTCAAATCACAGGGTCAGCAAGAAAGCACAGACCATACACACAAAGACTAAATCTGTGCAACCACCACTGCTCATTTAATTGTTTTGTTTCCTGAGGATCCCAAACCACCACAAAAGCCAACAAGTTTGGTGAGTTTTTTACTGAAAGAACTAGAATGGATGAAGAGACTGGTAACAGGTAGCTCAGACCCAGGTCAGGTTTACAAATGATCCCTGCAGTGTAAAAGCCACTGCGTTGTTGATTTCAAACAAATCATAGAATCACAGAACGGTTTGGGTTGGAATGGACTTTACAGCCAACCCAGTTCCATGGGCAGGGACACCTCTCACTGCATCAGGGGGCTCAAAGCCCCATCCAAGGCCTGGAGGCCTTGAACACCTCCAGGGTTGGGTCATCCATGACTTCCCTGGGCAATGTATGAACTAAATAGCTTGCAATCACAGCAATGAGATTGGGAACCAAATGGCTAATGGGGAGCATTCTCCTCTCCTGCCCATAACCATCCTTCAAGAAGGAGACCTGTGGCTGAGGAGCCTCCATCATCCTCCACCCTCTGGAGCTGGCTCATATTTCATTTCTCAGAAGCCAAAGCACAACAGATCTTTCTGGCAATGTACTTATGTGAAAAGAATTAGCTAAAATAACCTGCCTAACAAATTCATAGTGGAGAATGAAGCCATTTCCCACATGTACCAGAGCTTAACTTGCTTTGGGTTTTCCTTTAAGTGTGCTAGGAAAAAAAAAAAGTCAGGTAGCTTCCCAGCAGCAGAAAATTACACTTGCACAGCTCACACAGAAACCACAAAGAGATGGAAAATGATGCTGTCAAACGTTATTTCCAAACAGTTACATTAAAACAGTAACTAACAGCACCAGGCAATTCCATCAGATTTCCAGGGGACAAAACAACAGCAATTGTTTCCAGGTGGGCAGGCCTGCAGGCCAGATCGTCTGCAAGGTGTTTGTTTGCTGCTCCTGGTACCAGATCTGTCCTGCCAACCACTCTAACCCTTGGCAGAAGGGCTCTGCACTTTGAAGCAAGGCCATACCTTAATGCGATGGTCGTCTTTGTCAATTATTGTTGCCACTCTTATGAAGGTGGGATTTCTGCTGTCCACGGCCTCTAACTTGGTGTAACACTGGAATTCATGGGCAGGACGCTGTAAGAGAGGATTGCAAGCAGAATATTAAAAGGTCTGAGTGTTCAGAGAGTGTCACCTACTCTGAATAAAATGTGCTGAAGTTTTCTTCCACCATCCAAACCCCTTTGCAGCTTTGGCCCCTGATCTCACATGGCAGAATGCTTCAGATGTTAACCCAGAGTCTCCTAGAGGATCAGCCTGTCTGTCTGTCAGCAGCACAAAACCCCTCGAGAGGAACTCTGAGCTTTCTCAGTGCAGAGGAGCATTTCACAGCCAGGGCAAGAGGCACCTGCCCAACAGAAAAGGGGCTGGATACTCCCATGAGCTCCTCTGGCAGAGGGCACAGTCCCACAGCACAAGTCCCAAAAGGAGCAGAGATCAGATCTCAAGCCTGACAAGGCCACTTCACCGCTGGGCCACACCTGAAGCACACCCCCACGTGCTGTCTCTCTTCACTACACTACACATGACAACCTCCCTGGCATCAGATGCAGATCAGAGTTACCTTCATTGAGCAGGTTACCAGCTCCTCAACTGCTTCTGAACGATGACTGCTGAGAACTGAGCTGCTGGGACCCAAGAGCAGCTCCAGCTGCCAGAGTCTCCCATCTGCACCTGCTGACCTTCCTCTTCTCTCAAATTCCAGCAGTTACACTACTTTGTAAAAACTCCAGAACATCCCTTGGCCTCACATGTGCCTTTGCAGCACCCACAGATCAAACCTCCAAGTAACAGACAGCATTTCCCTATTTCTTTCCATTTATCCTTAAATGAGTGACTGCAAACTCCTCCTATGACCTCCTCAGCCAGGGGTTACAGAGCACTGGATCCTCATTCCAAGCACGTCGTTCTACACTTTTGCACACAGAGGTCAGGATTTTAGCAAGAGATGATAAATTGTGTCTTTGAACAAGATCAGGTTAATGAAAAGATGATAATCACTCTTCCCTTACAATCTCCCTTGCCCTTTTTTCTGCCAGTAGCTGGGGCAGGGAAGGACTGCACTTCCGAGCTAAGGGGATTACAGGCTCCACACCTGAAATTTCTCTTTGGTCTTTTCACCTGGATGCAGATATTTATCCACAGGCTTCCAGCCACACAAGACACTGGAAGCCAGACAATCTAAACTGCTTTTAGTCTTAAGATCGTCTTATTGAACCACCCAATCATGTCCATCCTCCTCAAGGAAGGAGCCTGAGCACTAGAGAACAAAATCATAGAATCATGGAATGGTTTTGGTGGGAAGGAACCTCAAAGCCCATCAGTTCCACCCCCCTGCCATGTGCAGGGACACCTCCCACTGGATCAGGGGGCTCAAAGCCCCATCCAACCTGGCCTTGAACATCTCCAGGGATGGGGCAGCCACCACTGCTCTGGGCAACCTGGGCCAGGGCCTCCCCACCCCCACAGCAAAACATTTCTTCCTCAGATCTCATCTCCCCTCTTGCAGCTGAAAACCCTTCCCCCTCATCCTGTCCCTGCACTCCCTGACCAAGAGCCACTCCCCAGCTTTCCTGGAGCCCCTTTCAGTCCTGGGAGGCTGCTCTGAGGTCTCCCTGGGTGGGGCCTTCCCTTCTCCAGGCTGAACAACCCCAACTCTCTCAGCCTGTCTTCACAGCAGAGGTGCTCCAGCCCTCGGATCATCTTTGTAGCCCTGAAGACGGGCAGGGCTTCAAGTTTTGCTGAAGGTTTGCTGCACTTTTGACAAGAACTTATTAATGTTTTTGAATCGACAGCCTAAAACAATGGGCTGAAATAGAGATGCTGGCAACCAAGCTGTCTTCTCCTGCGTTTTTGGGTGGAGGAGACAGCAGAAATCCAGACACAAGATCTGCTACTTGTGCTGATGATCAGCATCTCCAGACTACATAAAAAGAGCTCTTGAAAACTGTTAAAAACTAATTCAGTGAGAAATGTCTGTTCTGGCTCTTAACGTGTATTTTTATGTACTGATTTCCTGTAATTGCTGGCTGTAATAATAATAATAATAAAAAAAAATCAATAATTGTGCCGTGCATTTGCACTTCAGATCAGGCAAGCCAGAAAAATAACAGGGTTTGATCTTGAAAGAGTTCTATTAACTGTTGATATATCAAGGGCCTTTTTTTCCGTGTCTCATTTTCAAAACACAATGAGAGCCAGAA
Source organism: Tapera naevia (assembly GCA_033556795.1). Classification (NCBI taxonomy): domain Eukaryota; kingdom Metazoa; phylum Chordata; class Aves; order Cuculiformes; family Neomorphidae; genus Tapera; species Tapera naevia. The sequence continues at coordinate 1,051,128 of JAUMJJ010000221.1, forward strand.
CTGGCCTTTCTTTTTGTATCATGAAGAGTTTTATTGTCTTTCCAAAATGTCTGTCTGAACAAAATGACTTCTGTGGTTCCTCTATTGTGTAGGAGACCAATTGCTGCAATTCTTTTGCTCTTCTATTCTGAAGGTTTCTGTTTTCCAGCACTGCTGGGGTTTTATGATCACAGCTCAGAAGAAGCTGAGCCCACTCTGGGGGCAACAACCCCCCCCTACTGAGAAGCTTCACTCGTGACCCTGCACTGGCTCTGAGGTGCTTCACGTGCTGCACTGCATGATCAAAAATGCTGTCTGCCCAGCTCCAGAAAACCTTAATCCTAGGGATGTTTTGGAGTTCAGCTCTGCTGCAGATAACTCCACCTGCAGCATTACAGTTCTCTCAAGAGGCAAACCCAGCCTCTTCCTATTCCCCAACACCCTCCTTGCAACCCCCAAACAACTTTAAATGACCACCTGCTGAAATCTAGCAATTATCAAACTTGTCTGGCTGGATTTTCACCTCCCTTATCTGAGGCTTCCCAGATTGCTTTTCATTCTCAGACCCGAAGAGCTTACCAACAAAACGTATGGGAGGGCAGCAGGTATCAACCTGCAGCACTGACTTAATTGGAAGGAAGCAAGACGAGTGTCAGGGTGGCACAGAAAAGTTTTTAAACATGTTGCAAAGTTCAGAAAGGCGAGGCAGCAGGAAAAAAAGTCAACTTTAAAGGAAGGTGGTTTTTTATGAAGTTATTTTGAAGGCTTTTGTTTTGTTTCTGCTCACAGGGAGCTTCCAGATAAATGTGCTGAACTCCAATGTAAGAAACAAAACCTCACACTCCCAAGGGTGAGAGAACCATCTTCACATTTAGTCTGTGGGATGGGCTTAGGCATGGATGATCTCTCCTCTGCCAGTGTGCTTATTTCTGTGGAGGGCACAGCTGGCTCCTTTCTAGAACTAAGATCTATACCAGAACATGTAACTCCTCACTTGGAGTTTCCCACTCTACCTTAATTCCAGCCTCACCACACAGAGGAAGAAGGATTTGCACAACTACAGGGTGAAAATCATTTGTGGAGGAGACACCTCATGGAGGAACTGCACATTCCCCACTCCCCCAGTCCCTACCCCTTCCTCCCTTCCTGACCAAACACGCCCAGCTGCAGGCTGGTGATACCCAGTCCTGACCCCCGTGCAGGGAGAGTCTGGAAAGCCCCTCAACCAGCACCAGTCCTGCTCAGATGTCAGATGGGAGATCTCCTGCCCACCCAGACAGGCCTCCAGCAGGAGAACAGCTCTTCTTCCTCTCTGAGCCAAGGCCCTGCCCTCCTCACACTCCTCTGAAAGCTGCAACTACCTCTGTGGACTGAAGGCTCTTCCCTTCTATTTGCTCGTGGAGCAATTGCAGATGTTTAGATTCAAAAATCCTTTCCAAGACAATTTTTCATGGCACTTTTTAAAATCTCACAGTCTGCTCTGTGTTTTGTTTCAGCAGCAGTGAGAGATGACCTTAAACTCAGGCACAAAGTTAAAAGCCCAGTTTCACCCTCTTGGGGCAGCAAAGCTGAACCCACCACCAAATAAAGCTTCCAGCAGCAAAGGGCAGCCAGCAGCAGTTTCCCCACCCTCCTGATCCAGTCAAAGAGATTCACCAACCGGTCTGAATGCTCTTTCTGGGGCTGCCTGGGAATTAGTTTCTTCCAGGTATCTCTTCCATGAGAAGCCTCTGGAGTCATCATAGCCTGAAAAAGCACAGAATTAACATTTAAGTAAGAAAAGCCCACATTTATTTTTACAAACAACAGTCATGAAGTTAATTTAGCACTTACAATGGATGGTGCTGGGAAGAGGTCTGTTTATTCACACACAGCACTCACAGCACAAACAGCAGCACTGCAAGTTTCCCCAGCTTTCACACAGGGCTGTAACCCTGACCTCAAAAGCCTGAACAGTTCATTTCTGTACACTTAATCAATGCTTATTCTGCAGAGAGAGCTGCCAATTAATAGCTTGTCAGAGGACTGGGTGATGTGCAACGGCATCACTGAATTAATTCTCTATTTTATTAACTAGTCTATGTGTGAGTGCCTGCAAGGTGTAGAAACTTCTCACATCCTGCTACCTACTCACCCATAGCTCAGTAAAACCTGCAGTCTTGGGATAAAAGACTCCATTGCCTGGCAGCTACATTTAAAAAAACTGTTCTACCCATTTTTTTCTTTCCTACTTCAGTGTTTTTCAGCCCCAGTATGGTCTCCTTTGGGCAGGAGGGGGCAATGACTAAACACATAGGACAGTCTGTAAACTGCTGCACGTGGATCTCTCAGCAGAGAAGCCAGGATTGGTGGGGACACAGGGAAACACAACAGGAGCAGAGGAACTGCAGGCCACAGCCCCACTGCACGTTCCAGGAGCAGGGACAGCTGTGGTGTCCCTGAAGAGGAAGCGGTTCCAATCCCTTTGGCATCTGCAGCAGAGGCACGGAGGGTAATTCCTCCAAGGCAGAGCAATCCTGTAGTGCCACCCACTCCTCTAAACTTGATGTGCAGTAATTAGAGAACTCCTTGCTCCAGGGCTGCCAATCTAGCAAGCAGCAGGCATCATTTTTTTTTTTGATTTGTTATTTTTAAGGTGAATGAACACTTCTAAGACCCAAAACAACATTGATTTTCCTGTATGTTCTGTCTTTTTCATTTGCCAACATTCTTTTCATTTACTGAATCCCCATGCAGCAGAAAGAGATGTGGCTTCAGTTGCTCCTTCATTTCCAGAAATGCCTTCTTATCATCTATGAAATCATTACACTGATTCCTCTTTCTTTCACCTCACCATAAAGGAAATGATTCAGAGTTCTTTCCTTTCCAAAATCAAATTCAATCACAAATTACCAAATCCCACTCCATTTTTTGAAAGAGCTATGAAACAGAATATATGAACATGATATGAACAGTAATATCAGTCAGTGAGTAGAGAAAAGAGTCCTGAATGGAACCTGTAATTCATAAACATGTAATTAGGTGGAAGATAAAGCTTGCAGGTTTTCACTGAGGCAGGCAATAAGTCTCACTTCCAACTTACCAGCTGGTCCTGACAGTGGTGTTTCAGTTTCTGCACAGTACCCAATAGGATGAATATATGGGCACTTCGTGTCACACCTGAATCAAAGAGGGAAAGTTGCCATCAGTCAATTTTAGAGCAAGAAGAAAAGCAAGATTTCAAACACTGTCTGATCTGTCTTTGCTGGATTAGCAGATGCTGTCAGTGGGTGTGATCATGGTGTAGAAGACAAGCATTACCTCGTTGGAATTTAGAACACCAAGCTTTCAAGGGGCTCGAGCTGCCCCAAAAGACAAGGAAATACAAAGAATGTCTGGTGCTTTAAAAAAACAACAACAAAAAGCCTCCCACTTGGACCACACCAACCACAGCTTGGACACAGAAAGCAAAACCTCCTCCCCAACTGCAACACTCTTCTGTGGATAAAGGGGAAATTCCTTTTAAGGTCCTTGCCAAGAACTGCACATTCTCCATTAAATTCTAGCTGGTGGTTTGCCTGGCTCCCAATTTATTGCATGTTTAGATCTCCTGAGCCCCTGATGGAGGGGACAGGCCAATGTGAGCCAGCCTCTTTTGTCACATCCACTCTGAGGAAGGGACCAAAGCAGTCTTTCACATCTAGGGAAAAAACTGTGTGTTTTCAGCCAAGCTGCACTTTGAAGCTTTGTTTGCTTGTGTTTCCCATTAAAGTTTTCAAATTCCAAACAAAACACAGAGTGGAAACAAAGCTTCACAGGTTGAAACAGTAAAGGAAGAAGATCTAAAGTCCTGCAAAGGGAGAAATGGGTGTTAAAGCTCTGCAGGATGAATTTAGAGCAAAGAAAGGAAAGGCCACCTTGCCACCGACCAGCTGCCTGCTCTGAAATAAACAAGAGAGCACACAGAACACGGATCGAACCAGTGCTGGTTTGATAAGTGTGTGCCTTGTGCAGCTATCACAGGCAAATTCAAAGTGACTCCATTCATGCAGGCTGGAAAACATGGACCAGAAAGGGAAAACATCTTGACTGTATTCCACCTGGCCCAGCACGAGGGCAGGGGCTCGAGGTTCTCAGCTGCAGAACAACCAGAGCACAGGTCAGGATGTAAAAGCTTAAATGTGGGCAATGATTTTATTTTCAAAGAGCCTGAGCCAAACTCTGCTGAAGCAGAAGGAAAAGATTTTTACTGACTTCAGTACTGTCTGCTTCCACATTTAAGTTTGTGGAGAGATGTGCCAACACCCATGCCAGTCCTGGAGGAGAGGGTGTCATGAATCCCAGGTGGTGCCAGCTAGCGGAGCTCACTCTCCTTTGGCTGTGCCAGAGGAACAGGTAACATGAACATTCCCTGACCTGACCCAGTTGCATTACCTTGAACACTTCTTTCCTCACGTGCACTTCAAGCTAACCCTGCTGGTTTTGCTCTGAGCCAGCGGACGAGCACTCAAGCAGCACGGGAAGCCACTGGGCACTTCGTAAAAACCCAAAGGGGTTATTCCGATGCTTGAAAACTGATTTAAGATCCCAGCTTTAGTGTCATTTAAAAAGTGGGAAGAGCAAAATACACCACAGCCTACTTGCAGATACACATTAGAAGCAGAATCTCTTTACCAGTAGCCACAGCTCTCATCCCGGCTGTCAAAATGGATCAGCAGCCGGTTTTCTACGATGTCCTTGATGGTGGCTACGTGCATTTGTGACACATCCTCCTTGTCCTGGGCCTCCAGCTTCATTCCAACTCGGAAACGAGAAGGAGTGTCAGACTGAGGAACAGAACATCAGGAAAGGGAAATCAGGCCATTTCAATCACTATTATGAACTCATTTGTGGCAGGTTGTAACCCCGAAACCCACAGAGGAGAACACAGGAGAGTTCCTAGCAAGAGGTCTACAGACAAGATTTCCAGGGGTTCTGGCCATGATTGGTTGCTATTTCTAAAACAGAGCTGAGGTAGCTTGACTAAGGGAATCTCCAGGGACCCAACACCACGACAGACTCCGATGCACGAGCCGTGCAGTGCTGAGTGTTGGCTGAGGACAAGCATGAGCACTGCAGGTCCTGTCTTATTAGTGGAGAAGTTAAAGAATCTTCAAGGAAAACAGGTGACTCGGGTAGAACCAGAGCTCAGTTCAGCCCTGATCCTGCTCAAGTCAATGCTCTGTCCATCTTCAGCATCAAATCCACCAAAGCATGGACTTTGTGTCATCTGAGTGACACAAAATGGGAGGTGGTGTTATTTGGGAACTGAGGCCAACAACCACAAAGTGAGCAACGGAGGGTGAAGGATGAAAAATGCTCAAGATCCACTGCCTCCTAATGAATCCCATGGTGCACATCAGCAGGCTGCTGGAAAGCAGAAGTTATTTTGGAAAGGATTAAATTAGAGGGAAGTGACACAAATATCTTGACTGTGGGGACACAGCAAAACAGAGCGTTGTAATATATTTAATAAATGGTGGCGTAAATCTTTTTCTCGCGTATTATGGAGGAAGGGAAATACAAATTCTCTCTCTGGAAAGCCAGTGACTGGGGGAAGGAAGAAAAATTGTGCTAGTTTCCCATTTTAAAAATAAATCACAGCAGGAAATAGCTTGCATCTGATTGCACCATGGTTGTACCTCTGACATTAAAAACATGCAAATATTTTGGTCAGACTCAACATCAGACATGTCTGAAACATCTTGTATTTAATATCAAGACTTACAGTGTAGAAAGAATTGAAAAGAATTTCTGGAGCTGCTGGAGCTTTGCAGTCCTTCAGGTAGGAAGCCCACTTAAATTCTCCCTCATTGAAACCTAGGAGGAGAGATAAAAAGATTGTTTTACTCAGCCCCGTTACATTCAGATTGTTTTTTTCAGAAATGGAAATTACCTGGGAAGGATATGAACTTTGCATGATAACTGCCCTTCTGAAGCCTTCAGGGGTTATGCATTTCAGCTAAAACATTTCTCTCTGTTTCAGTATAATGTCCAATCATTAATCTCAACCTTCAAATGTTTTGAGGAAATTGAATGCAGGAATGAAGCAAGTTCTGAGCCCCAGAGAGACTCCTGGCTTTACATGCTCATCCAATACAGAGTTTCTACTTTGACTCACAACGTCAATCTTTGGGAATATCAAAAGGGAGCTGTTCTGCTCTTTTGTGATGCACAATCTTAGTTACAGCTCTCTCCTTTAAGCCTCTCAGCTCGAGTTCCACAATGAAATCACACTAAAAATGAAACATGCGGAGCCAGGACAACTACTTCTTAGGAGAATTTATGGTTTCTTGTACACCATTCTAGAGGTTTTTCATACCTTTAGGAGGGAAGAGCTTATGATTGGTCTTCCTACACCATCCAACGGGATGGATGTCTGGGGAGTCGGCGTTCACCCAGAAGTCATGGCAGTCTGGATAGCCATCATAGTGAAGTCGGATTCTGTACCCTTGTACCTGTAAGGAGTGCAGCTCTGGTTATAGTAAAGGCCATAAAGTCATTAAAGGCAAGCACTAATCAAACACTCCTTCCATATTTGCATTTACAGATAAAACTAAATTGAAGATCTCATTTATTTCTCAAAAGTCTACTTTTCTTCTTCCTCACTTATGTCTCCCAGTCCCCAAGCTCCTCTTTCCTCACTTCAAACACTGAAAACAAACCTGCTCAGTGTAACCTCCCTGGCCTCCTATTCTGGACTCACACACAGTGACCGTGCGGCAGTATCTGGAGCACAAATGCAGCCCAAGAACATTTGTGTCTAAACCAGATCAACACAGCTGTCACAGAACTGAAGAAGCATAAATGCATTGTGATTTGCTTATATACACTAAGAATTAAAGCCTAATTGCACTGTTCTTTGTAATATTTGTCCATTGCATGCAATTAACAGGTTTAGATTGAGTTACGATTGCAAAACTCCGACAGCAGGATTTCAGTACAGATCCTTAACCCTGTAACACTGCTCATCAGAGCTCCTCCTAACCATTAATTAATTACAGTACTCTTATTATGTTTCTACTTTTTAGTGAAAGAAATCCTAAAAGTTTATGGGACTTTTGGAGTCAAAGACAGGAAGAGCAACTACCTCAGCCACTGTGAAAACATAGTATCGCGAGGGGTACGCGCGATCCAGCCCTTCCAGTTTCATTCCGACTTCAAATCCGTTATGGCCTTCTGGGAATGACTGATGCTGTGAGTGGGGGAAGAAGGAAACATTTGGTTTTAATTCCTAAAGACAAAATCTATTGCAGAGTAGACACCAGGTATACTTTAGGCTTCACATTTTCAGCTCAGAGAAGACAATTCTATCACTAAATGATTGCTGTTTACTAGACAGGCACAGAGATCAATAACGGCATCACCATCATATTTCAGATTCACTTGTTATTCTAATTAATCTCTCAAAAACTCTGAACCACCAGCCTGCTGCAATTAACTATGAACAAATCTTTTGTCAAATGCAGAAATGAGCTCTATTCAAATACAAAAGAATCCCCTTCACAGCCCAGGGCGGGAGGGCTGGCAGAAACAGAGAGCCTTGAAGGCTAAAATCATTTTGCCTGTGTCAGCACGAGGTCAGCAGTCCAGACTTTCCCAAAAGGTGACTTCTCAGGTGGTGGAAAGGGATAAGGCATGTTTGATCTGCAGCCCAGTTACAGAGTCACTCCAGAAAACATTTGTCTTTCTCATTTATTTGCGACCCTAATCCAAATTAAACATTGGAAGTGTAGTGAAGGCTTAAAAGAAACCCAAACTGGAACTGTGAATGGTTCATTGCACCCACGGCAGTTCCTGACTTCCCTTCTCATCACTCTGTCAGCTCCCAGCAGCCTGTGGCTTCTTACAGCTCTCTGTGAGCTGGACTTGTAACTTGGGCTGGTGCCCTGGAGTGCAGGAGCAGCTTTGCCAAGGCTGAACTTGCCCTCTCCCAACCTCCAAAGCACCAGACACAACTTCCACCCTCCCTCTGACAGCCACAGCTCACTGAGACAGCCGACAGCATTCCCAGAGCTGACTGGTCTGCAGAGGAAGGATGGAAGGGCTGGTGTACAACCACAGGTAAAGACATTAAGCTGTCCCTCCCCAGCACTACTTGGAGACCCAAAGCAGATCGAAAGAGTCGTTTATCTGTGAGCGAAATCCAACCAGCACTTTTTGCACCCTGGTTTGAGATAAGACACAGGGCAGAGGGTTCTACTGCCTCCTGGCACCAAAACAACCCATCAATATAACCACGGGCCGAGGGCAGCCTCCAACCCTCCTCCGAGTCAGCAATTCTGTGCTGTTGCCTGAGACAAACAGAGCAAGAGAGTCAAAAACGCTGCCAACCTCTCTGAACAGCTTCACTGGAGCCGCTGGCATCTGTTCTTGTTTTAAATAGGCAGCCCAGTTCCACACCTTCTTCTTTGCAGGAACAGCTGAGCAATCAAACACAAAGAGAAAAGTCAATGTTCCCTCCAATGTCTCCCTCTCTGCCCTCTCCTCTTCTCCTCCCACACAGCCACGGCTGTGGTGCTGCCGCGCCCCAAGGGAGGCAGTGGAACCCAGTTTTTGAGGAAAGGCACCAATTCCAGCAGCAGGAAAACCCGTGCTCCTTTCTCATTAGAAGTATTTATTGTATCACGGGCCAAATGGACTGTGGAGCCCGGATTGCCCACGGAAAGCTGCCACCAGAAAGTCTGGACAAGATACAATGACTTCAAACTGTGGAGAATAATTCCTCCTCCTGATACTTCACAGAGTAATTAAGGGCTTAGATATAAATTAAAGATAATGTGACGAGGCACATAATTGCAGCTGAAATAAAGCTAAACCAAAAGAAATGAAAAACCAAGTGAATTTTTATAAAAGATTTTATAAATAATTATAAATAATATATTATAAATATATATAAATACATAGATATATATTTATAGCCTGCTAATAGCACAATGCATCTACTAGAGAGGCAGCAAGCAGTGCAGAGAGGACAAAAAAATACCTTGGGCAGGTGCTTGGGCTCAGTCTTGTAGAATCATGGTCATACACACAGAAATTATGTTTTAAATGCATATTAAAAATCTCCCCCCAGTTTACATATGCTATCTCCTTCAAGGTGTATAATAAATTCAACTCAAAGTCTATAATCAATCACATGTTGCTTATAACATTTTTTATTTAGCATTTGTAAGCTGTGGCTACGAAGCTTCCCAAAGTCAATGGGAAAACAATTCTTGGCTTCAGGAACGAGCTTTGGAGCAGGTTGTCTCCTCTCCCCTGTGCAGGGAAATCCAGTACAACTTGGGAATTCATTGCAGGGGACTGGCTGTGGTAGAGGGTTATGGACCTAAATATGCTATTCTGAATGTGAAATGAGCTCTACTGTCCTTTCCTCTTCTGTTTACTATTATTCACTTTATAATAGCTACTAAAAAAAAATCTATATACATTAAAAAAAGAGACTATGAGCTTAGCTCACCTTGTTTTTTTGGTTTAATGGTTCTGTGCCTTTTCATATTATTTGAGTTGTTCTTCTCCTAGACACAGATATGTTAAAAAAAAGTTTAGCAAATATTGTTTTTTCCTCCCTCTTCGATCTTCTCACAATGCAGGTACAATGAGGCTGTAACAGGTAACTAACAGGAGCACTAGCTAGCATTATTGTCTTTAAATAACCCTGCAAGAACATTAGTAGGGTAGTTATGTATATAACTTTGATCCTGCAGCATCCCAAAGTGCTTTGCAAATTACTTAATATATGCTACTGAATTTCATTTAAATGTGGGTATGGTGAGCAGCACGGGCCCCAAATCTCTATTACAATGCACAGGATTTGCTCCCTGCAATGCAGGGTTTACTGCTCACGTGAACAACCTTACTGTAATGCTCCATCTTCCTTTTAATTTCAGAACTTATGTCCATCTATACAGAAAAAAAAGTCACTTATGAAGCCCTGAAGGAAGCAGAAGCTTCAAGTAACCACTGCCATAGATGAGCACCCCAGATGTGCTCTCCCTGGGTCTCACCCCGAGTCGGTTGCCTTCTATGTGGTTTTCAAACTCATCTTTAACTCAGCCAGGGTTGTCATTTCTCAAAACAAACCAGAAAGGGCAAAACCTGACATCTAATCTGCCTGATGAACACACCCCAGAGGGACAGGGAGGAAGCTTCAAATGAAGTGGAGGAGAAGGGGGAAGAGAACAGAACGCAAGTACTTCTGAAAATACAGGTCCTTTAAGCAGTCTCACACCTCACAGAGAAAAGCTGAGGAACAAGAGGAGTCAGACTGCTCATGGCATCAAAAGCTGCAGCCTGCATTCCCAGCAAACACCCACCCCAGCCTCTCTGTGTTACAAAAGCACGTGCCACATGTGAATAGCAATGAAGTGATTGTGACCTGAGGTGAGAGGCATGCGTGGCAGAGTGCAGGCTTGCACCAAGGGGGGTCTCCAAGGGGAGAAAATGACTTAATACAAGTCAAAAAGAGACGAGGCCAGGACCTGAGGTGCTTCTGCTCATCCACCACTGATGCAGATTTCTAGTGGTGGGCTGAGTGTTCATGCGAGTACATAATAAAAGAGCAATCAAGGTTTGACACCAATCTTCACCATCACGTAACTGTGGTCAGATAAAGCATTTTTGGAGGCACCTGTGTTTATTCCTGGGTGCACAGGGCTAGAACTGCACCTGTGAAGTTACAGTCTGAAATCTGAACTTACACCACAGACCAGCTATTCACCCCTAAGACTCCTGAGACTTCAGAATTCTCCTTATGGATGTAAATCAGGATCAGCCCAGACCACTCTTGTGTGTACAGAACAACCTCCACCAGCTCACTTTGCACTGCACAGTGAAAGCTGAGATGCAGAATGGTCCCTGCTCTTCACAGTTCTCTTTAAAGGAAACACATGCAGCCTTATTTACCTCATGCCTGTCTCCATTTTGATCTTTATTGCCAGGTTTCACAAGCAGTTTCCTCTTCCTTTGGAGGCGTCTGGCACATCTGTCAGCCTCACGCCTGAGAATGTCACTAAACATCCAAATGAAAAACAGAATCAAATTAAAAGTGCAGCAATACCCTTGCAGTATTCCCAGTGTCTCTGTATCTCTTTGGAAGAATGAGGATGCCTGGACTGAGAACCTAAAGAACTGAATCTGCCAGATATGTATTTTATAAAAGCACTCTGAAGCACCAGCACAGCTCTCATCACCAGAGCAGCACGAGAGGGGTTTTGATTTCACCTCTTTAAAACTCCACAGATGTTAAGACATCATCTTTATTTGTAGAGTGAGGGACTGAGGCACCAAGCACACAACCAGTGCTTCCCCAGGCTGGGAAGAGAAAAGAGGATGGAGCCCTGGAGAGAAACTGTCCTCTGTCGGGCACGGGAGCTTCCAGGGAAAGACGAAGGTGATGGCTGAGCTGTGCAGGCGGCTCTGCTGCCGCCCTGCCATGGTGACACCTGCTCTTAGGGCTCCATTTGAACAGCAACACTTCTCCCTAACACAATGCTCTCTCTGAACGTTTTTAAACAGAGAACAGGATGACTGTGGGGTTGCTTTACCCGATAGTGGGCTGCTGGAATTCTGTTTGAGTGGCAAACAGTCTGTTCCCGAACATGTCCTCTACTTCACAGGCTTGGAATGGGAAACCGGGCCTACCTTCATAGGGCTCTGCAGAAGCAAAGGGAAAGACAGCTATTAAATTAAGATGTTAAAACACCTTTCATGTAATTAGTTCTGCCAAAGTCCTTTACAAACTTTCATTAAGTGAACCTCAGTCTCCCATTGTGAGGGAAGTAATTATACCCATGCCCTGGCACACAGAGAGAGTGCAGCACCTCATTAAAGAAAAACCCTTTTATCTGTCATATTTTCATTTGGAGAACTCTGCCCCTGTAAAAGGGATAAAGGAGGGTATAACCTCATGGCTATAACAACGAAACACTTACAAATCTTGTATATTTCTTTATTCTGAGAAACCCTCTAACTTGGAAGATAAATGTCAAACAAGTCTTGTTTGGGTAGTTTTAATACAGCTGGTTAAGTTTAAAAACTTCAGGCTTTCTCTATACTTTGTGCGCATGAAAATCCTTCACAGGCAGCCTCTAAAAATAGCACATTATTGATGGGAGAGCAGAAACAATTATTTCTGTATGTATCAATCTTTCATCTGAATGAAAGCATGAAAATGTAAGGAATAACTCCAATCTATCATTCACATTTACTTTCTCCCACAATTTGAGTTCTCCCCAGTGAAATTTAATTTCTGTTTAATATTTTAACAGAACACAGTTGCAGGGGTCCTCACTCAGACACTGACACTATCCTGATGGATATTTTGCTTGAGTAACCTGATGTGCAAATTGTGCATGGGGGCTCCAATGTCTCTGTCATTCCTATTTGGTGTTAGCGGCACTGCTTCGGTGCCCTGGCTTGATCAATCCATTTTGAATGCACCATTAAACACTTTAAGAGAAAAAGAGCCACACCCCATCACACAACGCAGGATGCTGAGCTCTGAGTCACTCTGCTTTTCATTAAAAGCCATTTTCATGCTCTTCCAACCAGTTCTTGTGCTCATTCTGCTAAGACTCTGGGTATTTTTCATTCCTATTTGATTGCTCCCTGTGGCCCAATCTGGATCTGAACTTGCCTGCACAGGGGTGTATGGGTTCATGCTGGCAGCTCCTGTTGCCCCCAGAGCAGTCAGCTAAGGCACAGCTCTGCTATAGTAGTAAATCTCTCAGCCTCGTGTACCTTTAGCACAGCCCTGCAGCACTTCTGGCCTACAGCACCCAGCACCATCCCAAACGATTCCCCAGCACAGTTCAGGAGTCAGCATGGAGCTGAGAGACTGCACAGTGGGTGTGATCACCCTGTTCTGGAGGCTGGAAGTGTTTAATAAGGTCTTTATATACATGTTTATGTAAGTGTTTCTATATGACCAGACCACTCTGGTCTCAAAGCTCCAAACCAGGCACTTTAGTTTAACACAGACACAGACTTCACTGTGCATCACCTGTGTGAAAGGGAAACACTGATGTCATTGCTGATCCACTACCCTGGAAAAAAAGGGGCTCCAGCTTCCCAGAACGACCAGGTAAAGAGATCCCAGGCTGTAAGCATGAGAGGGATGTTTGACTCTATCAAACAAACTAACCACAAGCCTTCGGAGGAACTCTACCTCCTCATCCACAAGGAAAAAGCTCACCTTCCAAAGGATCCTGAGAGGCGTCAGGGAAGCTGAAAAGAGCCACAGCAGAGCAGTCTGGGCTGGCATCGACTGCTCCTGCAACATTTTGGATGGCAGCTACTCGGGCTTCTGGAGGTGTTGGGTCCAGTGATGACTCGTTTAGATGGAACTGCAGGTAACAGAGGAAAGCAAGTGAATAAGCAGTAATAAAAGGGGTAGGAAGGGGATATAGGATTCCCTGAGGAGCAACGAGGTGTGGGACAAAAAGGAATGGCTGTATGTGCATTAAAAAAGCATTAAAAATAAGTAGCAATAAAAGTGAGAAATAACCCAAAATAACTCTTCCTTAAAATGCACCAATGGGCTCCCAGAAAACCCCAAGGATGTGTTTTGTTGTCAATGAAGGAAAGCAAAGTTAATTCTATGAGCTTTGGATGTGCTCCCTGTATAAAACCCAGATCTTTGAGGAGCACATCAGAACAAATACCCTGAAAAAACAGTTAAATCCAAAACTCGGTTCAGACAGTTCAGATTCACCCAACAAAGTGCAATTACATTTATCACAGGAACAACATACAGTAACTTCCCTAAAATCTCAGTGAAGCAGGAATCACCCAGCTGCTGACAGAGAGGTCATGTTCCTGTGGAGAACTTGTCCAATACATCCTCCAGCTGGGCTTTAAAGACCTCAGAGCAGCAACAGCTGGGACTGCACGAATGCAGGAGCATCTGGAGCTGCAAGGCCAAGTGGTTCTCAACCCTTCTTCAATGACACTTGACAGTCTGGTGGGAAATGAACCTCCCAGAGGAGCAGAGGAATGCAAGGACAGGCAGAGGCTGCTGAAGAACAGCAGGCACTGAGAAACAACAGGTCTTTCTTCAATCAATAAGCTCTGCCTTGCACACTACCAGGATTAGTGAAAGCCACAGCAGGGCCCTGATCCACAGAAGGGAGAGTCATGGGTCATGGAATCACTGGAAATCACTGGAAAAGACCTCTAAGATCATCAAGTCCGACCATCAGCTCAGCACCACCATGCCTGTTGAACCATGTCCCACAATGCCACGTCTACAGGTCTTCTGAACCCCTCCAGGAACAGAGACTCCACCACTGCCCTGGGCAGCCTCTGCCAGGGCTTCACCACTCTGTCAGTAAAAACATTTTTCCTAATATCCAATCTAAACCTCCCCTGGTGCACCTTGAGGCCATTTCCTCTCATGCCATCTCACTTGTTATTGGGGAGAAGAGACCAACAACCACCTTGCTACAGCCTCCTTTCAGGAGCTGCAGAGAGCAATGAGGTGTCCCCTCAGCCTCCTTTTCTCCAGACTGAACAGCCCCAGCTCCCTCAGCCACTCCCCATAAGACCGTGCTCCTTTGCAGGTCCAAACCAACTGTTTCAAACAGCCCAGAAATGCTCCTCTCAGAAGCCACAGGCAGCGTAGGCTGGGTGGGAGATGTACCAGGATGGCCAAGTCCCAGTGTCCGAGCTCCCAGTCCCGGATCCCCCAGGTTTTGACCCTCAGAAGCCCTCCCTCAGCTGCTGGGGGAGGTGACTCTCCCTGGGAGGTTCTGTGAGCACATCCACCCTCTGCTCCAGCGCTGCCAACCAGCCCTGCACACACAGTGTCCCTCCTGCTACAGCCCAAGAGCACATTTGGATGCAGAGCAAGGAGACCCCTCTAGACACACAGCAAAGTGCTCACATCTCAGGAGAAGGAATGATAATGTTGCAGACTTCAGAGACTTTCACCCTTTGGCCTGAAAACATTTCTTAGGCTATGAAGGAACGCTGCATTGGTCCAGAGAAAATCATTAGTGTGCCAAATAGTGTCAATGGGCACCTTTTATTAACCCTGATCTGCAAAAGCAACCAAGCACCAAAAGAATAAAATGTTAAAAAATCGCCTTTCTGATGAACAAACAGCTCTGAAGTTTATTCACTCCTTGATCTTCTTTACTGTCTGCAATATGGAGCCACTGAACTCCAGAACAAGAGAGACAAGTCAAAGGTGGGTTGTGTTTGCAAGCTCTGCTCCAAAGCTTTTATTCACAGCACTTTATCAGCCTGAGATTGTTTCTTAGCATCCGCTCTTCACTCAAAGCCACCAAACCTGGTTTAAAAGCATTTGCTTCACCTCTGAAGCAGGGCTCAGGTGCACTGAGAAGCTTCTTCCTCTACACCTTCCTGGGCTCAAGATCCTGCCTCCAGCAGGCTCAAGATCAAAGCCTCATCCCAAATGTTCTTCCCCCTCTTCCCTCTTTTTTTCTCTGAAGCCTGTATTTCTTAAAGCATCAAAGGCGCTGGACTTCCTCCTAAAAACTCACTTCCTCCTCCGCGGCCCTGAACAGCCAGAGCATCATTTTTATTTCAGCATGAGGAGGAACAATCAGTTTCAAAGAAATGGTAAAATCTAAGTGTACTGAGTTTCGTGCAGGAGAGAAGAAACCTGTCCCTTTTCCCAGCCGCCTGAGGAGCAGCAGCACAGCGGTGCAGATCCCAGGGGTTCTGTGCCACGGCTGGTAGTCATGGAATGATGGAATGCTTTGGGTTGGAAGGGACCTCAAAGATCATCCAGTTCCAACCCCCCTGCCACGGGCAGGGACAACTCCTGCTAGACCAGGCTGCTCAAGACTCCATCCAACCTGGCCTTGAACACCTTTGCTGGCAGACACCTTCTCCCGGTAGCTGACACGAGGTCTGACAGCCCACGCAGAAGGCTGTCCTGCACACAGGGAGGAGGGGAGGAAGGGGAAGACTGCCAACACCTGCAGAAGATGGGGGTCCTGACTCTCAATGCCTGACGTGATAACAACAATCTGATTTTTCAGACCTCTCAAGCCCAATTTATTGCACTTCAAATCGATCTTTCTCTGCCCCCCCCTCCACCCCCCCCCACCCCCCCCCCCCTTCCGAGATTCAGAATCTGCAGCCTGGAGGGCAAGTTTATGTATTCATTTTCAGCCATCAGAAGTGCAATCACACTGAAATAACAGCTGAAGGTAATTTGGGAAACAGTCAACAGACACTCACCCTCCTCCAACACAGAACACCATGTCTGTCACCACCAGACCTGGGTTCTGACTTACACGAGAGCTGCGTTTGTCACTACCAGGAATATCTCAGATAGAGGCAGCTGTCAAAGGCTGCAGAAAACCACCACTGGTGGGAGAAGAACCTAAAGACTCAACCCTGCAAACTGAGAAAATTTGTCTTTAAGACAAAATGTCTTTCTCACACTTGGCTGTGGTGTGGACGTGACTGAAAATTAGGATAAGGCCCATAACTTCCATCAGCACAAAACAATTACTTAAAATACTTCCAGCTTTTAGAAATCAATTGAGCAAGAAATTAGAAGGGGAGAGGGATTATCGCCAGGATTTCAGGAACATTACTAAAATGCTACCACTTCCTTGGCAATGCCAACCCAGTTGTTTAAAATGAAGTGTTTCCTCTGCGCAACTTATATTTGCAGACTACAGAATATACTGAAAATACTCTGCACTGCTAAATGCGTGGTGGCCACTCGTGTGCCATCTCCCTTGGTTTCTTACTTGTACGTCACTGCCATCCAGGGTACCAATGCTGTCTTTCTCCTCTGTGTCACTCAGTGTCTCTCTCTCTCCTGTCAGGATGCTGTTGTCTCTGTCCTCGATATTCTTGTCCATCTTTCTGATTATATTCTTTAATTAGTTTTAAGAAAGAAAACTAGGGTGTGAAAACCAAAAAAAAAAAAAAACCCAAACCAAACATTTGACAAAGGGTTTTGGGGGCAATCCTAGTTCCAAAAGACAGGAAAAAATGTCAAACATGGGTCTTGCCCATGACACTTCAGTAAATATGAATAGAGTTAAGAGCTTTAAGCATATCTGCAGTTTGAGGACATCAGGATAAACCAGTAAGTTTTAGCAGTTATGTGATTTGTCTGACATTTTTGCCAGTTCCAGCTCACTGGTAAAACCCCAGCACCCTGGATTCAGTGGGAGCTTTGCCTGGGGCATTAGGAGCACCAGGATTTGCAATTCCAGGAATGCAGACCCCCAGGTGCAAGCACAATCTCATATCCACATACAAGTGGTGAGTCTGTGCAGCCTGGGGGGAGCAGTAGCATCTAATGACTGTTGGGGGTTCCCTCTGTACCCTGTGCAGTAGCAGAGATGCTGTAAAGCTCTTAAAATGCTGATGCTCATGGACTGCTTTCACGTCCCAGCAAATCACTGATGGGCTCCACCAGCAGACTCAACTCAAAGCCATACGGCTCCAGGGGCTCCCTGTGTACTCAGCTATTTTTGTGGTAGACATTAACCAAACACTGACCATAAATTCATAGAATCACAGAATGTTTTGGGTTGGAAGGAACCTCAAAGACCATCCAGTTCCAACCCCCATGCCATGGGCAGGGACACCTCCCACTGGATCAGGGGGCTCAAAGCCCCATCCAACCTGGTCTTGAACACCTCCAGGGATGGGGCAGCCACCACTGCTCTGGGCAACCTGGGCCAGGGCCTCCCCACCCTCATTGTGAAGAATTTCTTCTAATATCTAATCTAAATCTTCCCCCTTCCAGTTTAAAGTTGTTCCCTCTTGTCCTGTCACTACAGGGCCCTGTAGCAATACATTTCTTCCTAAGATCTCATCTTAATCTCCCCTTGCTCAGCTGAAAACCACTCCCCGTGGTCCTGTCCCTGCACTCCCTGATCAAGAGCCCCTCCCCAGCTTCCCTGGAGCCCCCCCTTGGGGGCTCTAAAGTCTCCCTGGAGCCTTCCCTTCTCCAGGCTGAACAACCCCAACTCTCTCAGCCTGTCCTCATAGCAGAGGTGCTCCAGCCCTTGGATCATTTTTGTTGCCCTCCTCTGGCCCACTCCAACAGTTCCACACCCTTCTTATGTTGGGCATTAACTGGATGTCCTGCCCTTTAAACCTAACTGGACTATTTTCAATCTATGGGCATAAGGGTTTGCTTAAAACAACCAACCAACCAAACAAAAAATAAAAAAATATTCATAACCCTCAGCTCTACTGATTTTTCCAGTGTTCAGTTCCAAAAAGCAGAGCCCAGCTGAGAGGCCTGACTGCATTCCCGCGGGGATGGGTCAGGACCATCTTTGCTCTGAGTTAGCAAGGGCACTCAGAGTACAAGGAGGCATCATCAAGGACCATGAGCCCAATCTGATTTTGGCAGATTGTTTCTCTCTTCGAGCGCTGGAAAGTGCCTTATGACACATGGCCAGGGCAGGTTTTTAACTTGCAGAGAGCTTAAATTAGGGCAGGCAAACTCCACTCCTGATCTGAAGGTTGCCACACGCCTGCAGGCTGAGAGTGCCAGTTTAGCTCAGCCAAAGGCACAACCACAGATCTGAGATAGGATAATTCATGACATTTGAGCGTTCCTGCAACTCTCATCCACAGCTCTTTATGATTAACTGGGCCAAAAGCAGGACAGTCCCCTGTGAACTGCAACACCGAAGAGCTTCGGGTATTCCAACCTACTCCCCGCAGGAGGAGCTCCTGTCCTTTTCTCCACCCTCCACCGCTCCCAGCCAAACTCCAGCTACTCACAGTGCCGCACAATTGCGAAGATTTGGGCACGCAAAAAACTCCGAAGGAGTCAGGAAGATGCAAAGGGAGGCGCAGCGAGCAGCGGCCGAGCTGCAGCGGCCAAGCTGAAACCACCAACCGATGCCAACCGAAGCGCTCGGGACGGAACCCTCGTGGTGTCGCCCTTGGTTACCGTAACAACAGACTCGCGGCAGCCCCGAGACCCAACTGATGGGCTCGGTACGCCCTGTGGACACCACACAGTGACATCGAATGCAGCCTCGTACATCTGTAAACACTTCTTGTAGCCAACATTTTATTGCCATTTGCAGCAAGGGCAAACCCATCATTTTTTAGATGTTGTTCTTTGCATTCAAGCTTTAAAAATAAAAAAGTTCAAACACAAAGACTGATTACAGAGCCCCCTCTGGGACGAAGGGTTTGGAGGATACCTGGACAGAAGTAATTAAGTTGTAGAAATTATTTAAAACTGAGCCAGGGAAACTGTCAAAAATCAAAATGTAGAAAATAATCTTGTGCTAACCAGAGAAAACCTGATACAATAACGAGCCTTTATCATCTCTCTATTTTATAAACCCAGTAAACCCCCTGGAAAAATATAATAAAGAAATTACTTTTTGCATAATGCTCCCTATCAGTAAAATCTACAATAAAATCAAAATAGCCCAATAAAAGGAAGCACACTGTGCAATTAAAGACAGCAGAAACTAACTTGAAACGTTGTGAAGAGGCACAGTCAAGCACGGATGTTCCTTGTTTGTCCCTATTTGTGATTGCTTTTCATCTTTTAACATTTTAAGACTCAGAAACATTAATGCAAAAGAAGATACAGCAAAATTCCAATGAGTCATTCAGCCCCAAGTCGCAGATTGAGATTTATGCAATGACAAATGACTACCACGCTGGCAGAGATAATGGTTCATAATTAAAACATTGCCACCCAGACCTCTGTGGTTTATCCCTGCACAGGGAATCCAGAGGCAGAGGTCAGAAATACACAGGTTTGAATCTCATTTCTGCCACTGAACAACAGTGCAGCCCTGGGAAACTGCTTCATCCTTGCTGCAGAAAACCAACTTTGGCTTTGAGCATCCATCCTGCCTTGGTCAGGAGACAAAAACAACAGCAAAAAAGAAAGAAGGTGCAAGTTCATGCAAACAAATAGAAGTGTGAAGGCTCAATGGGTGGATGGGTGTTTGCTGTATTTCTCTGTACACCATTGGACCTAAAAGGGAGAAACATTTCAACAGAAACCCCATCCAGGTGCTGCCCGGTGAATTCCCAATTAGATGAGGATTTCAGTGTCTTCATATGAGGGTAACCCTGAGAAACACAGTGGTGCAACAAACCCAAAGGCTATAAATCAAGCAACTGCCCTGAAGTTTTCAGCCCTTCTGGCTAAGCTTCCAAGTACCAGGAGGCACAATTCCTTCAAGGAGCAGCAGGCATCAAGAAAATCATCTGATTGGGCTGTTTGAGGAATAACCCACCTACAAATCACCTCTCTTCCCAGAAATAGAATGGCAAACCTTGCAAAGCTGGTTCATTCCATGCAGTACAAACGCACCCAGAGCGAGCTGGCATCCACAGCCCTGAGCACCCCCAGTTTCTAAGATCAGGCAGCGGTGTCTAACACCCAACACATCATATCTGCCAGGCACTCTTACAACATTAGGGGGGAATCAAACTGAAATTGAAAAGAAACAAAACCAAGATGACGATTTCTTGCAGGGCCCAGCTAACCTGGTGGCAGGACAGCTCTGAATACTCTCCAGTCCTCTGCTATGATGATGACTGATGAGAATTTACTCACCCATCAAAACCTATCGCTCACCTCGGGCAAGTAATATTTTGCAAGGCTGAGCTAAAACACCATTACCAAAACCCCAGCCTCACCTCCAGGAATCTCATCAGTCAGGGACTGAAAGAACTTCAGAGCCTGCGATGGAACTGTACCATTACCTCAAGATGAAGTGTTAGTAGCCACCGGCAAGCACTTAATGGTGTGGAGACAATTTAAGTGCTGTCACTAAATATGTCAGTGAAGGGGAAAAAAAAAATAAATTGAGACTTGAGGAATCCCAGGCTCCACCCACTGCCTTTCCTACTAATTGTTTTAGTGGCTTTAAATTGGAAGAGGGAAGATTTAGATTAGATATTTGGAAGAAATCCTTCGCAGTGAGGGCAGTGAGACACTGGCCCAGGTTGCCCAGGGATGTTGTGGTTGCCCAATCTCTGGAGGTGTTCAAGGCCAGCTTGGATGGGGCCTTGAGCAGCCTGGTTTAAGGGGAGGTGTCCCTGTCCATGGCAGGGGAAACAGATGATCTTTCAGGTCCCTTCCAACACAAATCATTTCATGATTCTATGATTCCATGATTGTTGTAGCTCAGGAAAAGAGGGAAAAACTACAACTCCAAAACAAGGAAAATATTGCTCTGAAAGATCAGAGAGGGAAAATGGTCTGGGAAAGGAAAGGGATGCCTTGGGCCTGCAGCATGGGCTGGAATAGAGGAGAACCAAACACTTTTTGTTTGCTCTGCTGCAGCAGCACTAAGGTAAGCTGCTTTGGTTTTTTTGGGAGTTTGCCACCTTCACGTGTACAACACAGCCCTTCCCAGGTGACCCTCAGCACACACCAGTGTACCGAGCGTGCTGGGGTGCTGTTGTTGTGCTGGGAAACAAACAAACAGGCACCACAGCAATGGGACTGAAATCCATTTATTAGATCAGACAGCAAGGCTGTGAGTTTGCTCCAAGCCCAGCAGCTGATCGTCACTAGAGTTTGTACGTTGGGTTTCTTGGTAGTGTCGAAAAAACACACACACACGTATTTATCTCAGCTGTGGATAGAAAAGCACCTACACAGGCTGTGGTTGCTCTCTACATGAATGTGCTTCCTGCAAGCCCCGTGTTTGACACACCAGCTCGTTCCTGACACGCCGGCAGGCTCTCCCCACGGAGCATGGAGCGTGCGGCCAGGCAGCGGCAGCGCGGCGGAGCGTGAAGGCCGAGAGCGGCTCTGCCTCTCTTCCAGTGTAGCTGTGATCACACCTGCTTTGCTGCCTTTCTGCTCAGATTGGTGTGGCATGGCAGAGCCAGCAAGGGAGCAGCCCTTCTGTCCTTTCTGCTGCAGGAGCTGAACGAGGCACTCGGTGCTGTGCTGGAGAGCATTTTGACCTGTTCCAAACAAAAAGGGACACAATAGAAGACACAAAATCTCCTTTCAGATCCACAGAGTTCATGCTTTCTATTGATTTGTTGAAAGTGAGGAACAGAACCATAACTCAACCTTCATTTTTATAGCTTTCATTAAAAGCATTTGGTGCTGAGCTGCTTCTCCCAGCTCTTCATCTCCTCCTGCTCACGAAGAGCAGTGGCTCTGGGTAAGGCACAGGGCCACTGATGGAGCCCTGTGCAAACCTCACACTCATTGGGCTCAGCCAGCAGACCCAGGAATGTTTCCTGGGGCCTGAGGCTGTGACACAGTGAATCCCAGTCTCTGAGAACCCCCTGTAACCACTGTAACACTTGCACGCGCTAAGGAACACCACCCAGTGCCACCCAGCAATCACACACCATCCCCTCCAGAATAACAGAATGGGTTGGGTTGGAAGGGACCTTAAACATCATCCAGTTCCAACTTGGACCTTCTGCCATTTCTAAATCTGATCTAATTTCTACGTCAACAGATGCAAGATATAAATACTTTCCATTGCTCGCAATCAGAACTATTTTCACTCAAAACTTAATGACCTGAAAGGAAGCTCTAAGATTTGTGATTCGAGATAAAGTCAATTTTGTGACAACAGAAAAATTGCAGTGCAGGAGGGAAAAGAGTGATTCCTGGGAAACAGAAAGCTCAGTCACCCCACTGACATGTTTAACTAAGACACAAAGAATTAGTTTTGCAATTAAACATGCTCTTAAAGAGGAAGTGGTTAATGAAAACAATCAAGGGGAGCACGTCACTATCTGTAATGTTTTGTTGTCCTCCAACACTTTTGATGTCTATTACAGAATCATCTAGGTTGGAAAAGGCCTGTAAGATCATCGAGTCCAACTGTAAACCTCACATTTCCAAGCCCACCGCTAAACCATGTCCCTAACACATCCACGGCTGCATGTTGGGTGTGGGCTTCCTGGCAGATGTTTTCAAGGGTTGTCAAAGCTCTGCCCTCATTATTTTATTCACTTCTGCTCTGAAACCACTTTCTTGCATTGTACCTTTCTGAATATACTCATAGATTTCTGTGGAATAATTAAGGTTGTTTATCTGAACTCCAGGATAACTGGTGTGAAGGGGACTAGTCCTAAACTCCAGAACTACCAGCTACTCCACAAGTTTTTCCCGTGTCATACTGACACCACCAGCAATTGTTCCAGGTTGAATAATGCACGTCAAGTACTTCAAAAGAAAGAAGCAAACAGAATCTATGAAGCTTAAAAATACAAGTAAGTGTAGGCTGGTTCTGCAGATCCATCTGATGCTGAAGTCGAGAGGCAGAACCAGCCAGAGCACCCATATTCTGTGTACATAATTGTGCAACAAAAATTGCAGAACAGATTTTTCTTCTGGTGTTTGTTTTCTAAATAGCTCGGCAGAGTACACAGTCAAATTGTTATTTGCAGATTTAGCATTACTACAGAATGAAGGAATTAAAGTCAAATCTGGCACAGATGGCCATATACAACCATCCAAACTTCTTTCAATTAAGCATCACATGCCTTCTTTGTGTTAAATACAATGAGAAACTGCGAAAATATTGCTGTCCCTGTCACAGAAAAGGTTAGGTCAGAAATGAATCTTTTTAGAAAACCATCTGAGTCTGAAAAGTGAAGTATTTAGTCAGGAACTAATTAAACAAAAAT
The DNA here is from genome assembly GCA_033556795.1 of Tapera naevia. Classification (NCBI taxonomy): domain Eukaryota; kingdom Metazoa; phylum Chordata; class Aves; order Cuculiformes; family Neomorphidae; genus Tapera; species Tapera naevia. The sequence goes on from JAUMJJ010000221.1 coordinate 1,074,735, forward strand.
CTAGAGAAGTACTTTTTCAGACATTATGAGAAAAGCACAGCTTGCATGCATACATAAGCCATTTCCATCCCTCCTTTCCCATTAGAAGTTTCAGCAAGTACAGATGGACGAGTATCACAGTCATGAAAGGTGAGCGGGGGAAGAGAATGTGCAAATTCCATGAGCAATATTGCTGTTATTGATCCAGCAACACACTTAATTATACACTTAGGCCTACTGGATTTCCTAAAGGATTTTGTGATCTTCACAGCTTCACTGTGAAAGGACAAGAGACTAATGCTTCACATCCAAAGTCATTTCCCTCCACCAATGGAATGTATCAGCATACCCAGAAGTGTTTAAAAGCTTTGCATGAAGATAGAAGAGAGATAAGGCAGAGGCAAACCTCCTCCTGCAGATACAAGACAATTATAAAGTAAACTTGCAAATGCTGTTTTAAATAAATTCTAGATGCTACTTTTATTAATCAGCCTGAAGACCCATGCTCCTGCTACTGCCTTGAAGTTGTAGTAAATAAAGAATTGATGGTAAAAAGCAGAGAGAAATAGCATGGCCAAGGCAGAGGAAACCGGCCCTTGGGCCACGCAGAGTCGGGAATCCACCATGGAGCACATCTGTTTGTAGCCACTCACACCACTGCAACTTCCTTATCATGGCCTTAAAAACCACAAAGGGAAGATAAATTAACTCTGGTCGAGAAAAACGGGACTGGTCCTGCACAATCTGCCCAGCCGTTGTACCTGGAGGCTCAAATTCGGGCTCCCATTTCCATCTCTCTGCTCACGATGAACTACAATTTATTTCACACTCATTCAGCACTAATGGGATTATTTGCAGGGTAAGGGGTAATCAATTTTAACCCAAAACTAGAGCATGGAGGCCAAAAATGTCCTCCATTTTAATTGTATCTGTAATTACTTTATAAGACGACAATCCAGCAAATTACCCTGGGGACTCTTACTAATTATTATTACATATCTTACACCTCTGAGTAGCAAGACTCACTGAGGGAAAGACTGTGCCAACCCTTGAAAATACATAATCTGAGCAGATGGGACAGGGAAGAGCAAAACCCTGATGCTAACGAGCCCACATCGGACTGCTGCTGGTTGCGGTGTGGTAAGAAGGTTTTACAGCATCAAGGATCCATTTTCCCTCTTTTTCTTTTTGATTTATAATAAAACACAAAGCTGAGAGGTCTTACACAATTCAGCACCCTTTCACATTAAAAATTGAATCCAATTCCTTGCCACACCAAGGAATAAAACTTGATGGCACCAATAAAGCTGTCCTGATCCCATTCTTCTGAACACCAAACATTAAGATCTTTACCCACAGCACTACTCAATACTTTTAAAAGTATTAAATTTGCCCCTTTATTTATCCAGCTCTGTTCATTAAATCTCAGTATCATTATCTCCAGTCTTTGAATTTGCTGTCAGAAACTGATGACGTTGTTTTCCCCTCATGCAAAATTTGTTTTCAAATCTTTCAGCTCTTGGCTGAGGCTCCAAGATCTCTTTTTTTGTTGTTGTTTCGCTGTATTTAAGTACTTTTTTAGTATTTTTTGACTTTTCACACTCCCAAGTTTACACTGGAGCCGGGATGAGGGCTGGACAACCCTGATTTTCTCAACCATGGACTGATTACAGATGGACACAAAACCACCTCAGAAACTGTAAGTATTGTGTATTTTTGCCTGTGAACACCTCAGAGCGGTTTGAAAACCCCCAACCTCAGGGAAATCCTGCGGGGTTTCTCGGACCGATTAGAAATAAACACAAAAACACCTCAAAAGCTGTAAATATTGTGTATTTTAGATCGTGAACAACTCAAACCTGCGTCTTTTGCTTTACAGCAGATTTTTGGCCTCAGAGGGGTTTAAAAGCCGCAGAGCTGAGGGCACGGCTGGAGGGTTTCTCCTCAGCACCCGCGGGGAGGGACCCGTGCCGTGCCGGGGCGCACAAGAGGAGGGACCGGACACGGCGGGGCTCGGCGGGGAGCGATGGGGACGGGGACGGGAACGGGAACGGGGACGGGGACGGGGATGGGGATGGGGATGGGGATGGGGATGGGGATGGGGATGGAGATGGAGATGGAGAAGGATCTGGAGATGCACTGGGATGGGGATGGGGATGGGGATGGGGATGGGGATGGGGATGGAGATGGAGATGGAGATGGAGATGGAGATGGAGATGGAGATGGAGATGGAGATGGAGATGGAGATGGAGAAGGAGATGGAGATGGAGATACACTGGGATGGGGATGGGGATGGGGATGGGGATGGGGATGGGGATGGGGATGGGGATGGGGATGGGGATGGGGATGGGGATGGAGAAGGAGATGGAGATGTGGATGGAGATGGAGATGGAGATGGAGAAGGAGATGGAGATGCACTGGGATGGGGATGAGACGAGGATGGGACGGGGGCAGGGAAGGAGATGGAGAAGGAAATGGAGATGGAGAAGGAGATGGAGATGCACTGGGATGGGGATGGAGACGGAGACGGAGATGGAGACGGAGATGGAGATGGAGACGGAGATGGAGATGGAGACGGGGATGGAGATGGAGATGCACTGGGATGGAGACGGAGATGGAGATGCATTGGGATGGGGATGAACTGGGATGGGATAGGCACTGGGACAGGGAGGCAGTGGGATGTGCGTGAACTGGGACAGAGAAGCACTAGGTGCGGCTGAACTGGGATGCAGGCACTGGGATGGGGCTGGCACCAAGATAGGACAAGGACATTGGACAGAGAGGCACTGGAATAGGGCTGAACTGGGACAGGCAGGCACTGGGATGGGGCTGACACTGGGATCAAGCCTGCACTGAGGCAAGGAGGCACTGGGATAGGACAGCCAGGCACAGGGATGGGAATGGAACTGGGATAGGGCCTCCATTGGGACAGCAGGCACTGGGATGGGGCTGGACACTGGGACAAACAGGCACTAGGATGGGCTGGAACTGGGACTGGGATGAACTAGGACTGGTCTGGGCACTGGGACAGGGAGGAATGGGGCTGGGGGGCACGTCTGGGTGTTGTTAAGGCACATTCACATCTGAAATGGTGATGGAAACCACTATTATGCCGGCATCCACTGGATCGTGACCGGGATGGACTGCTCCATCGCGCTGCCTCCCTTGCCAATGATTAATGTGAAATATTTCCTCCTCTTTGCATTTGTTAAACTTGTTTTTCTTCTTATCTGAGAATGTTATTTTCCTTTGTATTTGAATTTTGAATCAATAAAAGAACTGGTGGTAGGATTTTTAATGGTGCTTTGGGGTTTTCTTTGCCACGGTAAGCGAGGAAGGAGCATGGGCAGGCCCCAAGCTGTGCCAATGTAAATGGAATGGGATTTCAGGAAAATAAAAGATGAGATTTGAAATGGCTCATTTGAAACACGCAGCATAATATTCTTCATCCCTCGAGTGAGGTGCATAAAATACCACTCTTTAAAATTAGTCACAAAACAAACACTTTTCTCACCTCATCTGTGTCAGCAAGCTCCAGCTAAACCCCAGTTCCTGCTGGTGTTCCCAGACAGCGTTTAAGCACACACTGGATGCAGTTTTATGGCAACGGTGAGGAGCCAAAAGAGTTATTTATAAGTAAACTATCCATGTTTATTTAGACTCATATTTTGGTTTTAATTGCAGTAAGTGAACTTTTGTTGGGAGATTCCCATTTTGGGGCTTCTCACCCTTTTAATTCACCGGTTCGATCGTGCCTGCCACAAGACTTTCTGCTTTCACTCCTCAGAGCTCGCCTAAGAGTTGCATTTGCCCCATGAGATGTGTCTCCCAACCCTAAATCAGATTTTAGGGCTGTTTTTCAGTGCATCTGTGTCAGTATCTCCAGCCTAAAGCTGGCTTTTCTCTTGTTTTGCATTGCTTTTGATTATTCAAACCAAGATATTGCTTGGGGCGTTCCACTGAGTCTTCTTCTTCAGCCATGCTCTCATTTTATTGCTATTATCATTAATTTATTATTATTATATTTATTTTAGGTATTATTTTTTAAAGCCTTATTTCTATTATTGCGCATTGTTGTGTATTTCTATTATTGTGTATTTTCACACTGGCTTCACAGCTGCTGCCAGTTCAGAGCCCATTGTGTAGCACCGTGACTGCAGCAGCTCTGGGCTGGGAAACACTAAGAGCTGCAAGAACTGAAGGGTTTGGTTCAAAACCTACACTTTTACACTAAATGAGCAGAGAAAATTCACTCAGTGATGTTCAGACCCATGAGACAGAGATGGACATTCGATTGTAGAGCAGAGACCTGGCTGAGGCCCCTGCTCATCCCTGCCCATGGCAGCAACATCCTGTAGCCTAATTATGGGGAAGATGCCCCAAAATGCCCTTACAATGGAGATTCCTGCTCTGACACGCCAGGACAGCTGGTTCCATTAGGAACCTTGGCTGAAAATCGTGGTACCCACCAGGGAGGATGAGCCTGCCCTTCCTTAGGTCCTTCCTGACACCAGGTAGTAGAGCATCACAGTGCTCCTCCAAAGGGTCAGTGGGCAGTGATGATGCCCATCACCCAAGAGCAGGCAGACCCGAGTCACTATTTTTACCTCACAGGAAGGGAAACTGAGGCACACTCTGGGTGAGAAGCAGGCTGAGGCTTCACGTGGTCCCTGTCCCTCCAAGGCACCCAGGATTATGCAGCAAAAGAGAAGGTGATGGGGAAATGTCTGTATTCCTATTTTTTCCTTGCTTTCCAGACATGTCTCAAATAGTTTCCCTTTTCTCTGGGACAACATGTTGAGCAAGGGCAGAATTAGGAAATTTAAAAAAGAGAACAAGAGACTCCTGACTGCTCCCTTCGAGTGCCATCCTGCCACATCCCAAAAAATCCAGAGTTATTTTTTAAAGTCTTAGCCTGGACTTTTTCACTTGCATATTTTCTTCAAGGTATTTTTAAGCCAATTATCCCTTATTAGCAAACATCTTGCCTAGCCTCGTTTGCTTCTGTACTAAGATTAAGTAGCAAAAGGGATTAGAAATGTTATTATGTGAGCCTAAGATGAAAAAGCACTAAATATATATAGCTGAAAAAGGCTTTTCCATCTAAAAGGAATTAAATATCCCTTCGGCAGAGCTTTCTCACGCTGCTGTAGTAATAGGACATTTGATAAAGTCTGAGCCACTCGCCAGGCCCTGACCCCTCTTAAACTCTGCAGAAATATTCTGTGTTGAAAGCAGCTCTGATGATCTATTGCCCTTTCATCCCTTTAACAGTTTCAAATGATCACATTATTCAGAATTACTTGCACCTACGAAGTTCACATTTAGCTGCGAGAAACGCTGTCGTTAAGTATTGTTAGCAGTTTGAAATTTGCTAAAGAAAAGTTTTGGATAAAGCCAAACTAATGTTTTGGTGTTCCCCCCCCCCCCCAGTCAAGCAAGAACTCACGAAATATATCTCACCTCTTATTTTTCAGAGCATTGCTGGTGGGCAGAGCGCGGCGCTGGGGCCGTCAGTTTGTCATTGAGAGCCACCCAGAAACATAACAGAAATAGAAGAGCTTGGGGAATGTTGACTTGGAGCAATTTCCTAATGGCCCCAAGTATAAAATTGGGATATTAGTCAGGAAAACATTGACAAAATTCCTGCTGGAAGCTGCCTGCCTCACTCCCCATACCCACGGGGGATGCTGGGGACACACAGCAGGGCTGCCCCTGCTGCTCTCAATGCTCCAAAGCCCAGAAGGGTTTTATTAGGAGGAAAAACTCATGGAAAATACATGGAAAAGAGACAAGCTGAGGGTCCAGCCTCAATTACAAATTGCTCGGGGTGTAACTGGAGAAGCAAGACTGGGAAAGTGAGTGCTAGAGTATTTCAGTTTGATGGCAGAGCCCTCCTGGACACAAGAGAATTTGGAGCAGATGGGGTTTCTGTCCAGCAGCTCCCTTCCAAGAAAGGGAACTGAACCTTCATCTGTGACTGTGCATCCCCAAACTACAATTCACCCCATATTTGGGGAACATTTTGATGAACACTGGCTGCTGTTCTGTGCCCAGAGCAAAGGCTGGTCCATGCTGTCCATGTCTGTAATGTTCTCGTCCCACCTAGGCCAGGCCAACATCTTCCAATTTAGAAAGTCACAGTTCATGACCAAGATCTCAAAGTCACAATCAGGGATCATGAAATTAAAGAACCACCAGAAGTAAACAGCTGGGATGGCTTCGTGCTCTCCTGCTGAGTGTGCTGGACTAGAAATCACAGAATCATAGAATGGTTTGGGTTGGAAGGGACCTCAAAGCCCATCCAGTTCCACCCCCCTGCCATGGGCAGGGACACCTCCCACTGGATCAGGGGGCTCAAAGCCCCATCCAACCTGGCCTTGAACACCTCCAGGGATGGGGCAGCCACCACTGCTCTGGGTAACCTTCACCAGGGCCTCCCCATCCTCATCTCATGCTGCTTTCCCCTCAGGTTCCCAGAGGAGCTGTAAGAAAGGCCAGTGGTGTGAGAATGGAAACAATTTCTGTCCATGCCAGCCGTGCTCAACTCCAGCATCAGCTGGGCAACTCCTAAAACATTGTAGGGCAAACAATGATTTCAGTTGAGTTGAATTGAGCAAGTGAAGAATTTCCTTCCCAGCGTTATGGAAGCTGAAGCTCCCTACATTTCATTTACACAGACAGTGAAAACAGGTTGTCACTCCCATCATCACTTTGGGCTCATTTTCCTCTATTCTTCTCCTTATTATAACGTTAAAGCTCCAAACAACCCCCTAAGTGTTTTTCTAGAGAAATGAGTTATTCTAACTGGGTTGGATTTGAGTGTCGTGACTACATTTAACATTAAGTGGCTTTTTAAACCAAGAACCCATTTGCTGCGATTAACTCTTCTGCAAATTCCAGCTTACGCCAATCGATCTAAAAGAGTGGCAATCACAACACAACTTCACAGAGCCACCACCAAATGTCATCAAGCAAAAATAAGTCTTTATTCCAATTTCATGGAAACAGGAATCACTGTACTTTGCAAGACAGGGAAAAATAAAATAAAAAATTTAATATAAAACAAGGATATTGTCACAATAACAGAATATGGAACTGTTCTTTTCCCTATGGATTGCTGCAAGTACCTTGGTTGGGTTTTTTTTTTGCCTTTTTGACTGTGCTATTCACAACTTTAAGTCCAAAAATTATGAAACAAAAATAGAATGAAACTTAAGAAAGACTTAGCACTTCCACTAAATGGCATACGTCGAAGGGCAAAGACCGCTGAGGTTATCAAACCCACATACCAGTCACTGCAACCTCACAGACCCCCTGAGGGGCAGGGCTCCTTCTCTGTGAGGCTCTTCCTGGCAAACAGGGCAATTCTGAGCTCTAGGAAGAGTTCTATTTAAAGAGAACCTTTCTACTGAGGGAAAATGAGCTGAAGAGCCTCGCACCGGAGAGCACTGCAGGGAGGGAGCACTGCAGTTAACAAAGACAGATGGACCACCAAGGTTGTTAAAAATACACAGCATCGACATGGTTTCTACTGCAATCACTTGTGCTACAACTATTAAACATGTACAAAAGACTTTTCCAGCTGTTCCAAGTGTGGTTGCAGCAAGGTTAGGATCTGGAGCGAGACCTTGACCGCGACTTGGATTGTGACCTGGAGGCAGACCTAGACTTGGACCGGGACCTCGGCTTTGAAACGGATTTAGACCTGGAACGAGAATCTGATTTGACATTTGGTTTTGACTTGGAAATCGACCTTGACCTGGAGCGAGACACCTGGCGTGTGGCTGCATCCTCACCCTCGCCTTTTGCCTCCTTTTTGTCAGACTCTGATTTCAGGTTCTCCTTTTCTTTGGAGGCTGACCTGGACCGCTCGTGGCTGTCCTTCTTTTTCTTCTTGCTACTTGGTTTGCTGTCTCGTTTGCTGCGCCTCTTGTTTTTCTCACTCTTGCTGTGGCTCCTGCTTCTACTTCTGCTGTCATCCCTGCTTCTCTTCCTACCTTTCCTTTTATCCTTACTGTGGCTCCTGCTCCTGCTGTCATCCCTGCTCTTGCTCCTGCTTCCAGCCTTGCTAATGCTCTTCTCCCTGTCTTTGCTTCTGCTCTTCTCCTTGCTCCTACTCCTCACGCCCTCCCTCATCTCTCCCCTGTCCTTACTCCCACTCCTGCTCCTACTCTTTTCCTTGCTGCGGCTCCTGCTCTTTGTTTTCTCATCACTGTTATGGAGGCTGCCCTCAGATTTATCTTTGCTTTTGTTTCGGGATTTCTCTGCGCTCCTGCTGCGGCTCCTACTTTTCTCCTCTTTACTTGGAGTCCTGCTCTTCTCTTTTTGGCCTCTGCTACGGCTCTTGCTTCGACTACGGCTCTTGCTTCTGGAACGGGACACAGACCTGGAAGTACAAAGGCAACAGACAGCTCCACGTTAGTACAGCTCGGATTTGAAATCCTGTGCATGATATGGCAGGGAAAAGAAAAATAACCAGGGTTCCTACTGCAAGTTTAGAATGATGCTTCTCATTTAAATGTGCAGCCCCATTTCTTCACTCACAAAGACATACCTGGATCTTGATCTACTCTTGGAGCGACTGCTGCTGGCACTGCGGCTCCTGCTCTTATGTCTGCTTCGAGAGCGAGACCTGGAACAAGATCAATCAGCTTAACATTAGCACGTGCCTCCAGGGAGCCTCTGGTCTCCTTCCTCAGTGGGTAAAACCTCATTGCACTAAAGAACCTTTTGCACAGCTGAATGGTGTAACAATAAAGTTACACACAGATCCCCACCGTCCATCCCCTGCTGCATTTATGGACCTGAGCAGGGTTCCTAATCTGGAAGAAAATATGCAACCTTATTTCATAGAATCATAGAAACATAGAATTATCTGGGTTGGAAGAGACCTCCAAGATCATCAAGTCCAACCCTTAATCCAACACTATCATGATTACTAGATCATGGCACTAGGCACTAAGACAAGGAAAGGAGAACCACTTTCCCAATCAATTTGGAGTTTGAATACAGTGAGACACTAGGATAAAGCTTTGGTTTCAGGCTTTAATTTCATAAGCAAGCTTTTTTCATGAAAGTGGAAGTTTGCATGAGTCTTCTTGCAACAAGCTCCACCCCAGAATGGAAAGGGCAGAACACTTGTGTGCTGAAGCTGTTCACTCGATCACATAATGAAACAGCAAATCTCTAAGAAATAGGGGATTTCTAAGCTGAGAAAGAACTATCAGTGCTGGTGCTTCCAGCAGAACACAATGTTCAGAGCCAAAGCACTTAAAGCATTTTCTGTTTCACTGTCTCCACCTGCCCAGCAGCCCTCTCCTGCCAGACAGCAGGGACTATGGACTTGCTGCAGCGGGGAAGAACAGCAGCACACTGCGGCTGTTCAGCTACACCCACCAAGGAAAACACCTCTGAACAAAGGCCTCTTGCCCTTGGTACAGGCAGGCAAGCAATACATTCTCCAAAACTACATTTATTGAGAACTCCAAACACTTCCAAAGAGTTTTGGAACCTGCTGTATATTCAGGTGATTGCAGCTCGATTCAGCCTGAGTGAGATGATGGAGACATACCTTGAATGGCTTCGGCTTCTGGAATAAGAGCGGCGCCGTCTTGATCCAGGTCTGTCTTCCACTAATCTAATCTTTCTGCCATTTACTTCTGTCCCGTCCAGCTTTTCAAGGGCTCTTTTCATGTCAGAATAGGATTTGAACTCAATCACACCTTCATTTTTCCTTCCTTTGTGTGCATCTGCATATGTCACCTCCCCTGCCTGACGCATATAATCCTAGAGGAAGAGGACAGAATAACCATTGCCTCGAATCCAGAGCCAGGCTTCCAGGCTGCCCTGTTCATTGCTGCAACGATGCTCACAGCCTCTTCTATTCACTTGGATGTCAGCAAGAGGTTTAACCAAACACCACTCACAGTGCTAAGGTTTCTGAGCAAGCCAAATTACAAGCAAACCACGATTTCAGAGTTTACGTAATCAGAATCAAGGTGGTGTTGAGAGTTTTGAGCCCAGTGATCATTTAAGATTCCCCATCTCAAGCCTAATATCAAACACACTCTGGACTATGATAAGTTGCAAATTACAAAAGTGATTATACAAATAAAACACTTGCTCACTATATCAAGTTTTCAAAGGTGACTGGGAAAGGTGATAAAACTAAAGGGTTGAATATGAAGAGGTAAGAAGACCACAGGCAAGCAGGCTTCCCTTTGTCCTCTGCATAGGCAACACATGTTCTGCTGGAAGAAGCCCTCCACAAGTAAAAGCTCAATTCATTTCCCCACTTTAGGCTTCCTGGCTTCTCTGTTTCAATTAGAGACCTCTGTGTGTCAGGGAGGCCCCACTGCCTGCTCCAAGCCAGCTGTCAGACAGGGCCACCTTTGAGCTCCTGTGGACTCTGGCTGCAAGGGGAATGGGGCACAGAACCCCAGTTCAGGCTGTTTTACTCCCACACTACAATGAAAGCTGTTCAAAAAGAGCAACGCATCCAGGAAAGGATTAATCATGCCATGCTCTACTTACAAGTTCACAGTATCACAGTATCATAAGGTTGGAAAGGACCTCCGAGATCATCGAGTCCAACCTACAACCCAACACTAACACCAACACCATCATCTAAACCATGGCACTCAGTGCCTCATCCAGTCTCCCCTTAAACACCTCCAGGGTTGGTGACTCCACCCCCTCCCTGGGCAGCCCATTCCAATGGCCAATCACCCTTTGAGTGAAGAACTTTTTCCTCACATCAAGTCTAAACTTTCCCTGACCAAGCTTGAGTCCCTGCCCTCTGGTTCTGTCACTGGTCACCTGAGAGAAGAGACCAACCCCTGCCCACTACAACCTCCTTTTAGGGAGTTGTAGAGAGCAATGAGGTCTCCCCTGAGCCTCCTCTTCTCCAGACTAAACAGCCCCAACTCCCTCAGTCGCTCCTGGTAGGGCTTGTGCTCCAGCCCCTTCCCCATCTTCGTTGCCCTCCTCTGGACACTCTCCAGCATCCTGACATCTTTCCCAAACTGGGGGGCCCAGAACTGGGCACAGTATTCAAGGTGAGGCCTGACCAGTGCCGAGTACAGGGGGACGATAACTCCTCTGGTCCTGCTCCCCACACTATTCCTGATGCAGGCCAGGATGCCATTGGCCTTCTTGGCCACCTGGGCACACTGCTGGCTCATGGTGAGCTTCCTGTCCACCAGCACTCCCAGGTCCCTTTCTGCCTGACTCCTCTCCAGCCACTTTGTCCCCAGTCTGTAGCTCTGCATGGGATTGTTGTGTCCAAAATGAAGTACCTGACATTTGGACTCATTAAACATCATCCCATTGGAATCAGCCCAGCTCTCCAATCTGTCCAGGTCCCTCTGTAGGGCCATCCTACCCTCTAACAGATCAACCCTTCCTCCCAGCTTGGTATCATCTGCAAACTTGCTGATGATGGACTCAATCCCCTCATCCAGATCATCAATAAAGATATTAAACAGGACTGGACCCAACACCGATGCCTGGGGGACACCACTGGTGACCAACTGGATGAGACACCATTGACCACCACTCTCTGGGCTCCATCCAGCCAATTCCTAACCCAGCACAGAGTGCTCCCATCTAAGCCACGGGCTGCCAGCTTCTCTAGGAGGCTACTGTGGGCGACAGTGTTGTAATACCAGAAGCAAAGACAAGCTATTGATGGTGCAAAGCATTAACAACAGAAGGCATGGGAAGAATCTCAGTACGTACCTGAACTAGCGTTACATTTGCAATTACAGAGCAGTTGCTACTACAGCAAAGTTTGTTTAGAACAAATTTTACACATCCTTTAAGAGAGAACCATAAAAGAAAGCGTTCCTGTAAGAACAAGTGTTTTCAACCATCACTGCTGAGTCTGATAAGGAAACACTATCTTTCTGCAACTCCTGTTGCAATCCTGCTCCCTGTCCTGCCCCCCATGTTGATGGAGACAACCACGAGTCAACACGTCGTCTCCAGAGTATTCGGAGGCACTGTGGGCTACACGGTGTTAGCCAGTGCTGAGAATCACTTCCCACTCCTTCAGACTTTGAGAAAATATTAGCTTTTGGCACAATTGCTCATTCTGGAAACATCCTTTCCCTGAAATTCTCTTTATATGAGTTTTATATGATGAAGAAATTCTTAACAGAGGCTGTGCAAACACAATGCAATTGCTTATTCTGGAATCATCCTTCCCCTTAAATTCTGTATAAAACAGCTTTATGTGATGTAGAAATTGTGCAAGAACAATGCTATCACCTCCAAACACCTCCAGCACCTTATGTGTTGATGAGTAAAACCTACAGTGCCACTGGTGAGCTCCTCCATCCCCAGCGAATCCTGCCACTGGCACGGTTAAAGCCTGTTTTGACAGGGCTTAAAGATGTGATAAAACACATCTGTATGTGATGTTGGTTTGTGTCAAGGAAGAAAGTGCTTCTCTCAGTGACACTGAGTCTGCAGGTGCAACTCCCAGCGTCGCAGGAATGATTTCATATATGCAAATACACCTCCACATCGACTTAATGTGTGTGTTACCTCCAAAACCTACTTTAGGCATCCGTGCACACGGACTTATTAACGAGTTGGGAGTCAAGAACACAACTGCCTTGTTGAGATAGCAGCTAACTTTTTTACCCTTTGTGCTCTTTAATAGAGAGAGGGTAAGGAAAGGGGCCCCATACCTTCAGATCCTGCCAACTGCAGCGGCTCGACAAATTTTCCACAATCAATCTGTATTCTGTACGGGTGGGAGGACCATACTTATCTCTTCCGCTTCTTCTATAACCATATCCACCTTTAGGAGGTGACAAGCAGACAGCAGTGCTTCAACTAGGGAAATGGAGTTCTCCAGATGAGAACTGTTCTGCCCCACACGATCCCAAATACATTAAACTACACCCACCCCCTAATCTAAACTCAACCCCCCCTTGTATAAATTATTCCAAAGACCCAAAAGCATTAGAAAAGAACTTACTACAAGGACAAAATTATAATTATGCCACAATTAACATGCAATTAAATCTAAGTTAATTTAAAACAGTCTGAAAGAAGCTGAATTCAAGCAGTTTTCTAATGTTACTCACATTGCTAAAAGGTTTTCTGAATATCTGACATGAATAAAGATTTTCAGGCACCTATTTCAGATTAATCTCATCTGTCTCTAACCCCTGGGATCCTCACCACCCAGGTCTAATGGGAAATGGTTGCGGTCGTCACATGGCTTCCTTTATTTTTGGGTCAGCCAAGGGCCACAAAGGTCAAAGAGCCACTCATGGAAAGGTAACCAAGGGTCAGCAAATGGGCCGGGCAGTCATCTTAGCCTCAAAGGACTCTTAATTAAAACATTGAGGTCTTTGTTAAGTCTATGTTAAACATGACATTGCAAATAAAGCATTCGAATAGTTAAACGAAATGATAATAATAAAAATGGTACAAGAAATTGTGTTTATTAATTTATCAATTAAAATAGTTTAATACAACAAGTTAATAAATATTGAGATCGATGGTTACATTTACAGTTACAGAGCACTATTCACAACTTCAGATCGTTTCATTTAAATTTACTTTTTGAAAAGAATGAGCAAAAGATGTTTTATTTAAAACAAGCCACGGATACAAATGCATGGTAGTGCTTACTGCGTCCTGAACCGTAACTGCTGTCACGCCGTGGGCCTCTGGCATGCTCCACGATCACTCTCTCCCCACAAAGATCTTTACCATTCAGCTCATAAACAGCGTCGTCGGCATCTCGCAGGTCATCGAACTCAACAAAGCCATACCTGGAGAGAGGGAGAGTCACATGGAAAGAACTGAACTTGAGGTATCCATGCTCAAACCCAGCCCTAGGTGGTCCCTGCAGAGCATCTCCGTGCTGTTCTTCAGAGGAACAGCCGTGCACCCTCCTGAAGGCACCCTGAAGGGTTCAAAGCCACGAGCACTGCCCCACAAACCCACTGAATATGGTGCTATGCTGCTTTATTAAATCCATTATGTCACATCATGGCAGGAGTGCTGGAACTGGATGATCATCCTTAAGGCACATTCCAACCCAAACCGTTCTATGATTTGCTCAAGGGCAGTGGAACTGAAATGGCATTTGACCAATTTTGCAGTATATATGCTCCATGGATTAGGATTCACCCTAATTTTAAAGAGCCCTGGGTTCATTCCTGGTTCTATCAGGAAACTATGATATTTCCTGCACTTCAAATGGAAACGTTCCTTCATCTCTGATAACACAAGTGGTCTGTACAGCCTGCACGAGAGGTCCAACAAGATGGAAAATACAAAAGCTGCTTAGGAAAAGGGTGTTTTTTAAATCAGACTCATTTCACTCGATTGTGGACAGTATGGATGCCAATCAGTGGGGACACACGAATCATAGAATGGTTTGGTTTGGAAGGGACCTCCAAGCCCATGCAGTTCAAAATCCCTGCCATGAGCAGGGACACCTCCCACTGGATCAGGGGGCTCAAAGCCCCATCCGACCTGGCCTTGAACACCTCCAGGGATGGGGCAGCCACCACTGCTCTGGGCAACCTGGGCCAGGGCCTCCCCACCCCCACAGGAAAACATTTCTTCCTAAGATCTCATCTCAATCTCCCCTCTTTCAGCTCAAAACCCTTCCCCTTCATCCTATCCCTGCACTCCCTGATCAAGAGCCCCTCCTCAGCTTTCCTGGAGCCCCTTTCAGTCCTGGGAGGCTGCTCTAAGGTCTCCCTGGAGCCTTCTCTTCTCCAGGCTGGACAACCTCAAGTCTCTCAATCTGTCCTTGCACAGGAGGTGCTCCAGCTCTTGGATCATCTCTGTGGCCTCCTCTGGACTTGCTCCAACAGCTCCAGGTCCTTCCTGTGCTGAGGACTCCAGAACTGGACACAGGGCTCCAGGTGGGGTCTCAGAAGAGCAGAGCAGAGGGGCAGAATGCCCTCCCTCACCCCGCTGGCCACGCTGCTGTGGATGCAGCCCAGGACACAGGTGCCTTTCCGGGCTGCAGGCACACATGAAGCTTTCTCACTGCCCCCCCTCCATGGCTACAGCTTTGCTGTGTCTGGCACCCAATTAAGGAAGCACTTCAGAAGCCCCAAACACCACAAGTAAGGTGGCTGCTTTCTCCTGCAAGCGCTGTAGCTTCATGGAAGAAACAAACGTGATTGATTTGTAACAATTGAAACAATCACAGTCATTATAAACCCATTCAAATTGGAACTTTCTTCCCTTCAATTCCTAAAATAGAGCAAGCAAGCTGAACCATTTAAGTGAGATCTCACCCTAGAAGCAATTACTTACAGGGTGAAGTGCCTGGTACTGCCAGCACTTTCAAGGCAATAAATGCACAGGCATTTGAAGCTAAAATAATGAAGGAATATGTGAATTCAATCAGAGCACAGAATGGAACAATATTCCAGAAGCATCTGGCCAAGGCCCTCAGACACACGGTGTGAATGTTGGAGTTGTCCTGTGCAGGGACAGGAGCTGGTCTGGATGATCCTTGTGGGTCCCATCCAACAAAGGACTTGCCATGACTCCCACCCTGAAGTTGCTTGGGGGGCACTCGCTCACCCGATCGCGCACCAGACAGGACACAGCAGCTCCTTCTCTGAGATCAACAATCAAGCACATACAAAGCTTGAGATTACTTGCTTTTAAAGAATACTAAAAACCATACCCCACATCGCTCAGAAATGAAAACAATACTGAGCCACCTGTTAAATATGGATAATATTACACCATAAGAGCTAAAAACATGAATCAAAACCCTTCAGAAGCAGAGTTTTACATCACTGAAAGTCACAACTGCTGACACAGCCGTAACTACGGCATCTGAACCTGCTGTTATGTGGCAGCAGGGCAAGTAAATCTTCTCTTAAGTGTCTACCATTACCACTTTGTATGTGGCATAAAACTACTTACTAAAAATATCAATGTAATTTTCTTCGGCTCCTGTGAAGCTGCACCATTGTCATCATTGTGCATCAAAAAAAGGCAAAAGCTACCCGAGTGCGTCCTTATTCCAAGCAATTCCAATAGACTGAGCCTCCTGAAAGGTGTTGGGTTTTTTTTTTCTTAAATCCCAAGTGAAAGAAAAAATGTGATTTTCTACAATTGCTGAAATCAAAGGCAGACCCTCATCTTTCTCCTCCTTTCAGCTGCTCCCCCACTGGCATCGCTCTCGAAGCCCGCTGGATCCTCCCAGCTCCTCTCTCCACACCAGCCCACCAGGACCAGCACCAAGCCCACCCCTCTGGCACTCTCCAGGTGCCAATTTTGTCCAGCTATTCCTGAACAGCTGACACTGGAGATGAGTTGGAGCCCAAAAGCACGTGTCCCATGCACAGAGTCCCTCAACGCTGCTGTCCCAACACAGCTGGAAATCCATCAAGTTTAGATGGGTGGCAAATCCATCTGAGCTGGACCTACAGCTGTAGGGTTGATTTAGCAGCTGCTTTGCAGGCTCCTGACAAAAAAGGACCTGCTCAACTCTCACCCCGTTCTCCTCCCAACAAATCAAGTGGATGGTTTGGCCGCTTTTTGCATCAGATGAGCTCAAAATTGCACCTCATGGCTCCTCCAGCATCTCTGGATGGGTGAGGTCGGGGCATGCAGGAAACACATAAAAAACAATTCCTGGCTTCAGCTTCGTTTGGAATGAAGAATGCAATGCATCCAGCCCTAAAAATGCTCCTGAAATTTAACTTGTAGATGGCTCATTGTCCACTCGGGCTGCTTGCTCGAGCCATACGCTGGCCCACACCACAGCCAGGATGTTCTGGGTCCAGCAGGGATGCAGGGAGCCCACTGCCTGCCAGTCCTCCTGCTCCCACCAGGCCACAAACAGCAGCAGTGTCATCAATCAAAAAGCATCTTGAGGCTGCTTCAAACAGAACACTCCTTGGAATGAGCCACTGAAGTTACAACCTCAAAAGTGATTGAATTTTAATACTTAAACTACTTAAATGCGAAATTTGGCAGGGATTCTGCACTAATGACAAACATTGCTGAGAATCTCTGGTCTCCCAGCACAACTGAACACCTTAAAGCAAAAATAAATTGAAATCTCACCTTACTCACCCTCATATTAAGGGGGAAAAAAATCCACTGGAATTAAAGCTCAGTTCATTCATAGTCATCTCACCACCCTCTGGGTGCACTGGGTATCATTATGTTGTGAGACCAATTTGATTTTAATACCAATTGCATTAACTGAAGTCAATGGGCATTAAATATTCTGATGGGGAGGGTGCAGGGAAATGAAATCCCTTCTCTTTGGGCAAGAAATATAGAGTTTGAACCCAGCTGGAGGAAAGAATTGAAGGTCAAAGTTCTGATCTGTGCTCCTCAGTCCATTGGAGAAGTTCCACCCCTCTGTCTTGCAGGTATTTAGAGAGGATGAAGCTGTGGATTCTGGAAAGCTGTTCAGGGTGAGGCAGGGCAGACAAGCACACAGGGAGAAAGATTCTTTTAACCTATCGAGCCTTCAGGCTGTTTTCCCCCTCAGTGACAGCTCACAGAGTTACTACAGCTAGAATTTAAAATATAAAAAGCAGTCTGAAAAGTCCCATTTTCTGGCCACTTAGTACAACCACGACTGCCATGCACAGCTCCAGCTGTCAACACAGTTCTGAGTAGGAAAGAAGAATGTGAATGAGGAGTGTACCAATTAGAAACAGCAACTTGGAATGGAGAATCCTACAGAAACTGGGTCTTCCCATCCCTCTCTCCAATAAACACAATAAACATTTGAATTGCTTAAATTACAATTAGCAGTGAGACCCAGCCAAACTCTTTGGGCTGTGCTGTATCCTGTTGCAGTCTCATCCTCTTGCTGAAGTGTTTCGGCTTCACCGCTCCGATAGGGAAGGGCTAATCCCCTGCCAGCTGAGCCCTGAAGATAGCCCACAGCTTCCCACAAGAAATGGGAAGGATCACTCAAGTCCAACGCTGCGTGGTAATTTTTAATCGTTCGCTAAGCGCTGCTAAAAATAAATCGGGGAGAAAGGATCAGAGGGT
Organism: Tapera naevia; assembly: GCA_033556795.1. Classification (NCBI taxonomy): domain Eukaryota; kingdom Metazoa; phylum Chordata; class Aves; order Cuculiformes; family Neomorphidae; genus Tapera; species Tapera naevia. Next base: position 1,092,738 of record JAUMJJ010000221.1, read on the forward strand.
GAACAAAGCCAACAGCAAAGAAACCCAGTTAAAGTCCAGGGCAAGGCTGTCCCAAGTGAAGAGACACACAAAATCAGACAGCTTTCAGTCAGATCTGTTGTCAAGCTGGAATTTAACTCCAAACCAACAGTGGCCTGGTGAAAGAACTTCAGAATATTCAACTAGAAAAGGAATTAAAGTGTTGAGTTAATCCCAGAGATGCAGACTGAGCTCTCCCCACCCCACAGCTGAGGCAAACAGCACAGCGAATGGCAACTTAGTTATGTTATCTTGAATTTCCTGCATTCCTTCCTTATCCACAGCTTTTGAACTCAGTCTCCCCCAGGTGAAGTTATAAAATGACCTTAGCTCTGGAATAGAGTGGATATTGCATACAGAGCACCAGGGTTCTAAATACAGGCAGGCCGTGCCCTTCTCCCCTCTGGACCTGGTATCGCTCATCCTTACGATACCCCAAGTTTGGGCTGCTCAAGCACACCCACACCACCTCTTGAGGCTGGTTCCAAGCTGGGATTGCAGAGCTGCTCCCTGGGAGATGTCTTCCACTAAAAGCAAGGAGACGAGGCCGTGAGCCACGTGTCACACAATTCGGCAGTGTTACACCTGCTAAGGAAGTTTGGTTGGTCCTTTTCCCCCCCACATCCATCTATGAAACAGAAATGTTTAATTTGGAGGCTAAGCAACAGGAAAATTGACTCCCCAAAGCCCTTTTGAGGATGGACAGTGAGGTTGGAACACAGAGCACTTGGATATTTCACTGATGGGCAATCTCCAGTAAAGCTGTGCTGGTTAAAACACTGATACTTGCACACTCGCTTGCTTTAACCGACTTTATTCATCTTACAAACCTGTTCTAGGTTCACCTACCAGTGTGAAAACATGAAGAGTCTTTTTTTTGATACTCAAGGACTGACTTTTACAAGAGGTTCTGCTTCTCCACTTCTAAAGTGAAATTAATAATTGGCTCTCCTGGCTTAATATCAATAAATCCACATTCCACTCAGTTTTCCTAAGCAAGACTTGAAGTTGAGTTTCTTGTAAAGACGCAACACTCATGGGGCTTTAAGTGGCGGGGAAAAAAGCAACCAAAACCATCCACGTATTTTCACCTGGAAAATCCACACCTGAGTGCTTTGGGCAGGTTCTGGTGAAGCAGAATTCCTCCAAACGTGGGAAGGGGCCAGTTGCTGGAACAGCACAGAGGGGAACACACATGGGGTACCACAGGGCTTGGGTGGGGGTACTTGGGGGGCCAGACAATCCCCCCTCACCAGCTGATGCCACCATCCTGCTCTGGGGGCTCTGAGAAGAAGCCTCTGCTGCTGCAAGGATACCTGCAAAGGAGGGGGCTGCCCCCAAAGGGGGTTGGAGTGGGGTATTCTGTGTGTGTTGACCTGCTTCACCCCTGGGTGTTCACCCTGTGGTGCAGAGTGGCCACAGAGGAACCCCTCGGAGAACCTCCCTCCCCACAGCAGGAACCTATATCCCAGTGACCTCCCCCCCTTCCATCCCAGCACCCCAATAACTGCAGCAGAGCCCCAGACATCTTGAGCTCTCCCTGATCCTATGGCAACCCAGGTGTCCTGTCGCCCTCCACTTTTACCACAGAGGCTCAGCATCCTAACCCCCCCTTTTTGCCACAGGGACCCAACATCCTGCTCCCTCCACTTCCACAGCAGCCCAGGCCTCCTGTTTCCCCCTCTCCCGCCCCACTCTTTCCCCGTAGAAGCCCAGCTGTGTTGCGCCCCCCTCCCAATTTTGCCATAGGGTCCCAGCATCCTGCCCCCCCGTTACCATGGCAACCTAGGCGTCCTGCTCCCCCCACCCCCGCGCCCTCCCTTTTATCACAGAGGCCCAGGCATTCTAAGCCACACCCGTCCCCCGTTACCCAGGGGCCCAGGTGATGCTCCCCAACCCCTTAACCAAAGGGGCCGAGCATCCCGACCTCCCGTTTCCACGGTAACCGAGGCGTCTTGCCCCCTCCCCATCCCCCCAAGAGCCCTTTATCATAGAGGCCCAGCATCCTACGCCCTCCTCCCCTTTTTCCCATGGAGGCCCAGCATCCCGACACACACACACACACCCACACACCCACACACACACACCGTTGCCATGGCAACCGCGGCGCGGCGCCTGGCGCCCCCCCCCCCCATCCGCCCTCGTCCCCAGGCCTGACGCGCGGGCCGGACTCCCCGCATCCCCCGCATCCCGGGCCGCGCCCCGTCCCGCCGCCCCTGCGGGCGTTTCCCGGCTCCTGCCCTCACCCGTTCTTGAGGTCCACCTCGAGGATCTTGCCGTAGCCCTTGAAAAAGCGCTCCACGTCCCGCTCGCGCGCCTGGTAGCTGAGCCGCCCGATGTACACGCGCGGCATCGCGGCGGGCGGGGCGGGGCCGGGCCGCGGGCCACGCCCCCCTGCCACGCCCCCTGCCACGCCCCCTGTCCACGCCCCGCCCCGCGCTTAAAGGGGCAACGCGGGCAGGGGAGCGAGAGGTGGGGCCACCCCACTGCGTGCGTCGGGGCACCACGGGATGCGCGGAGCTGGAACGCAAGGACCATCGAGGCCAACGCCTGTCCCAACCCCAGAGAGGCTGGGGAAGGGCTTATGAGGAGCATCTGAGGGGCTTGGGTTTGTTCAGTCTGGAGAAGAGGAGGCTGAGGGGAGACCTCATCGCTCTCTGCAGCTCCTTGAATGGAGGTTGTGGTGAGGGGGGTGCTGGGCTCCCAAATAACAAGGGATGGGGTGAGAGGAAATGGCCTCAAGTTGCGCCAGGGGAGGGTTATGTTAGACATGAGGAAAAAACTCTTCACTGAAAGGGTTCTCAGGCACTGGCACAGCTGCCCAGGGAGGTCGTGGAGTCATCATCACTGGAGGTGTTTAAAAGACAGGTAGGTGAGTTTCTCAGGGATCTGGTTTACTAAGTGGACAGGTACGGTTGGACTGGATGATCTTAGAGGTCTTTTCCAACCAGATGATTCTGTGATTCCATGGTTCACACTGTATGTCTGAAGGCATTGGCCAAATGCTTCTGGAATATTGTCAGGCTTGGTGTGCTGACTGCTTCCCTGGGGAGCTGTTCCAATGCTCCACCACCCTTTGGGGAAAGAACCTTTTCCTCATGTCCAACCTAACCCTCCCCTGGCACATCTTCCTGCCATTCCCTTGGATCCTGTCATTGGTCAACAGAGAAGAGCTCAGCGCCTGCTCCTCCTCTTTCCCTCATAAGGAAACTGCAGATTATTGCAATGGTATTTCCCCTCAGTCTCCTCTTCTCCAGGCTGAATAGACCAAGTGACTTCAGCCACTCCTCGTATGATTTCTCCTCTAGACCCTTCACCAGCTTTGTGCCCTCCTTTGGACACTCTCATGTAGGTTTAGATCCTTCTTATCCTGTAGTGCCCAAAACTCGAGGTGTGGCCACCTCAGTTCAGAGTAGAGCCAGACAATAGATAATGACAAACACCCTCTCTCCTCCTCTCTGTTCCCCACTTATGTCAAATAGCAATGTTTAAGAAAAAATCAGCAATTTCCTGGCCCCGATAAAAGCTGATGGGAAGAATATGGAAAGCAGATCCACTGTGCACCTGTACTCAGCACTGGTGAGGCTGCATCTGGAATCCTGGGCTCAATTTTTGATCCCTCACTACAAGGAAGACATTGAGGGGCTGAAGTGTGTCTGGAGACGGGAACGGAGCTGGGGAAGGGATTGGAGAACAAGTTTTATGAGGACTGAATAAAGGAACTTGAGTTGTTTACTCTGGAGAGAAGGAGGCTGAGGAGAGACCTTATCACTGCCTACAACTCCCTGAAAGGAGGTTGTGGTGAGGTGAGTGTTGGGCTCTTCTTCCAGGTAACAACTGATAGGATGAGGAGAAATGTCCTCAAGATGCACTAGGGGAGCTTTAGGTTGGATACTGGGAAAAATTTCTTTCCTGAAAGGGCTGTCAATCAGTGGCAGGGGCTGCCCAGTGCAGTGGTGGAGTCACCATCCCTGGAGGGGTTTAAAAGCCATGTGGATTTGGTGTTAGGGATGTGGTTTAGTGGTGTACTTGGCAGTGTTAGGTTTAGGGTTGGACTTGATGATCTTATCTTCCAACTTGAATGACTCTGTGACTCTGTGATCACCCAAGGCGAGGTGTTGTGCAGCACCACGGCCATGCAAGAACCAACACAAACCCTTGTTCTGAGTTGCTGCACCACTTCATTTCAAGTGCAAGATGCTTTTAGGTAACTTTTCATTTCTGGTTCATCCTGTGGATGCTTTTAGGTAACTTTTCAATTCTCCTTCATCCTGTGGAGCAGCACGTGGAGGCTGCTGCAAGCTGAGAGCATCACGTGGGGACACGCACAGCCACGACAGAAGCAGCGCTGCTGAAATCCCAGAGCAGGGCTTGTTCCACAGCAGAGGGTACGGGCGCTTCTGCACCGGGGGAGAAGGTGCCCAGGGGAAGAACTTCAGGCCTGGGGCACTTTGATGCCCAGCACTGCAGCCTTGCCCATCCCTCCCTGGGGCCCAGCTCCCGGGGGCAGCCGGACGCAGCGCTGCCCCAGCAGCACATTCCAGCTGCAAACACAGCTGGAGTCCCTTCTTGCCTCAAACCAGTGCTCTCCATGGAAAGCAAACTAAATAACATCTGGTATCGCCCAAAGCCCACCTTGCCCTGCACGGCTGAGTCCTGTCCCCACGTCCAATGCCACCACCCCAGGGCTGTCCCCGAGGGGACAATGACATCTGCAGCGACTCACAGCTCCCCACGGCGCGGCAGCGCTCGCTGGCACTTGGAAACTTAATATTTGTCTTCTTTTTTTTTCTGTATGAGCCCATTTTTTAGATGAAATGATGTCCAGAGCTGGAAAACCTCTTTGCACCCTCATCCTCCCTCCCGCACGGGCGCCCCTGGCCCCGTCCTGCCAGCGTAGCACGGGGGGAACGGGCGCTCCGCGAAGCCACCGCGGTGCCTCCTGCTGCATCTTGGCTCCGCTCGCCTCGGGCTCAGCTCCGCTCGGAACCGTCCGGCTCTGCTCTGTCGGAGAGCGGTGCGACCGCCGGTGACGTCACGAGGGAGGCCCCGCCCCCGGTTAGACCCCGCCCCCACAGGGCTTAAGACGGCGCGGGCACTGCTGCGATGAGTTGGAGGGGTCTCTGCGGGGTGGGTGCTGCTGCGGGGCTGGCTGATCCCAAAATGCTCCTGACCCTGGGAAATCTCTCAGTGTCGACCCAGAGCGCTTCTTGAAGGGTGCAGGAGCATCCAGTGCTCAGCACGGGAAGGACATGGAGCTGTTGGAGCGAGTCCAGAGGGTGCTATGAAGATGATCCGAGGGCTGGAGCACCTCCCAGGCTGAGAGAGCTGGGGCTGTTCAGCCCAGGGAGAGCTTAGAGCAGCCTCCTAGTACTGAAAGTAGCTCAAGGAAAGCTGGGGAGGGGCTCTTGGTCATGGAGAGCAGGGACAGGATGAGGGGGAAGGGTTTTCAGCTGGAAGAGGGGAGATTGAGATGAAATCTTAGGAAGAAATGTTTTCCTGTGAGGGTGGGGAGGCCCTGGCCCAGGTTGCCCAGAGCAGTGGTGGCTGCCCCATCCCTGGAGGTGTTCAAGGCCGGGCTGGATGGGGCTCTGAGCCCCCTGATCCAGTGGGAGGTGTCCCTGCCCATGGCAGGGGGGTGGAACTGGATGTGCTTTGAGTTTCCTTCCAACACAAACCATTCTATGGTTCTGTGATTATATGAAAATCTGGGTTTATTTATATCAAGGTGAATCCATCATCCAGAACGCTGCCAACAGCACTGTGGGCCAGGCTGTTATCCAGATTGCCACAGCCTCTGGCATCAAGGCCATCAACGTGATGAGGGACAGGTGAGTCCCTTGGGAAGGTAGAAGGTCTCTACAGAGTTGCACCTGCCCTCATCGTGGGCTGAAGGCTGGCTGGAGGTTGGGTACGTTTGGGGACAGGATCTGGTTGTCCTGCCCATCCAACCTTGGACTTTCTCCAGTGGTTCATCCTGCATCCCATTTGCTCTTCTGATTGTATAGAACCTAGGCAATGGCTCCTTGGGTCCTGGCATGTGTGATGAGATGTTCTGGGGGAGAACAGCCCCTCTTCTCTGGTTTATTAACTTTCCAGCCACCCTGGAAGGGACATGAGTGTGTGTTCTAGGCAGGAAAAGCTGCACAGCAAATGTTAATCAGCTGGTTCTTTAAAACAACAGATGCCTGACACGAGCGGTGAGGAGAAATCCTAATAGTAGTTTAATTCAATGTTTTGTATAATTATCTCAAACGAAAGGTCTCATTTATTCTTCCAATTAAAGCTGATTAGATCAGAGGAAGAAAAGGCCAGCGCAGACGCCTGCCCTGCCGAGCGACCTGTCAGGGCAGAACCAACAGGGGTTTTACAATTCATTTCTTCTTTCATGTAGAGATTGGACTGCTCCGACTGACTGGCAGGAGCAGCTCGATAAATCCTGGCTGGCTCTTCACAGCCCACTTCTACTTGCAATTAGCAGGTTCCTTCATTAACAGCCTCCCTCCCCTGGCCAGCCAGGGAGCTTTGATCTTGGACTGGAGTATCTGTGGGCAAGAACCTGTCTGGATGTGGGATGCCCCCTGGTAGGCTGGGTCCTGCACCCCCAGAGACCTTGCTGTTAGCAGGTCTGGGGGGTCAGGTTCCTGTGCCTGCCTGGCAACAGTTGGTTTTCGAAGGCCATCAGCATCACCTGTAAATCCAGGTGCTTTCCTTTCCTGTTCCCCCAGTCCTGCTCTCAAGCACCCTGTACTTTCCCACTCAGCTCCGCACTGATGCGGCCCCACCTCAAGTATTATGTGTGGTTTTGGGCACCACAGCATAAAAAGGACATTAAACTACTGGAGAGTGTCCAGAAGAGGCCGAGGCCACAAAGCTGGTGAAGGGTCTGGAGAGGAAATCCTATGAGGAGCAGCTGAAGTCACTTGGTCTGTTCAGTCTGGAGAAGAGGAGGCTGAGGGGAGACCTCATTGCTCTCTGTAGCTCCTGAAAGGAGGTTGTGGTGAGTTGGGTGCTGAGCTCTTCTCCAAAGTAACAAGTGACAGGATGAAAGGAAATGACCTCAAGTTGTACCAGGGGAGCTTTAGGAAGGAAAAATTTCTTTACTGAAAGAGTGGTAAAGCATTGGCAGAGGCTGCTCAGGGCAGTGGTGGAGTCTTTGCCCTTGAAGGGGTTCAAAAAGGCTGTAGACATGGTTTAGTATGCACGGTGGGGTTGGGCTGGATGAGCTTAGAGGTCTTTCCAGCTTCAGTAATTCTATGATTTCAGTTGCCAGCACCCAGTTTATTCAGCGTGAACCATGGGGAAGGCTGGATTTTCTCCTGGCTCTTACAACTCCAGGGATGCCCTGTGCATGCAGTGAGTTTGAAAGGCCTCAGAGCAAATCTGTGCTGATGGCACGGTGAGGAGCCATCAAGCACTGGCAAAGCCATGGATGGTAAAATAAGCTTTTCCCATCTTGTGGAGTTGGTGAGATCCTGAGTACATCCAAGTCCTGGATGCTGGTTGCTTTAAATCACTGTTTTAATCTAATCACAGCAATAAAATAATAGTATTTTAATAGCCTCAAACCCAGCAGCTTTGCGAGGATGTCAGGAGTGCTTAAGATTTTTTTATGGTAGGGTGGCAGCAGGAGAGGCTCCAGGCACAGCAGAGGATGCTCACCATGCCAGCAAGCCTGTGTGCTGGGAAATGTGGGTGCCAAGGGGTTAATAACTAATTACAGCAGCCAAATGAGATGCCTTTCCATACCCTTAGAAACATATGCATTTGCAAATGAGGGCTGGCAGACAATTTATGATTATTTTGCTAATGTTTCTCCTGTAACAAGCACCGTTTCCTGGTGATTAATGACTACTTCATCTCCTGAAATTGCAGTTTTTTTAGGGGAGATACATGAAAATCCACTTGGCAGTGAAGGGTTTCAGAGTGGGTGGTGAGAGGGAGGAGGAGGTGGTTCCTGATCACCCAGAGCTGCAGTGGGTGCTCCAGCCAGGGGAAAGGGTGATGCTCTCTCCTCTCCTCTGCCTCAAAATCTTGTTACTGTTAACGAGCTATGATTTATCACTGCCCTTGATTAATTTGACTGATTCATGGCTGGAAAGCAGAAGTGCTGCCAGTGAGGTGGGTTTATTCTTGCAGACATGAAGAAGACCCAGGATGGAGCCTGGTGGGATGTGGGGATGGGTGGCAGCAAGTGTTGGGTGACACGGGGGTGACATTCACTGTCTCTTCACCCCTAATTCCTCCAGATCTGTTGGGGACAGAGAATTATCCCCTGCTTTGCAAGGTGAGCCCAGTGGGTTCAGCACGACTGTAGGTGCTGTGCTGCCTCCAGGTGTCTTAGCACATCAAGTTAATATGGAATTATTAATTAACTGCTTATGAGATTGACATGCATTTTAATTAAGGAGTATACTAATCTCTTGCCTTTTCCTGTTTTGGTGGAGAAGTTGAAGGTGTGTCTGCTTCTCTGAGGAATAATTAAGGCAGCTGAGGCTGGAGAGTTGGCCTTAATAGGGGGTGCTTGGTGCTGCATCTCTGTGGCCTCCCCAAGGCAGCGAGATGTGGTCCAAGCAATGTGGAGCTCCCAGAGACCTTGCAGATGCACCTTGCAGGGTGTTGGGTTGGCATCGCAGAGCTGGGATGCACCAGCAGGACAAGGCTTGTAAAACAATCTGCAAAATTATTCCCTTTTACAGGCAGAGAAAAGAATGCTTGGAAACATCCTGAGAGGAAGATGGTTGATGGGCTGCAACATCCCACTGAGCTCAGAGTTTGACTCCACCAGCCACTTCTCCCTCTTTTCACCTCGTCACTGCAGCTGCTGGTGTCTCCTCTTACGTCCATCATAGGGTCCTGGGGCCAGACCTATTCCCACCACCTGTTTTTTATAAGACTTAGGAACAGCTCAGCTGTTATTTTCCCATTTTGAGCCTCATTCACCCCAAACCCAGCAGCACTGGCTGAGCCCAACTGCTCTGACATCGATTGCTTTTATATTACACGTCTGAATCTTTGAATAAAAACCACATTGTGCTTAAACACCCACTTTACATAATCCTCAGTTTATCCCCAAATCCCTCATTTAACACCTCTGACGATGCTGGACAATCCTATAAACTCCATTGAATCCTTCACCTAAGAGCCTGTTCCCAATGCTCCTGGCTCAGTGCTGTGGCCAGGGCAGATGTGACTGGATGCCCAAGGAGGCTTTATGGTTTTCTTTTTAAGCATGCCAATGGCTGCTTCTTGCCCCTCTGATGTCTTTATCCCCCTTTAAATTGTTTCATTGTCAGAAAATAAGAAATAAATATAGAAAGAAATGTCACATTTGGTGGCTAATGGAGAATTGATGAGTTCTGATGCTCTGCCAATGGGATGAACAAGGAGTCTTCACCTCAGTGCCATAAATAAGGAAGGGAGATGCTGAGAGGATCCAGTTGTGCTGCTGCCTGCTGGCTCTGCCTGTGAGCAGCACACCCTTGGGGCAGCATCCTTGGTTTTGCTTTTGCTTTTCCCATCACTCTTTTTTTCCTGTGCTGATCATATTTGGGCTGGGCAGCAGAGCTGGTCCATTTCTGGGATTTTGGTGGTGATTAAAGCATAGATTTCCCTATTTGGGCTTCTTTCCAGCTTGGGACAGGGCAGGAGCTGGTGCTCTGGGATTGGTGCTTGGGGGTTGATGCTGAATTGAGGTGCAATGCCTGCAGGGCATCATCCTGGCGGGTGGAGAAGGGTCACGTCTGGGGGCTGAGGTGCTGCTTTTAGGACCCACGTGGCTGTGACGGCACCCAGAGGCATCATCCTGAGGGACTTTGCACTCCTCTGCCCATCTCATCTGTGCATCACCTCTGCTTGCCTCTCGCTGAACCCACTGCACCATGCCCTGTGCTCACACGCCTGGCAGTGGGATAAGCAGGAGGCTTCATAGATGTGTTTCCATGGGACATAAAAGTAGGAGTTGCTGCACTTTTGATACCATCCCCACTTCAGATGGAGCAGTGGGTTGGGGAGATCTCTTGAATCATAGACTCATAGAATGGTTTGTGTTGGAAGGGACCTCAAAGCCCATCCAGTTCCAACCCCCTGCCATGGGCAGGGACACCTCCCACTGGATCAGGGGGCTCCAAGCCCCATCCAACCTGGCCTTGAACACCTCCAGGGATGGGGCAGCCACCACTGCTCTGGGCAACCTTCACCAGGGCCTCCCCACCCTCACAACAAAACATTTCTTCCTAAGATCTCATCTCAACCTCCCCTCTTCCAGCTTAAACTCGTTCCGCTCTTCAAATAGCTTGAAAAATTGCTCAGGGGAAGAAAGGCATCAAGTCAGCATCTTTTATCCTTTTGAAACTGTTTTAGCTTTTCTTTTTCCCTCGCCCCCTCTAGATCCCAGTATGTTCCCATTCTGTTCCCGTTGGCTGCAGACCAGAAATATTTCCAACACTGCAGGAAACTGTGAGCGTGAACCATCCTATTTGGGAAAAGAATTGATCGATCTCTGGGTTTTGCTGGTTCAAAAGCTGGTTGGTTTTGTTCGTTCCTGTTTGGTTCAAATGCCTGACAAGCTCTTTTTGTTGGAAAGTGCCGAGCACATCCTTTCTCTGACAGGGTTTGGAAAACAACTAAAGCAGAGCTGCTGATGCTCAGAGGAGGACTAACAAGAGGGAGGAGAGATGACCTCTCCCCTGTACATAAAATCGAATAAAGTAAACCCAAACAAGCTGTAAAACCAGATTTGAAATAATAAATAAATGCTGGGTACAATATTTTTCCCTCCTTTCCTTTCAGTTGGATTTCAAATATGGTGGCACATCTCTCTCTGCTGAAGCTCCAGATGTCAGCACTGAGAGATGATTATGAGATATTTGAACAATATCCAAACCCCAGGTCTGCAAATAAATGACTTTTGTGATTTTAGGTGTGATTGGAGACCCAAAACTCTCTGGTTGATTACATCCCCTCTCCCTCAAAAGGAAAACCCAAAGGCAACAGTGGAGGAGAGAGCACAGGGAGTTTTGGTGTGGATCTACTTGGTTTTAATCCCCTTGTTTGTTTTTTTTTTCATAAAATCATGGAATGGTTTGGGTTGGAAAGGACCTCAAAGCCCATCCAGTTCATCTCCATCTCCCCTCTTTGAGCTGAAAACCCTTCCCCCTCTTCCTATCCCTGCACTCCCTGATCAAGAACCCCTCCCCAGCTTTTCTGGAGCCCCTTTCAGTACTGGGAGGCTGCTCTAAGGTCACCCTGGAGCCTTCTCTTCACTCCAGCCCTTGGATCATCTCTGTGGCCTCCTACAGACTCTCTCCAACAACCCCATGTCCTTCAGTGACCGGGATGAGAAAACAACAGTCTTCTGGATGCATTTGGTCTTCAAACTCAGCCATGTGTTGGGCATCCATGAGGCTGGGACACCAAGGCTGTCTGAGCAGTGCCTGGGCGAGGGTTTTGCTCTGGGTGTTGGACACTGATCCTTGGGCTTCCAAGTTCTCCATAGGCCCTTTGAGCAGAAAACAAGAGTTGGGTCAGCAATGGGTTGGGTCTTAAATAACATCTTCTAAGATCTTCCATTTTCCCAGCTATTTCCTCTGGGAACTCTTGTTCATTTGTTGCGTTGAACAGGAAAAGGAAGGTTTATTTGGACAAAGCCACAGAAGTTATTTCATCCTTTCAGGCTGTGATAACTCATCTAATAGCCCCATTACATCCGGCCACGGCACCGCGTCGGGCGTCTGACCGCTCCGAGCTGGAGGGACGGGGAGGAGAGCGGCAGGATGAGATAATCTATTTTGTCTGTTAAGAAGAAAGAAAAAGGATTTTTGGCATTAGAAAAAGGCAGGTGATTTGAGAAAATAGCAGAGAGTTAATAGAGATAAGGAACTGGATGGGGGTGTAATAGGTGGAGGGATGGAAAAAGAAAGAGGAGAACGTGGGGGAAGAAAGAGAGAGATTGGTGTAACAGGAAAAGGAGGGAAAAAAAGCAGAAGGTGAAAATTTAGGGGGTGAAATTGCTGTCCCTGCAGCTTTGCCAGAGAAGACACTGTTGGGAGCGATGCCTGGGGAGGTGCTGGCCCCACATGCTGTGTGTTTCATGGGGAAAAATGGGGAATTATTGCTCTGGCAGCAAAAAAAAATGTATTCTGAAGATAAATTAAATGGTTTTGGCATGGAAAGCCCTGGTCAGCGTGGAGGTGCTCGTCCAGCTGGTTTGGATGAGGCTGCTGGGTGCTGCAGCTCCAACCTGCAGGTGCTGGGCTGAGGGTTTGGGGCAGCCCCTCTCCCTCATCTGTCATGTTATGGAGGCAATTGAAAGCAAAAAAATCCTCCCCAAAGCACTGTTGACTCCAAAGAGATTCAAAGCCCCAAAGCCCAGCTTTTTACCCCCAGCCTGGGGCACTCCAAGAGCTGTGGTGGGGCTGCGGTGGCTGTGTTTGAGGCTGCTGTCAGCGAACACGCCCGAGCTGAAAACATTTATCCTTTGAATGGGAGGGATGGTTTCAGTCGAGACCATTTGCAGTCACGGCGAGGCCTGTATTTTTCCTGTAAATCACTGTACTTGAAGAGTGATTACTTCATTTTAACTCGATTGCTCCTGCAAGGCGCTCGGGGGCTGATGGCAGAGGGGAGATGGGGCAGGAGAAGTGCTGGGGGCTGCGGGCTCATCCTGTGGGGTGCTGAGAGCTTTCACTCAGCTTGGGGATGGGATTTGTGACCCTGGATGGGATGGACTTTGGTCCTGGTGGGTCTTCACCAGCTCCATCCCTGCAGCTGCATGGAGCGTTGCTCTGTCTGTCTGTCCTTCCTTCCTCCCTGCTTCTCCCTGTTCATCCTTTCTTCCCTCCATGCAGAATTGGTGCCGTGCCACCCCAAACCAGCCCTGTGCCTGCACCCCCTGACTCTGCCCCAGCACCACTGAGAGGCAGCTCCTTCCCTCCAGCTCTGGGAACTGATGACAAGGTCTTTGCTGAATTCCCACCCCCTTTTCAGACCTGTTACACAAACAGGATTTGAGCCAGATCTGCTGGAGAGGGAACTGTCCTCACCCAGAGCCCCAAACCTGCTGGCAATATGAATGCATCCTCTCCATGCATGCACACAGCTCCTCCACACATCTCCTCCATGCATGCATTCATCCATCCCAATCCTTCATCCTCTCCATGCATGCACACAAACCCTCTGCACATCCCCTCCATGCATGCATCCACCCACCCCATTCCTACATCCTTCCATGCACGCACACATCCCCTCCATGCATGCATATATTCCCTCTATGCATCCTTTCCATGCTTGGACACAGCCTCCATGCATCCCCCTCGTGCGTGCATCCATCCCCTCTGTGCATCCTTTCCATGAATGCATCCATCGCTCCATGCATCCCTTCCATCGCTCCATGCATCCATCCCTGCATCCATGCATGCATGCATCCATCCACCCATCTCATCTCTACATCCCTTCCATGCACGCATCCATCCCATCCCATCCCATCCCATCCCATCCCATCCCATCCCATCCCATCCCATCCCATCCCATCCCATCCCATCCCATCCCATCCCATCCCATCCCATCCCATCCCATCCCATCCCATCCCACCCCATCCCTACATCCTTTCCATGCATCCATCCATCCCTACATTCCTTCCATGCATCCATCTCATCCCTACATCCCTTCCATGCATGCATCCATCCAACCCTACATCCCATCCCTCACATGCATGCATGCATCCATCCCATCCCTACATTCCTTCCATGCATGCATACACCTATCAATCCCATCCCATCCCATCCCATCCCATCCCATCCCATCCCATCCCATCCCATCCCATCCCATCCCATCCCATCCCATCCCATCCCATCCCATCCCATCCCATCCCATCCCATCCCATCCCACCCCACCCCATCCCATCCCATCCCATCCCATCCCATCCCATCCCATCCCATCCCATCCCATCCCATCCCATCCCATCCCATCCCATCCCATCCCATCCCATCCCATCCCATCCCATCCCTACCTTCCACTCCATGCATCCTTCCCATCCCTACCTCCCTTCCATACATCCAGCCATTCCTACCTCCCTTCCATCCATCCATCCCATCCCACCCCATCCCATCCCATCCCATCCCATCCCATCCCATCCCATCCCATCCCATCCCATCCCATCCCATCCCATCCCATCCCATCCCATCCCATCCCATCCCATCCCATCCCATCCCATCCCATCCTATCCCATCCCATCCCATCCCATCCCATCCCATCCCACCCCACCCCATCCCATCCCACCCCACCCCATCCCATCCCATCCCATCCCATCCCATCCCATCCCATCCCATCCCATCCCATCCCATCCCATCCCATCCCATCCCATCCTATTCCTGCATACATCCCCTCCATCCATGCACACAACCCCTCCATCCATGCATACCTCTCCTCCACACATCCATATATCCCCTCTGTGCATCCTTCCCATGCATGGACACAGCCTCCACGCATCTGCTCTGTGCATGAATATAGCCCCTCCATTTAACCCTTCCATGCCCACACACCCCTCCCTACAACCTTCCCATGCTTGCATACATCCCCTCCATGAATTCTTTCCATGTGTGCCTACATCCCTCCATGCATCCCCTTTGTGCATCCTCTTCATGCATGTGTACAGCCTCTCCATCCATCCCTCCGTGCACCCCCTCCACCACCATCCCAGGGGGTTCTCCAAGCCCCTTCCCCCAGGCAAAGAGACCCCCCCACCCCCCCCTCCCCTGTGCCACCCTCACCCTGGGCCAGTGCCAGCCCTTCACGGGGAACAAGGGGCCTTTGTGGAGCCCACGGCTCCCTCCAGCTCCTCTCATGCAAAATTCGGGCCACGTCCCCACGGCGGGTGGCAGGTCCAGGGTGCATTAATGGTCTTCGTTATGATGTGTTCCCAAATTAACCCTGAGGAGGTTGTGAGTGGAGTTTTTCCTTGCTTGTGGTGTGATGGAGCAGGGTGGTGACAGGCTGAGGAATTGGGGACAGTTTTGGTGAGGTGCTGGCTGCAAAAAGACCCCTCCATAGTGTGATTTGAGAAGTGATTGCTTTGGAAACACAACTTCGGGGTTCAAAAGGCTGTGGGAAGTGCTGTGCATTGTGCTGACACGCTTGTGTGGCTTAAAACCTCCAGGTTTCCAGGTTGGTTCCTCCAAAATCCTGGAAATAACCTGCATCTGCTTGACCTTGATTGCTTCCTCCCCCCTCAACTGAGATGTTTCATAGAATCATAGAACCCTAGAACTGCTTGGTTGGAAAAGACCTTTGAGATCGTTGAGTCCACCCGTACCTGTCCACTACTGATCCATCCCTGAGAAACTTGTCTACCTGTATTAAAGCCTCCAGAGATGGTGACTCCACCACCTCCCTGAGCTGCCATTCCAGTGCCTGAGAACCCTTTTGGTGAAGAATTTTTCCTGATGTCCAATCTGAACCTGCCCTGGTGCAACTTGAGGCCATTCCCTCTCGTCCTGTCACCTGGGAGAAGAGACCAACACCCACCTCACTACAACCTCCTTTCAGGCAGTTGTTCAGCTCCTGGGAATAAACTCCCCCATTTTCCTACTCAGGCTGTCCCAGCCCATCCCTTGGCTGCTTCGTGTCCCAAGTCCCCTTCCCAGCAGGATTCTGGGGGCCTTTCCCTTCAATGCATGCAAAAGCACCAACTCCCCCATCCCTACCTCTGAGGGATGTGATGGGAACCAGGTGAGTGATGTCCCTGGGGACCGGGGGATGTGTAGAGCCACCCCGTGCCAGCCCTCTCCTGCCTTTGCTGTCACACATTTAAGCAGCTTAATTCCTTTATCAGGCATTATTTTAACAGGCTTTTGGCCTCGCTGGGAGAGGATTTGTCAGGATCAACGCCGTGGGGCCACGTGGTGCTGGTGCTGGTTGGGGATGGAGCTGTATCCACACCCTGCTTGGGGCTGGCGTGGCTTGTTGTTTTGATTTTTCACCCCAAAATGTGGCACCGAGGCTGGGGGACACCCTGGGTGCTGAGAGGGAGGGTGAGACATGGCCAGTTTGTCCCAGATCCCTGGGTCAGATGCATCCCTGCGAGCAAAGGCCACCACGGTGTTCAGCTGGCTGGGGGTGGGGGGGCTTGCTGGGAGCAACTGGGAGGAACTGGGAATGTAGGGAACAGGTTGCACACCCTATGAGAGAGGGAGGTAGCACACCGGGGACGCTGCTGGGGAGTGTTTGGGGCTGGCAGCTGTGGAGTGTCCCCAGGTTTGTGCAGTGTCCCCAGAGCTGTGCAGTGTCCCCCTGGGTCAGGTGCAGTGTCCCATGGTCAGTGTAGTGTCCCCAGAGCTGTGTAGTGACCCCAGGTTCATGCAGTGTCCCATGGTCAGTGCGATGTCCTCAGGTTCATGCAGTGTCCCCAGAGCTCTGCAGTGTCCCCAGGGGAGCGGATCACACCAGAAAGCTTGGATGCAAAGCTCCGCCCCTCCTCACCCCAAACCTTTTGGCAAAACATTTTCCTCCAGGAACAGGGCTGGGGAGGATGTTGGTGAACAAGGCGCCTTTCATGCCCGCTGGCACCGCTGGTGGGGACACCGGGGCTGCCAACGCTCCGTGCCTCCTCCTGCGCCTGCATCCAGCCTCCCCCGCCGGGAAAGGGGCAGGAGATTTTCTTCCTTTTACACCCTTTAGGGGTTTTCTCCCCTCTGCTTGCTCTGAGTTACCTCCTGCACCTTCCACCATCCATCACCCTCTTTCCACCCCAGGGGACGGTGGCCTTATGGGGGTCCCCTGTGCCATCCCCCTGTCCAGCTTGCGTGTCGCCTGTGCATGTGCCTTGAGGACATCCAGCAGGATGTGGCAGCTCGTGTTGGAGGACTGAGGGCATTTAGGGTCTGATGACCCCCAGGGTGGGCAAGAGCCAAGGACTTTGCCCGTGCTGCCCAGTGCACTGGGACCTTGCAAGCCCCAGTTCTGCTCGCACACCAGCTTCGGGCTGGAGACCGCTCCTTGGGTGGGGGCACCTGAGGGGCTGGGAGCATCCACCAGCCTGCCCTGGGTTGAGTGTCCCCCCCAGGAGCAGGTTGGCCACCTGCAGCCCCCACTGCCACCCACCCCAACCCCCCTGCGCTCCTGCTCTGCAGCTGGGGATGCCCTGGGATTCTCTCCAGCTCAGTGGGGAACCCCAGCCATGACCCCTGGGGACCTCCATCTGTAGTTGGGGACCCTTCTGCAGCCTGGTACCCGCCTGCAAATAGGGACCCCCCCCCCCAAAGCCTTGCACCCCTTTGCAACCAGGTTGTCCTCCCCACATCCTCGGACGCCCCTCACACCCTCCCTGCAGATGTGCCCCCTACAACCAGAGATCCCTTTGCAACCGGGCACCCCTCCTGCACCCCGAGACCCTCCCCCGCACCTCCCCGCCTCGCAATCCCCCCCTCCCCCTGCGGTATCGCGCACCCCCTCCCGCACCCCTTCACTCCCCGCATCCCCTGGGACCCCGCTCAGCCGGCAGGGGGCGCCCCCGTGGCTGCGGGGGAAGAGGCGCGGCTGCGGATGCGCGGGGCGGCCGGCAGGGGGCGTCCCCCCATCCCCCCCGGCAGCGGGTGCAGAGGGGCCCCCCCCGTGGCTGCAGGAGATGCTCCGAGGCTGCGGATGCGCGGGGCGGCCGGCAGGTGGCGCCCCCCCGGCAGCGGGTGCAGAGGGGGCTCCCCCGTGGCTGCGGGAGAGTCTCCGAGGCTGCGGATGCGCGGGGCGACCGGCAGGTGGCGCCCCCCCCCCCCCGCCTCCCGGCGGCGGGTGCAGAGGGGCCCCCCCCGTGGCTGCGGGAGATGCTCCGAGGCTGCGGATGCGCGGGGCAGCCGGCAGGTGGCGCCCCCCCCCCATACCCCCGGCAGCGGGTGCAGAGGAGGCTCCCCCGTGGCTGCGGGAGATGCTCCGAGGCTGCGGATGCGCGGGGCGGCCGGCAGGTGGCGCCCCCCCCCCCCCATACCCCCGGCAGCGGGTGCAGAGGGGGCTCCCCCCGTGGCTGCGGGAGATGCTCCGAGGCTGCGGATGCGCGGGGCGGCCGGCAGGTGGCGCCGCTGCGGCTGCGGGCGGCAGGAGGCACCTCCGCGGTTAAGTGGGCGCAAGAGGCGCCCCCCGCGGGTGCGGTTCCTCCCGACGGCCGGCAGGGGGCGCCCCTTGCCCGCCCGCGGCGGCGGTGCCGGCGGGGCCCGCGTGACGTCACGGCGGAGCGGGGCCGCCGCTATTTGAGGCGCGGGGCGGGCGCGCGTGCCCCGCTGCGCCGGAACCGCGGGCGGCGGCGGCTCCGGCCCCGCCGCCTCCCCACCCCCCCCCCCCCCCCCAGCCCCGGCCGCACCATGCGAAGCGCCCGGGCGCTGCTGCTCGCTCTCGCGCTGCGGGTCTGCGCGCTGGACACGGAGACACCCGCCGGTAGGAACGGGGGGACCGGGGGGGGGGACGGAAGGATTGGGGGGTCCTGGGGGTCGGGGCGCTCCGTAGCTGCAGCTCCCGGGGCTGCCGGTGCCCGTGCTGGTGCGGAGCTGCTTGGGGCAGTCGTTGCGGGGAGAGGGTACCGGTGAGTGCGAGGCACCGGTCACCGGAGCTTTTCCGGTGAGCGAGAGATTTCTCCGGGAACTGGGGCTCCCCCGGTGCGTGCAGGGCACCGGTGGCCGGAGCTTGCTAGGGGGGAGTAGGGTATGATGAATGCGGGGCATCGATGGCTGCGGCGGCTCCGGTGAGTGCGGGGCTCCGGTAAGCAGAGCTTCCCCGGGGGGACCGGGCTCTGGTGAGTGCGGGGCTCCGGTAAGCAGAGCTTCCCCGGGGGGACCGGGCTCTGGTGAGTGCGGGGCTCCGGTAAGCAGAGCTTCCCCGGGGGGACCGGGCTCTGGTGAGTGCGGGGCTCCGGTAAGCAGAGCTTCCCCGGGGGGACCGGGCTCTGGTGAGTGCGGGGCTCCGGTAAGCAGAGCTTCCCCGGGGGGACCGGGCTCTGGTGAGTGCGGGGCTCCGGTGGCCGTAGATTGTCCGGGGGGACGGTGCATCGGTAACCAGAGCTCCCCTCGATGGGTGCGGGGCTCCGGGAACCGGGACTCCTTACCCTGCGGTGCCGTGAGTGCGGGGCTCCGGGAACCGGGACTCCTTACCCTGCGGTGCCGTGAGTGCGGGGCTCCGGGAACCGGGGCTCCTTACCCTGCGGTGCCGTGAGTGCGGGGCTCCGGGAACCGGGGCTCCTTACCCTGCGGTGCCGTGAGTGCGGGGCTCCGGGAACCGGGGCTCCTTACCCTGCGGTGCCGTGAGTGCGGGGCTCCGGGAACCGGGGCTCCTTACCCTGCGGTGCCGTGAGTGCGGGGCTCCGGGAACCGGGGCTCCTTACCCTGCGGTGCCGTGAGTGCGGGGCTCCGGTACCCGGAGCTTTCTCGGTGAGTTCGGAGCTCCCCGGGTGGATCAGGCTCCAGTAAGTGCGGGACACTGTTAGCTGGGGCTCCCCCGGTGAGTGCGGGGCTCCGGTACCCGGAGCTTCCCCCAGGGCACTGGGCTCCGGTGCCTCCGCTCGCCCCGTGGCTACCGATGCGCCCGCTGCCGCCGCATCCCAGCGCTTCGCCCCGGCGGTGGCAGGGAGCTCGCTTGCAGGGGCGACCACACCGGGGGTTGTGGCTTCAAAGGGACCCCCAAGCGAGGGGTGCGGGTCCCGGGGTTTGTTTGCAGACACCGGTGGTCCCGGGGGATGCTGGTGGGGCTTGAGGACCCTCGCTAAGGAACAGGTGGTGTCCGAGGCCGCTCTCTGCCTGCAGCATCCTCGCTCTCTTTATATCACGGGGATGTAATTAGAGTCTCAACGGAGCACGATCGACTTGGTTATGGATTGTTTTATTTGGTTTTGGTTCTTTTTCTCTTTTCCCCTGAGCGTTGAAACCCACCATGGCCTCATCCTGGCGCTGGGGGTGGAGATGTGAGGGCACAGCTCGCTCCTGAGCCCCTCCGGAGGCAGTTGCGGGGCTGGGATGCTGCGGGGTGGGTGAATTTGGGGCTCCCGAGGTGCTACAAATCCTTTTCGGAGGGAAAGCTGAGGCACAGGGAAGGAGGGACTTGATGCCTTGCTCCTCTGCTGCCTTTCTCCAAGAGGTCCTCAGTGCTGCATCCTCCAGCTCTCAGTGGTGCTCTGTGCATTAAGGTGTATTTTTGACTGCTTCTTTAATTATTTTTACCTCTAAATGTTGCAGCCCACCTGCATCCAGTCCCTGCGTTGGTGCATTGATTTTTTGGGGGGTAGTGACTTGTCTCTAAAAATTATAAATAGTGGTACCCATCAGCAGTGAGGAAAATAAAGCTGCCCCGTGTGGAGCAGGAAGACGATGGATTGGGGAAGTACAAAGCAGCTGAGGCTTTCTAGAGCTTGTGTGATGTTGGGGAGATGGGAAGGGAATGGGATTTTGCTGGGGTGACTGGAGGGAAAGGGGTTGTGTGCTGAGATGGGGGAGATGCTGAGCTGCTCACGGAGCAGCCCTGTGGTTCAGGGCAGAGCAAGGAGGCAACGGGGAAATTGAGGCACGTGGCTGGTGAGGGGCTCTGAGCCCTCTGCTGGAGGTGGGGGCCTCTGCAAACCCCCCCGGATGTCAGAGGGGAGGGTTTGGAGCTGGGCTGCTCCCCGGTGTCTTTCTCCAATGGCTGTGATGGAGAAACTGCCGCAGCCTGTGAGGGGCTGTAGAGACAGTAGTGGGGACAGTAGAGACAGTGCTGCTGGGGGGCTCCGTGAAGGGGCTCCCTATCCCAAGTAACCCATGTCCCCTCCATGGGTTTCCTTCCCTGCAAGCTGGCTTTTGCAAAGGATGGGATAGAGCCTGCTCCTGGTGTAAATCAGTGTTCCAGTGTTTACCCCGGTAGGTGCAGCGCAGGCCTGGCTCTGCGATGCAGCCGAAGGGGCTGGAGGCAAGGGGTCTGCTTCCAACTCTGAGTCTGTTGCGCTCACCACTGGCTGTTTCTTACATGAATCCCGGTGTTTTCTCCTGCTGATGAGGCTTGTTCAGCTGCAGGGGCATCTCCTGCCTCATCCCTGCAGGGCTTGGGGCTGGTAGAAAATATTTAAGCTGTCTGCATGTCACCGGAGACCCCAAAACCAGTCATGAGGAGAACCAGCTTCTCGTTTCTGTGGGTATTTGGAAGATGGATGTTTTTTCTTGCTGCTCCTTTGCAAAGAAGGGGTGTAGTGTGATCCCTTCTAGTGGGAAAACTGAGGCACGGCATGTCTGGGACTGGCTGACTGCGATGAGCAAGTGGCTGGGCAAGGAGAGAAGCTGGGTGCTGCTGTTGCAGCTTCCCCAGCAGCTCAGGATGCTCTTTCCTCCTCCTTGGAGCATGCAAACTTTTGCAGTTCGTTAAGATCTCGGAGTGACAAAGCTGTCTGCACCCGTCTGCGTTGTGCTTATCGTGGGGGAGGGCTGGGGTGTGTTGAAAAGCATTTACTGACCCTCCAAACCAGCTGCTCCCTGTGGCTGACTGTGATAGACTTGCAAGTTGCCACCGCTGTGATTTGCCAGCCCCATCTTTCCTCTCTGGGCTCTGCTATAAAATCCAGAGTCTTCTCCTGTGCCACAGCATCTAGTTGGGACCAGGCTGGCTTGCAGGGCTCCCGGCTGGGCTGTGGGATTTGCAGGCTCAGCTCTTTCCTCCTCCTTTTGCCTTCTTGAGGGATTCAAGACCAGGTTGGATGGGGCTTGGAGCCCCCTGATCCAGCGGGAGGTGTCCCTGCCTGTGGCAGCGGGTTTGGAACTGGATGAGCTTTGAGATCCCTTCCAACCCAAACCATTCCATGATTCCCCTGCAAAGACAGGGTGCAGCTCTGCTCCTCTGTATTGTGCCCCTGCACTCCAAAACTTAAATAGTTGCTCTCTAGGGGTCCCCCAGCCTGTGCCCCCCGATGTTCCCAGGCTGTTTTCCTCCAGTGCTGGCAGTGGGGACAGGCGCCCGCAGCCACCGGCGCTGCGTGGCACTCCCGCTGTAATTATGCGGAAGCTGTTTGCTCTTGGCTTCGACTGCATTAGCAGCAATTAAGCAAATAAAATATTTGGGTTTGGAGCTTCCACTTAGGAGGCTGGTGCTGCTGGGGAGCTGCAAACTGGGGTTTGGTGGCATCTCCAGTGGCACCAGGACTGACTTGGTTGGGGGGTGCTGAGGGGGATTTCGTGTTGGTTGTGATGCATGAGTCAATTGCTAGGGTTGATGGCACCAGGACTGGTTTAGACAAGGAACAGGAGGTGTGGAAGTGGGTACTGGTTATGATAAATGAGCCTCTTGTGGGGGTTGGTGGCATCTTTTGTGGCACCAGGATGGGCTTGGGAGGGGGTACTGAGGGGAATTGGGTGGTCGTTGTGTTGAATGAGCCCCTCGCTGTGGTTGATGGCATCTCCACTGGCACCTTGGACTGCTTGGGGGAGGGAGAAGCTGGGTGTGGGGGTGGTGGTTTCTGGTTGTATTGGATGAACCTCTCACTGGGGCTGGTGGCTCCAAGACTGGTTTTGGAGGAGCTGTGGGGGGTGGTTGCTGCTTGGCTTGGATGAGCCCCTCGCTGGGGCCACCTGAGGGTCCTGTCACCCCCCAGGACAGCCCTCGGAGGCCGGCAGGAGCTGACACGGGTGACCTTGACCCTGTGGTGACTGTGTTGTTTTGGCTGAGTGAATGGGAACCGCTGAGCAGACGCTGTGCCCGGGACAGCTGGGATTGGGGTCGGGGAGCGGAACAAATCCGGCTGGCGTCCCCCCGCCCCGACCGTTAACAGCAGCAGCTTTAGCAGTGGGGTCACAGGGGGTGCTTGGAGAAGTGCAGGCAGAGAGGGATGCTGTGTCTGCATCCCAGTGGATGGGTGGGGGATAGGAGCAGGGGAGCATGGGGAGATGCTTGGAGAAGCAGAGGAAAGCTGTGTCCGTGCCTCCTAGTGCAGGGCTTGGGGGGCAGATTGAAGAGCAGGACGGTGGTGGGGAGATGCTTGGAGAAGCAGTTGGAGAGGGATGCTGTTGTCCCTGCATCCTAGCACAGGGGCTGGGGTTGGGGGATTAGGAATGGGGTCACTGAGGGGATGCTTGGAGAAAGGAGAGGAGAGGGTTGGTGTATCCCTGTATCCCAATGGAGGAGCTGGGACAGGGAATTTAGCAGTGGGCTTCATAAGGGATGCTTGGAGAAGCATGCCACATCCATGCATCCCAGTACAGGGGCTGGGGGTAGGGAGTTAAGAGCAGGATCACGGAGGGATGCTCGGAGAAGTGCAGGGGCAGAGGAATGCTGTGTCTACACAGGGGCTGGGTGGGGGCTTTAGGAGCAAGGTTCACAGGGGGCTGCTCAGAGAAGCCAGGGGGAGGGGGATGCTGTGTCTGTGCATCCCAGTGCAGGGGGCTGGGGGGAGACTTAAAGAGCAGGATCACGGCAAAGCTGCTTGGAGAAGCTGAAGGAAGAAGGATGCTCTGTCCCTGCATCATGGCACAGGGACTGGGGGGGTTTAGATGTGGGAGAGCTGTGCCCCAGGGGCTGCAGGGATGCGTGCTGCTGGCAGCCCCCTCCACCAGCCCTGGGATGCTGGGGATGGAGTCAGTGTTTGTGCTCTGAGTACTTCAGTGCCTGATCCTGCTCCTCTCATCACTTTGCCTGCTGTTTATTCCCTCTCCTTGCTGCTGATGGGCTTCCCTGTGCCAGGGCATTTTTTTGTCCCCACCCTGCCTTCACCGAGCATATAAAATGTGTGAAAACATTACATTTTTCTTGTCAGCTTGGCTTTCTTTTTTTCCTCTGCCTCTTCTGCTGTGCTGGGGAAGAGTCTCTCTCTCTCTTGCTCGCTCCTTACGTGTATGTTTTTAAAGCTTTGGCAGTGTCCTGGCATTTCCCAGTGCTCCCAGACACTGCAAACACCCACAGGCTCCTGTGCTGGGATGGTCTGGAAAATCCTCCTCACCCAGATGTATGCAAGTGTGCCCAAGGCAGGAGGTTTCCTGCTCCCAAGCCCTTGGCTCTCCTATATCCCCTCTCCATGCAGTAGATCTGTCCATGGGGGTGAAGCAGAGTTTGGGGATGCTCTGATTGATGCTGATGCTCCTGGATGGACCCATCCCTCTGGCCCTGTATCAGCAGGGTGGCAGTGCCTATGTCCTCCCCTTCTTGCATTTGCTTGGTTTCGTTTCTGCCTTCTCCTTACCCCTAAACTGTTCCATGTTTTTCCTCTGTGTGTTTGGACCTGCCCTGGCCTTGGGAACAGGGATCCTGGTGAGTCACCTCCTGGCCAGCACTGCACATTTTTCCTTTTGTTATCCAAACTAAGACAAACCAGCCATGTTCTGGCTTCCCTGGGAGCTTTCCTGGAGCAAAGCCTGGCAGGATCAGGCTCTCTGGGGGAGCAGAGAGGAAGACAAAGCAGATGCTTGTTGGTGGTTTTGACCCCTGCTCTGGCAGTGACAACCTCCCTGCTGCCTGTTGATGTTGGTTTTCCCTCTGACTGCACCCAGGATGGAGCTTGTCCATCGCACACAATCCATAGAATCATAGAATGGGATCTTAAATCATGGAAGGGATCTTAAAGCCTCATCCAGTTCCACACCTCTGCCATGGGCAGGGATACCTCCCACTGGATCAGGTTGCTCAAAGCTCCATCCAGCCTGGTTTTGGAGCCCCAAGCACCCCATAAAAATCCTCTCCTGGATGCATCTCCCGTGGGCACTTGCTGCTTTGCTTTTGGCAGGCATGCAAGGGTTAAGCATGAGGGGCTGTTGAGGCAGAAGCAGGTAAACCCTGCTGCCGCTCTGAGCTGGGAGGTACTGCAGGCTCCAGAGAGCCTTCTTGACACAGCCCTGCCATCTGCCTGCTTAAACCTCCATAAATAAGCTTTTTAATAATCTATTATTAACATGCACTATAATTGTCTTATTAGACATGTCTGGGAACCTTTAGTTACTGCGTGATTAAATGTCAAGATTCCCAAACGTCTTCTCCCTGACAGCAGCTTGGGATTTGCTTTGCAGCTTTCCTTGGATCCTGCTCTCCTGTCTCAGGCTGGCACTTCCCCTTGCCCTTTGTACTTGGGGTAACTGAGGCTTTCTGCTCCGGACGAGGAGGGTTCCCAGCAATTAGTCCCCTGGAGCTAATTGCCTCCTTGTTGGCAGCCCTAAAATAAATAATTCCTGGAGATGGAGCTTTTTCTTTCCGCTGCAGGTGGCTTGGCAGAAGCTGCTGCTGCATTTTCCCCATGCTGGGATGGATGTGGGTGGGGGAGAGGGGGGATGCCAGGCTGTGGTGCCATGACTTTCCCTGGCTGTAGAGGTCCTGGGGACACAGGATGAAGGAATTCACTATAAGGACAGTGAGGCCCTGGCCCAGGTTGCCCAGGGAGGTGGTGGCTGCCCCATCCCTGGAGGTGTTCAAGGCCAGGTTGGATGGGGCTTTGAGCCCCTGATCCAGTGGGAGGTGTCCCTGCCCATGGCAGGGGGTGAAACTGGATGGGCTTTAATTTCCCTCCAACCTAGACCATTTTATGATTCTATGATCTTCCTTCCTGGGTGAGGAGTAGGAGAGCTGTGGAGCTGATGGATGCTGGAGGGATCTCCCTGGATGTTCCCTGAGATGTTTTCTGGTTCTTCTACACCCTCTGCCCAGACCAAAAGCCAAAGTCCAGCTCTGCCTGGGCTGCTGGAAAGCAAAGGCAGAGTCTTTGCCTGCCTTGTGCCTGCAGGAGAAGCTGCATCCACCCCCAAGATGCTGCTGGCACTGAGGGGGGTGGGGGGTGGGTATCACACATCAGCTGGCCTTGGAGCTGGTTTTTTTTGATTTTGAAGCCTGAAGTGTTGTTCCTGCTTGCTGGGTGGTTTTTAGCTGCAGCTCATCCCGTGGTTTATCATCTCCAGGTCCTGCCTGGGCTGTTGCAGCTTGGATTTGCTGCCTGGCTGCTAACAGGGACCCATGTCCTGGGGTAGCCCCCGGGTTTCCTGCAGGTTTAAGGGGCTCAGGCTTTGCACCTCAGTTTTCCCCGCCCAGAGAGCGAGTGCATTGTGGGCTGGGGTGTCTGCTTGCTCTGTGAGCCAGGGCAAGGCAGTCTCTTGTCTCCTTGTGCTCCTGCCAGACCCTAAATCTGGGTGCTGGTGCTCTGCTTTCCAGCACAGCTTTCTGCTCACTGCAGGAGCAGCACAGTGAAGCTCCCTGCTCCCCCCTTGCTGTGTGGGGTGTGTGTGGCTCCTTTCAGCTGGCCGTTGGCCACTAACCCCGAAAGCAGAGGAAGGGCAGCAGTGGGAGGGTGATGCTCTGCAATTTGGGGTTCAGTTGGTTTGTGGGGTCCTGGAGCACGACCCCCCTGTGCTTGGCAGATGCACATCTGGGAGGAGCTTCCCGACTGTGCTTGGCCATAAACTGGTGGTTTTGTGACCTTCTTTCTCCCCACAATGCTCCAAATATTGGACAAATGGGAGCTGAGTGAAGGCTGGTGGGTGCTTGGTTGCCCCTCTTACAGTGTCCCTCAGTGTCCTGAGGGATGCACTGGGGAGTGGAGCATTGCACACAGATGTGTTGCAACCAGAGGGTATTTTATTGTCATACACTGGTTTTTAATTGGTTTTTATTTTTGGTTTGGCTTAAATATCAGTGAATTGCCCACAGCAGGGTGGTTGTAATGGTGCAGATCTCCCCAGCTCCTTGCAGCTGCAGCCCTTGGCTGTATGGGCTGTAGTGGGTCCATCCCTCCCTGCTCCAGGGCTGTGCTGGATGCTGGGCTTTGCCCCAGTGCAGCACCCACCGGCTACTGGGGAGCCCTGCCTAAACCAGTGAACTGCTTTGCTTTGATTTCCTGGACACCCCTTGCTTCAGATCAGGCCTTTGACATCGTTAAGTTAATCAGGGCTGTGGCTGGGATGCAGCAGCAGCCTGGCTTGAGGTGCTCTCAGTGTTCCCGGGACAGGATGAAGGGATGGGGGCAATGATGACCTGATGTGTCTTAACGAGGCCACTGTCCCCACGGCCACTCTGAGGATGACCTCGTGTGGTGATGAGCTGTGGCAGCCCCTGGGTGCTTCACCCTGGTGTGCTGCTTCGTGCTGGAGACCTCCAGCCTAATTAGCCCAATTAGCCAAGAAGTGAGTGCTGTTCTGGTCCAGTGTGCTTCACCTTGCAATTGAACCTTCAGCTGCTGGTTGGGGCAGCTGGATGTCCCCGGGAGGAGGTTGTCCATGGCAGATGAGCTGTGGCCACTCTTGGAGAAGAGAGGAAATGCTTACTGCAGCCCAGGCACTCCCTGGTGTGGGGTCTTATCTTCAGAGCACTGCCTGGGGGTCTTCTCGCTGTCCAATGGGAGGTGGTGGAAATGGGGTTTTCTCTAATGGGCCAAAGGGATGGAGCATCGTGGCCACTTGCTTATAGCCACAAAGCCAGCTGGAGGGGTGGATTGGGGACAAACTGCACTGCCTTGCTTGGGTGGATTTGGAAGGGTCTGTGGAGCTGCTGTGGTTTTGGGATGCTCTGCAGGGCTCCTCGGGGTGCAGCTCCCTCTGTATCCCATGCTGTGTGGCTGCATTGCCTCAGTTTCTCCTGGAATTTGAGCTGTGATGATGGAGGATCAAACAGCAGGGATTTAAAAACCCATCAGTGAGTCCAGGCAGAGCTCCTCAAGCATGGTCTCTCCTTCAAAGCCCTTTCCCTACTGCTGGCAGCCCACTCGTGGGCCCAAGGACCTGTCGTGGGGCAAGGTGACCGCACATGCTCTTGTGTGCCAGCTCCCAGGTCACACGATGCTCCTGACCCCTCAACAGTGCATCCCTGTCAGCAGAGGCACGTTAATGCTCTCTGCAATTAGCAGGATAAATGCTCTTCCCACAATCAACTAGGTGCTAATTGAATTAGTGGAGGTGGGTGATACCTGGTCACCCCCCAGCACCTCGAAGTCCCTGCTATGGTGTCTGGTTCTGTGCTTTCAGGGGTGATGGGGCACCCAACAGAGGTGGGTGCTGGAGCTTTCCAGTGCCTTTTTGAGGAAGGAGCAGCTCAGGGGTGATCCTCGAATCCTCTTTGGTTGCAGGGCAGTCTCTGGCCTTTCCCCATGGGAATAGAGTTGCAGTGAGATATTGGCCAGTGCCCAGCTGAGTCTATTCCCAAGGATTTTCCCATTTCTACTTATTATTTCACTGTATTTTCAGCTGTCTGCTGAGTGATAATATCCCATTGATTTTCTGCAGCCAGCAATCAGCCTGCTTTCCCTTGATTATAACAATATCAAACTAAAGCAGGGCATCTCTGCATTGGGTTATTTCTCTTATTAGCTGAACTTTTTGTTCTCCATGCCTGGCTCTGAACAGCATCTTGGTGCAAGGGGCCACCTCTTGCCTTTCTTCCTGCTTGGGCTGGATCGGGGACGGGAGCTGGGACCTGGCTGGGGCAGGATGTGTGCAAGGTGCTGCACAGACTTTTAGCCCTGCTGCAGGGTCTCTTTTTTTTGACCACCTATGTGCTCTGCCAAATTTTTCAGTTATTGCTGCTTAATTAGTGCAATCCCAGATTTTTTTAGTGCTGTTTGCACCACGGTCTGCAGGAGGAAGGGGCGATGATAGCTGAGGAAGGAAGGACCGTGAATGAGTCTTTGGGTGTTGGAGAGGGTAGAGCAGGGGGGTTCAGAGGAGTGAGGTCTTCTGCATGGAGAGTTGCTGTGGTGAGGGAGGTTTGGGAGGACTGAAGCTGGTGCTTTAGGCAAAGCCCCCCTGCCCAGCCTGCAGCATTGCTTGCTCCTCAGCAGCCGTTTTCCTTTCCCTGGATTCGGATGGGGAGTGCTGAGCCTTCTTGTGGGGGGATGTGGTGTGGGTGGGTGCTGCACCCCTGGGGCTTGCTGAAAATCCAGGGTCTCCAGGCTCACAGGGAGGACGATACCTTCTCTTGCATGGATGGTGCAGGCCAGACCCCTGGCAGGGTGGGGGCAGAAGGAGGGCAGGGGTTTGGGTGCTTCCATGGGGCTGGGGAGTGGATACGTGTGTGGGAGCAACTGGGGAGGAGGTAACCAAGGAGCTGGGATATGTGATGAGTGGATGGATGCACCATCCTGCAGCCTGGCTGTAAGCTGTGAGTCCATCCTGTGTGAGCAGACTCAGGGTTTTGCTTTCAGGGATGTGGATTCGAGCCCAGTGGTTCCGTGCACTGAGTCTGCCAGGTCTCAGCAGCCACTGCATCCCTGCGTGTGTGGTGCTCTTGGAGCTGGAGAGGGGCACGGGGGGATGCATGTCTGATCTCAGCAGAGTTCTTCTAAGCCTGTGAAAATAAAGGGAATGAGATTGATTTTGAGTGGTTTTCCAGAAAAAAAAAAAAAGAGGAATCTGACTGTTTTTTTTGACCATTTACAAAGCAAACCCAGCTTTGCAGCTGGTGCTGTCAGCGTTGGAGGGGAGATATTAAAAGCAATAAATAAGCTCTTGAGGGAAGGCATCCACATGCCCCTATGACTGTGGATTTACAATGTGCTGTCCCCAAATGCCAGCTGCTTTTGTACCTAATGTCTGCACCTAGGGGACCTGAGGAAACTGCCTGGTTAAAGAGACTTTAATCTCTGGGAGTGCTGGGTGGCCCTGAGAGAGACCACTGGATGATGCTGGAGATACTGGATTTTACTTCACCCTGGGGGATGGATGGATGGATACCTGAGCTGGCACCAACCATATTTGGGGACTGGTGAAAACACACCTGCTGATGGGAGTTTTGGACTTGAATAGCTTTATCCCCACCTTTGCCTGGTTGAAGGGTGCCCAGTTTGGTCCAGCACGCTCCTCAAAGCCAGGACATGGAATCCCATGGGGCCTTCTGCTGGTGGCTGTCCCCTCCCAGCTGGTCCCATCCTGTTCAGTAGCAGAGGGTTTAGCTGAGCTCACATCTGTGCCAGTGCTGGCAGTGTGATTGATTTGCCCACGTCAGCCACGTTGCCACCTTTAAACCTTGGTGTCAGTCTTCCCACATTGCTCTTCCCAGCTCTCCTGGTGGAACGGAAGGAGGAGGAGGATGTTGACCTGGATTTTGCATCGCACTGGGATGTGCTTCTGCTCTGCCCTGACTTTCCCTGCTCCTCTTCCTCCTACTCTCATTCTTCCTGAGGTCTGGGGAGTGGATGCTGGGCATAGTGGGGCCTGTGCTGCTAGTTTTGCCCCACGAGGGCTCTTTGGCAATGCGAGTGGCTCTGTTCTCCACCTTGAAAGGCCATAAATAACTGGGCTGAGCTGCCTCCCCAAGGCCTCACCAGTGCTGGCACATGTTCCATCACCAGAGGATTAGCCCACCAGCGTGCTTTGTTCTGCATCCATCACAACAGAGAGGTGGTACCTGGAGGCTGAGGGGCTGTGGAAGGCGTTTGAGAGTTTCCATTGTCTTTATGACCTGCAAAATGGGCTTGGTTTGGAAAATTTGGTCTTACCCATGACTTCTTCAGCTAGGGTTGGTGCTGAGCCCCTCAGGACTGCAGTAATGCTACTGCCATGTCTTGGGGCAGCTATTTTCCCTGCCTGAACTCATGCCAAAGGAGTGTCTCTGTGTCCTGGGGGTTCCCCAAAAGCAGCTTTTTGCTCTTGGGGCTCGTTATCCTGGTTTCTTTGGGTCTGTGGGCACATGGGGCAGGTAACCTTTGGTGGGACTGGGGGAACCCAATAGTAATACAGCAGTGGGGGTGAGAAATGAGCTTTTCCCTCCATTTTTCCTCCTTTTACAATGTGTTTTTTCCCTTTTTTACCTTCCTCCCCACCCCCTTCCCAAGGTGCTGGGTGGCTCGGTGGTCTGTGAGCTGTAATTGCACAGCAAGCGATCGATAACGACAGGACGGAGGTTTCCAAAGGCCTGTCTTGTTTTTCTTCCTATGGAATGGAAGAGGCAGCCCTGACTATGTTAATTAAGTGGTGGTTAATTATTAAAGCACTTGTGTTGCAGGTTAGTGGCCTTCTGGCCGGGGAGCTTGAGGGTATTTCTGTGCTGCAGGACCTGGGTGTAAATAACAACCTGAGTATGAATAACAGGAACGATGCTGGTCCTTCCCTGGGAGCAGCATTGGCTGGTTCTGGGTGCTGTGCAGGGACAGCATGTGGATGGGATGTTAAATAAGTGCCTCTGCTCCAGCCATGGGGGTGCCCCACAACGTTGCTGCAAAACAGCTTGGAATTGCACCTGCATCAGGGTGATGCGGCATCCTGGTCCCAGCAGTGCTGATCCCCCTCCCAGGAGCTGATTTGGGGGGATGGAGCTGCATTTTGTAGCTGGATGTGCCCCAGGCAAGGACTCCAACTGGCAATAATTATTCCTTCCTTGCTTTTAAATACATCTTTGAGATATGATAATGCATGAGGCACCATGCACATGGTCCTTGCCCAAGTGCCACCTAGCCTTGAGGCATTACAGACCCTTCCAGAGCTGTATTTTTCCCCATTGTATTTCCTTACCTACAGGCTTGAGGATGTCTACAATGAATCCACATCTCCCCATTCCCCTCATCCCTGTGCCTGGAGTCCCTTGGAGGCTTCTGGGGCCAAAGCAGGAAATGGACACTCACAGCAGGAGGTTTAACACCTCTGTGGCAACTTGCAAGTAAAAGCCATTATTGAAACCAGTGGGAGAGGGCAAGGGAGGATATTCTGCCCCTCTGCTCTTGTGCAACCTCACCTGGAGCCCTGTGTTCACTTCTGGAGTCCTCAGCACAGGAAGAACATGGAGCTGTTGGAGTGAGTCCAGGGGAGGCCACACAGATGATCCAAGGGCTGGAGAACCTCCTGTATGAGGACAGACTGAGACAGTTGGGATTGTTCAGCCTGGAGAAGAGAAGGCTGTGGGGAGACCTTAGAGCAGCCTCCCAGTACTGAAAGGGGCTCCAGGAAAGCTGGAGAGGGGCTCTTGATCAGGGAGTGCAGGGACAGGATGAGAGGGAAGGGTTTTGAGCTGAAAGAGGGGAGATTGAGATGAGATCTTGGGGAGAAATGTTTTGCTGTGAGGGTGGGGAGGCCCTGGCCCAGGTTGCCCAGAGCAGTGGTGGCTGCCCCATCCCTGGAGGTGTTCAAGGCCAGGTTGGATGGGGCTTGGAGCCCCCTGATCCAGTGGGAGGTGTCTCTGCATGTGGCAGGAGAGTTGGAACTGGATGAGCTTTGAGGTCCCTTCCAACCCAAACCATTCTCTGATTCTCAGTCTTAACAGGCAGGAAAAAAGGGGATTTATGTCTTCTATAGTTGCTGGTAGACAGATACTGTTTTCCTAGTCCTGTGCTTTCCAAACACTGAGGTTATCAGGCATAAGTGACTTATTATGCAAATCCTCAGTCTTAATATCTGGCTGCTCTCTCCCTGGAATTGCATTGGCTAAACCCCGTGCGTTATTGGAGCCGCTAATGTTTACACATTAGGTTCTTTGGCTAATATACAAGGCTTCAAGTTGCAAATTGATGTTTCTTACAGCTGAGCAAATTATTTTTCTATTAAATGCAATATTTAAAATGATTTGGAGAAGCAAAACAAACTACTGGCGAGAATTTTAATGGAGCTGCTTTCCATATTCTTCTAATCAGCTTTTATCGGGGCCAGGAAATTGGTGATTTTTTCTTAAACATTCCTGTTTCACGGAAGTGGGGAACAGAGGAGGAGGGAGGGTGTTTTTCATCATCTCTGGTGTAGTGTACAAAAAGATTGTGGTGCCTGTTGCAGTTGTGCCTCAGACCCTTTGAGCATGGGAAGTGCAGCTAAGGGGGGGGATCTAGTTACCCCCACCTCTTGCCTGAACTAGGAGAGGGCTCTCTGCTGGGTACAAAGCTGGCTGAGTGGTGGTGGGTGAGATAAATGCATTTGGAGCTGATCACAGAGCCCCAAGGCTGTGTGTTGGCCCCAGTTCTGTTCAATATCTTTATTAATGATCTGAATGGGGGGATTGAGTGGTCCCTCAGTCAGTTTGCAGGTGGCACCAAATTGGGTGGCAGTGTAGATCTGCTTGAGGGCAGGAAGGGTCTACAGAGAGACCTGAACAAGCTGGATTCATGGGCCAAGGCCAGTGGGATGGGGTTCAATAAGGTTCAGGCCTGGGTCCTGCACTTGGGTCACAACACCACCAGGCAGCACTCCAGGCTTGGGGAAGAATGTCTGGAAAGCTGCCTGGAAGAGAAGGACCTGGGGGTGCTGGTTGACAGCGGCTGAACATGAGCCAGCAGTGGCCTAGGTGGCCAAGAAGGCCAATGGCATTCCTGGCTTGGATCAGCCATGGGGTGGCCAGCAGGAGCAGGGAAGGGGATCATCTCCTGCACTCAGCACCTCCAATCCTGGGTTTTGGGCCCCTCACTCCAAGAAAGACCTTGAGGGGCTGGAGTGTGTCCTGAGAAGGGGGAAGGGTCTGGAGCCCAGGGATTCTGGGATTGGCTGAGAGAAATGGGATTTAGTCTGGAGGAGGCTGAGGGGAGACCTCATTGCTCTCTGCAGCTCTCAGAGAGGAGGTTGTGGTGAGGTGGGTGTTGTTTTTTTCTCCCAAGTAATGAGTGATGGGATGAGGGGAAATGGCCTCAAGTTGCGCCAGGAATGCTTTAGACTGGATATTGGGATATAATCCTTCACCAAAAGGGCTGTCAAGCACTGGCAGGAGCTGCCTAGGGCAGTGATGGAGTCACCATCCCTGAAGGGATTTAAAAGATGTGGAGCTGAGGTGCTCAAGGATGGTTTAGCAGTGGACAGGTATGGTTTGACTCTATCTCAGAGGTCTTTTCCAACCAAACAATTCTATGATCCCATGTGTTTGGGCTTGGCTGGGAGCTGGCCATGTATGCTCCTGCGATGCTCAGGGCTTCCAGGGCTCTCCATCAGCCCGAGATGCTGCAGCACAGGATCTGCTTTGCATCTTGGTTTGCTTGCTGAGCTGAGTTCCTTGGTGCTACATCCCTTCAAGTGAGTTTCAGACCCGTGAATGGCATCATCCTCCAGGAATCTGAGCCCCTCATGGATAGAAGTGGGGTTTCCAATCCCTTAACCATTAATAACCCTGACTGGGAGCCTGCGCTATGATATGTATGAGATCTTGGTGGATAAGATTGTCTAATTTTAGATGAATTGCAGTGTGTTCCCTATCCCCCGTGTCTGCTGGCGCCTGGAGGAAAGCAGCTCCCAGCATTTCCTTCCTAGGGCATGTTTCCCGTAGGAGCGTGGCGAGGAAATCACCTTTAAATAGCAGCCAGGATCGGGAGGTGGGAGGTTGGCTCAGCTCCACGAGGATGCTGGGGAAGGGATGGCATCTCACCCGGTGTCTGCTGGAGCAGGGCTGTGCATCCCAGCAATCCCCAGCTCCCTGGGCTTTCCACTGTCCTCTGGGATGATGCTGGTTGCTGCTCATGTGGGAATCCCCTGCGTGCCTCAGTTTCTCCAGTTGTGGCAGAGGCATCAACTGTTTATCCCATATAAAGAGCCTGATCTTCTGGTGCAGGAAAAGAGCATCTCTCGTGCTGAAGGAGGTGTTGGGTGGTGATCCAGGGCTGCACGACATTCTGTAGCCTTCAGCTCTGCCCCTGCTTGTGGGAATCAGTGGAAACTGCTGATCTGGGACATACTCACCCCCACCACATGTTCAGGGTGACAATGGGTCACAGCCTTGTTTCACTGTGTGGGCTATTTGCATGCACTGCTTGGTAGCCAGGGTGATGCATGATGTGTCCTGTGGTACCCAGGACTTGGTTTCCTGCTGATAATTACCAGCGATGTGGGGCAGGAGCTGATGGAGAAGGCCAGGGATGAAAAATAAATCCTGATTCCAAAGGGTGACCTGTGTGAGCCTTCCCAGCTGGTGCCTCTGCCAAGTGGCATAGGATGGTGGGGGCTTGTACCCCAAGATCTGCACCCCAGAGAAAATCTTGGGGTTAATCTGGTCCCAGCTAAGCTAGGAGCAAATGGGCTTTTTCCCATTGTTTGGTCCAGCTTCATCCTAGCACCGTATTGGGAGTCCTGGATTTCTGAGTGGAATTTCATAGCTCTGAGGAGCCCCTGCTTGCCAAAGTTTGGCTAAAACCCCCTTTTTCACAGTTTCACAGTATCATAAGGTTGGAAAGGACCTCTGAGATCATCAAGTCCAACCTATAACCCAACACCAACCCATCATCTAGACCATGGCACTCAGTGCCTCATCCAGTCTCCCCTTAAACACCTCCAGGGTCGGTGACTCCACCCCCTCCCTGGGCAGCCCATTCCAATGACCAATCACCCTTTCAATAAAGAACTTTTTCCTCACATCAAGTCTAAAACCTTTATAAAACCTTTTCACTTTTAGGGGTGTTATTTGTGTAGCATCCCCATCAGATGGTGCCCCAGAGGGTCTGGGTGATGTCGTTACCTCTCCTCGGGATCGGGGAGTGTGTAATTCCATCACGGATGGTGCCAGGCTGCCTGTTAGCACAGGAGCCTTTTCAAAGCTGCTCGGTGAAAGAAAAGAGAAGCCCGCGGAGCGTGTCCCGTGGTGCAGGAGGTTAAACAGAAAAGGTTTAAGTGTGTAATTAACTTCGAAGCGAGAGGAGGACGGGCTCAGCGGATGAAAGAGCGGCGGGCGGGCTGGTGGGCAGGCGGCCACGTTCCTTGGTGGCCACGGAGATTTAATTAAATGCCGTTCATTGTACTTGGTTGTTTGGCCTTTCTTTTCCTCCCTCTTCTTCATGAATCCTTGGTTCCTCCTCTCTCCCTCCCTGGCTTTCTTGCTTTCCATCCCTGGGGAGGAGGGATGTTGAGCAGCGCTGGTATCCAGGGGATGCTCAGTGGCACCAGTACCTGTCTTGCTGGTGAATCCATTAAGCCACCTCTTTCCCCCCCACCTTCTTTTAAAAAATGACTGGTTTGGCTGGTGTTTAACCCCTGTAATGAGTGCCTCTGCCTGGGCATACCATGATGCTGCAATAATAGCAGTGGTACCCAGCAGAGATCCTGTACCTCAGTATCCAGGAGGGATGCTGAGTGATGCCAGTACACCAGTACCTATAGTGGTGAAACCATTAAACCACCTCTTTCCCCTCACCCCCCCCCCCTTTTTCTTTTGAAAAACTGGTTTGTTTGTTTTTTTCTGGTGTTTAGCCCCCATGAGAGTGCTTCCCCCCCCCCGCCGCCTGGGCATACCCTGATGCTGCACTGGTGGCAGTGGTACCCGGCAGAGATGCTGCATCCCAGTATCCAGGGGGATGCTGAGCAGCACCAGTGCCCATCTCTATGGCAAATCCCTTGATTTGCCTCTTTTTCCTTTCTTTTGTAAAAATTTGGGTCCATCTGGTGTTTAGCCCCTGTGTTGGCACTCGCCCCTTGTCTCCCTTCTGCCTGTGCACACCGTGGTGCCAGTGGGGTTTCATGTGGGGTACGTCTCCTCCTTGGCTTGGGGTGTCTGTCATGCATTGGGGCAGGCTTTGATTTTGGGGGGCTTCACGTGACTTTGGGGTGTTCAGGTCTGGTCTCAGATCCATCGTGCCCCCCAGGAGCAGACTGTCACATCCTCAGCAGTATTTTTAGCCACTCTCGTGTTCACATCGCACCTCCCACGCTCGCTGCCTTCATCCCACTGCCTGGAGCTGCTGTTACCCTGGCCTTGAGCCAGCACAGGGCTGGGAACTGGGGGCTCCTTGTTTCCACCTGGTGATTTTTGGGGAGCAGCTGGACACGGGGATGTCCTGGCCAGCTCCTGATCCATGTTGGGTGTCCTTTAGCCCTTGGGATGGTTTAATCATCTCTGCTCCAGATAGGTATTTTGTGTTGCAGTCTCGCTGCCCTCCTTGCAAACGCTTTAGAACCTTCATTTTTTTGAAAGCCACTCTGGTATGACCCTCTGTTTTTCCACTGTGACTGGGGCACCCCCAGCCACCCCTCTGGAGCTGGAATGTTGGCATTTAATTGTTCAGGTGTTAACTTTTTTTAGACCCTATTAATCTTGTGATGGGGAGGGAGAAAGGGGCTGGAGGTCAAGCTTTTCCCCAGCCCTACCCTTAGATGGGGTGAGATTGTGCCAAAAACATCC
Organism: Tapera naevia; assembly: GCA_033556795.1. NCBI lineage: Eukaryota > Metazoa > Chordata > Aves > Cuculiformes > Neomorphidae > Tapera > Tapera naevia. Next base: position 1,129,707 of record JAUMJJ010000221.1, read on the forward strand.
CCTAACCTGTGGAAACCAAGCCTCTGCAACCCCCTTTTTTTATTTTATTCCCTCTGTATACAAATCAGACAAATTTGTTGTTGAGATGGAGCAACCGGTAGAGCCGCTTTCATTTTCTGCCTCGGATGGGAGAACGGATGGGAGGAGAGACTCGTGCTGGGAAAAGCTATAACAATAAACCTGTCCGAGGAGGGAGATGGATTGGCTTGGCCAGCTGTGCCTTTGCCAGCAAAATATCTGCTCCACATAATTGCATTTTAAGCTTCTGGAGCCTGGGCATTGTCTCACAGGTGGCTGAGGATGATCCAGCCTTGGTGTGATGGAGCAGTGGGTACCAGTGGCAGTGGGATGCGGGTGCTGGAGATGCAGCCCTAGAGAAGGCGGTCACATCTCCTCTGTCATTGTTAGCAGTTGGGAATAGTTTGGGGCAAAGGAATCTCTTTTCCCTGGGGAATGGAGCTGTGCCAGCCCGAAACCCTGTTGCTTCCACTCTGGTTTCTCAGCAACCCCCCAAAAAACCACCCCTGAAGCTAAGAACAAATTTCTCAGCCCCAGAATATCCCTTTTCAGCAGATCTTGGAAAGAAACACTTGGGTTTTTTTTTATAAATCACTTGGCACTTGGTTTCTGACACTTTGTTTTGAAAAAAATTTTTTTTTCCTTTCCTTCCTGGAAAATTTTGACAGATTTGTGCTTTTTCTCCCATTAGAAGTTTCAAACTCTTTAAAATCTGTGGTGAGAACCATAAGAGCTGGTGACCGGGCTCTGTGGTGCGGGGGCACATCCAGACGTGGGCTGGGCAGACACTCCAATTTGGGAAATGTTTTAAGAAAGCTGTGAGGTCTTGGTGCCTCTATATGAACAGGAGAGAATTTGCTTTTAGTTTTCTTTAAAAAAGAAAAAAAGTTTCTGGTTGTTCTGGGAGGAAAAAAAAACTTCAGTGCAGTGGTGGAGCTGGAGTGCACCCTGGTGCTTTAAAAAATAAGTGTAAAGGGGGGGGAAAAAAAGCCCCAGATCAGTTTTTATGTGTGGAAGTGTCAGGAATCATAATTTTCTGGGCATTTTATGGGCCTTTTTTTTTAGTATTTTGGCTTGTGTTTGCACAAAGTGACACATCCAAGCATCCCCCAGCCCGGGGAAGCACAACCCGCACCAGCAGCAGCGAGGCCATTAACTGGCAAATCCCTGGGTGGTGGGGGAATTACTGATGTAATTTGGGGATAAAATAGGAAAAAAAGCAGGATAAATAATCCCCCAGCCCAGCTCTGCTTTCATGCTGGCCCATTAGGGGATATTTGCTTTTTGTTCGTTCTGCTTGCTCAGGGCTTTCTTAATGTGCCTGCCCTCGTCAGCCCAGGGGCTCATATTAATTAGTGCTGGTGCCCTGGTCTGAGTGTAATCTGTGGGTTTAACCAACAATAGGTCAGTGTTAATGAAACAGCCCCTGTGGGCAAAGGCAGCTCAGAGCTCCTGGGTTGGGCTGGATGGGGGATCTGGGTGGGGGATTGGGGTTTCGGGGGGGTTTGGGTGCCAGGATGTGGAGTGGTGGGGGCTGGATGATGGGGATGCAGGATCCAGGGGGCTGGGTTGTGGGGACATGAGATCCAGGGGGCTGAATGGCAGGGATGCATGATTGGGGGAGCTGGGTGAGGGGGGTGCAGGATCTGGGGGGGGGGGGGTGGATGCAGGATTGGGGGTGCTGGATATGGGGATGCGGCATCTGGGAGTCTTGATGGTGGATATGTGGGATCGAGGGGGCTGGATGCAGCATCAGGGGGCTGGATTTGTGGATTCTGTATAGGGAGAGCTGAATTTGGGCTCAGGGGCCTGGATTTGGGGATGAGGTGTAGGGGAAGCTGTGTATGGGGATACAGGATCTGAGGGCTGGATGTGGGGATACAGGATTGGGGGCTGGATGCAGGATGAAGGAGCTGGCCAGCATCTCAGTGTCCTATTTTGGTCACCTTGGTACACATTGGGGGAAAGTGGCCTCTTGGCATTTATTCCCATTCTGTGCTCAGCTGATGATCTTGCAGATGGGGAGGGATGTGGGGCTTTTGGCTTTGTTCTTTGCAAAGGATAAGAACCAGCCCTCTCAAAGATGAATAAAAGGGCTCCAAAGTACCAGCCCACACTTGGGGGACAGGGTTCAGCCGTGTGTTTGTAGGGGTGTGATGGCTGTGGGGTGTTGTGGGGGGATCCCAGCTGAGACCTGGCACTGTCGTGTCAAGCACTGGACAGACCCCCAGGAGCACAGGGCCAAACCCATGTGGGCAGGCTGAGGGCAAAGTGGGAATTTTGTGGGAGCCCTTGGGTTCTTGTGAATCCTTGTGTGACTGCTGCAGTTGAGTGTCTTTTCTTGGGAGAAACCCCCCATTGGGTGACCTGGAAGCAAAGCTGGGAGCTGCATCCTGCTCCTGCAGCCAAGACCTCTGTGGGAGCTGGGACCTGCCAGCTCGTTTCACTGGTGGGGCAAGACAGGGGTTAGGATTTGCTTGTCTACAGGAAAGCTGGGGAGGGGCTCTTGATCAGGTTATTCAGCCTGGAGAAGAGAAGAGGAAACCTTAGAGAAGCCTCCCAGTACTGAAAGGGGCTCCAGGAAAGCTGGGAGGGGCTCTTGATCAGGGAGTGCAGGGACAGGATGAGGGGGAAGGGTTTTGAGCTGAAAAGGGGGAGATTGAGGTGAGATCTTAGGGAGAAATGTTTTGCTGTGAGGGTGGGGAGGCCCTGGCCCAGGTTGCCCAGAGCAGTGGTGGCTGCCCCATCCCTGGAGGTGTTCAAGGCCAGGTTGGATGGGGCTTTGAGCCCCCTGATCCAGTGGGAGGTGTCCCTGTGCCTGGCAGGGGTTGGAACTGGATGTTCTTTAAGGTCCCTTCCAACCCAACCCATTCTATGACAAGCAGACAAGACCATCTCACTGCTCCAGGTGCGTGTCAGGGGATGCCTGTGGTCTCACTGTGTTTTGGGGTGCAGAAACCATCCCAATGGGGCTTTTGGGGAGGGATTTGTCTCTCTGTGGGGTCTTGGGGGAACTGATGGGTTTCTCTCTCTCTCCCCAGCTGGCTGCACCTTTGAGGAGGACGGTGACCCCAACCAGTGCGAGTACAGCCACGGCGAGGACGATGACTTCGGGTGGGAGCTCATCCGCAGCTATATGATGCCACACCTGACGGCCGACCTGCCTCACGGTGAGTCCTGTTCCCCACTCGGGGCCACAGTTGTCCCTTCCTTGTCCTTAGGGACCTCTGCACCTTTATCCTGTCCCCCAGAGCTGGGCTGTGCACCTTCTCCTGGTGTAAGTCCCTCAGTGTTTCAGTTTTGACTTGTTCTCTGCTGCGCGGGGGCAGGTGCTGCTGTGTCTGCTGCCAACGGGTGATGAGCTGTGTTGGTCCTCAGCATGATGGGATGACCCTGGATAAGGTGTTGCCTGGAGACAGGGGATGCTGGGGCTGCTGCAGGGAGAAGGGTCTTTAGCAACACAGCAGGGACATTGAATGGCTCTGGGCACCTCTGAGCTGTGTGTTGCTGCCTTGGTGGGCTGTAACCTCGTGGCACCCCAACCCACCTGGGGCAGGCAGCTGGGGGAGCCTACAAACCATCCAAGTGTGTATTTTTGGGGTGGAAAGTGAAGATTTCTAGCTTTGCTCCCCTCTGCGTGTGTCCTTTACCATTGCTGTGTTTGCTGCCTGCAGCCCGGGCACCCCCAGCCCTGCTCTGGCTGTGGGGGGATTTCTTCCCCCAGCCATGGCATCTCCTTGTCTGCAGCAGCAGGATGGCAGCAGCTCTGGCAGCTTTCCATGCTTCCTGCGTGTCTCGACAGCGTCTCCGGCGATGCCAACTTCCCCGTCTGGCATCGAGGGTGGCATCTGCGGCTGCTGCCAGCCGGGATGCACCCAGATCCCATCGGAAAGGGGCACCTTTGGAGCTGCTCCCCCTGCCCCCGGGATCTGCAGCCCCACTGCTGCCTCTTTCCTCGCTGCTGTGACGGCTCGTGCTGCTTTTGCAGGATCGTGAGAGATTTCCATTTCTGGGAGATGGAGAAGAGGGGAAAAACATGTATTTCTGGCCCTTGCAAATGTGGAGAAGGGCTCGTGGCTGTGAGCTGGAGGCATCCCTGGAGTCTTGGGTACTTGAAGAAAATGTAAACAGGCTTTTTTGGGTTTTTTAATCTTCTTCCTTTTAAACTGTTCTCTATTTCCTGGGTCCAGCTCCTCTCCAATGGACAGACTGCAGGAGCAGAGCCAGCTGGGCAGCCACAGGGAGCTCCCCTCTCCCATGGGGATGATGTGGGCACTGTGCCTGGGTGGCACTTAGGGGCTTTGCTTGCTCCCAGCTCCTGACCACATCCAGCTGTGACCCCCTTTTTACTCATTTGTCTGTGAGATGCACCGGGCTTGAAATACTCCTTATTTTGACCACTGGCTACAGCACAGCCTGGTTTCCAGCTCCTTCTGCCCAGGTCAGGTCCCACGCTGAAGTTGGCAGAAAGAGAGGAAAAACAGGTTTAGAGCTTGATAGTAAAAATGACTTTTTAATTAACTCATTAACTGCTTTATAGAAAACTCCTTACTGCTCCATCACTCTGCCTCCAGCTGTTTATCTCATACCCTGTTCGTGCCAGGGCTTGATGTGGCTTTTCCTGCTCTGTTAACCCTGTTGTTCCTTTAATTTCTCCCCTTCCCATCACCTTCTCCTTTCCTGTCCCCACTGGCATGTCCTGGGTACTGGATGAGGGCAGAATAACCTTTAGGACTGCTGACCTGCTTCTCCCTTGATGGTTTTCCAGATAATTGCTTTAAATTGAACTCTCTTAATCTGTGTGTGTCCTGGCTGGGCGGGGGGGGAGGTGGTCCTGGGGCAGTGAGGGGTGAAGCATAGCTGGGGATTGAGATGGCACATGATGGAGGGTCTTGAACCTATAATTAGTTGGATTTTCTGCTCAGTTTTCAACTGTAATTTAAAATCTGCAGCAAATTGTTTAAGCTTAAGGTCTGGGGGCTTGGAGGGGGCTGAAGGGGTCAGGTGGAATAGGACAATTCTCTCTGCTTGAGTAAATAACTGTGACTTAGCCAAGGGATGGGGACTTAAATCACTGAATCATGGGATGGTTTGGGTTGGAAGGGACCTTAAAGAACATCCAGTTCCAACCCCCCTGTATGGGCAGGGACACCTCCCACTGGATCAGGGGGCTCAAAGCCCCATCCAGCCTGGCCTTGAACACCTCCAGGGATGGGGCAGCCACCACTGCTCTGGGCAACCTGGGCCAGGGCTTCCCCACCCTCGCAGCAAAACATTTCTTCCTAAGATCTCGTCTCAGTCTCCCCTCTTGCAGCTGAAAACTGTTCCCCTTCATCCTGTCCCTGCACTCCCTGAGTGAATTAAATGAATGCAATAAGTTTAAGGAATAAACTCCAGAGTTGATGGGGAAGTGGGAGGCGACTGTTCCAGGTTGGATGCTCTGATGCTGAACTGTGAGTGTGGAGCATCGTCCCTGGAAAGAGCACCCACCCCTTGATGCTGATCAACGGTGACACCCAAGGGGATGCTCATCCCTGTAGCAGGGGGCTCCCCTAAATACCCACCTCTTTGCTAGTGGGCAGTTGGGCTGCAAAGGTGCAGGTAGACACTGTCTGCTCTCCACCTTGGGGCACCCAGCAGCTGCAAGGACCCCATTTTTGTGTAGTTTCACCCCACTTATGCAAGGGGAACTTCTCGCAGGGCTCCCGCAGCCTCATCACCCGTCTCAGTCTCCCCAGCAGCTCAGTGGATGAAGAGAATTTCGCAGCACGGGGGCCTCTCCAGGGAGCACTTTCAAAAGGAGTCTCGTGGTCTTAGATTAAAATGAGTTTTTATTGGAGATCAGCCAGTTTCAAGGAGCGTAGGATTTATTGGAGCGGATGCTGGCTGCTGGCCACCTGCCTCCACCTTCACATCCCTCTTTCTTCTTGCTTCCTTGTTTGGTTTGGGTTTTTTTCCCTCTCTTCCCATCTTCACTTGTCTCCCTCTCTCACCTAAAGATGAGAGGTGCTGTCTCCCACATTGCAATCGTGATTTTTTTTCAGCTCTTTATTGTTCTTTTTTAAAGGAGCAGTTGGAGGGAGCCAGGTAAGGCAGGTGTGAGGATGCATCATCACTGTGTCTGCACCAAAATAACTCTCCCTGGATGCTTCGGGGGTGCTTTCCTCCTGCTCCTCCAAGCATTGCCTCTGCCTGCCAGGCTGGTCCATGCCTGCCTTCAGGCTCTGCTGGATCTGTAACATCTCCACTTGTTTTGAAGCTCAGGAGAGGAGGAACAGCGTGTGCCTTGCTCTGCAGCACCTGGCAGTGCTGGGCACCCACAGGGCTGCAGGATTGGCCAGATCCCAAAGCCCTTTGAGGAATCAGGAGTCAGGCGGTTGGGTGATCAACCAGGATCCCCTGGTCTTCTGTCCAGGGATGGGACAGAGGAGTGAAATCTGGCTGAGTTGTTAAGCTCTTGAAGTTAAACAAGTTGAGGTTACTTAATGAACATAAAAAAAAGAAGCCCAGGGAGTTTAGGTTAAGCCCTGCATGAATTTGGATGGGGCAGGTTCAGGATGGAGCACAAGGCAAAGCCAGGGTCTGGTCCCTGTTTTCCAGTGTACCAAGTTGTGGGATGCCCGTTGGAGGATGGGGATGCTCTGCAGAGCTCCAGAGTCCCCCTGGGGGAGTTGCAGGCACCTCTTTTTGTTGCTGGTTGAATTTGCATGTGGAATGTCAAAGGAAGCGAGTTGGGTTGGGAGGAAATGTGGCAGAATCTCCGTGTGGAGGCTGCGTGCTCTCCTGGCCCTCCTTATCCCTGCTCTGGGAGCTGGAGCACCCAGGCTGTCCCGTTCTGCGCAGCTGTACTCAAAAATATTAAAATATTATATTTGTGGGTGGTTTTCTTCCTTTTTCTTTCTGCTTGGCTCTTCCCTCCGTGCCTGGAGCTGCTGTCGTGCTCTCTGCACAGCCGCATCGTGATGCCCTAGCACGGCTGTGTCGAGGGATGACCGAGCTGTTGTCCTCACCCTGGATGAGCTCCACTGTCCTTCCATCCCTTCCAAGGAGTCTGTCCTTCAGCTGGTAGCTCTGGCACCTCTTCCTGACCAACTCCTGCTGGGAATCCATAAAAACCTTGAAAAATTAAGCTTGATTTTTGGCTCCTGGGGAATTACTCTGGTCTGTCCAAGGATACTGTGGTGGTGGATCAGCTGTCGGTGAGAAGTTTGTCCTGGACCTCAAGGAGAAGTGGGTGCCTGTATCCCATGCTGGCTCTGACATGTCAAGAAGAAAACCCAGTGCATGAGGAGGCACCGTTGGGCTTCATCTTTTTGAGCCATTTCCTGGAGGCAGGCGCTGCAGACCCGGTCCCTTGGCTCCTCTCCCTGCCTGCCTTCTCCTGCCTTTGATAACTCTTTGATTTGTCTTATTTTTATCTCTCAGTGGTTTTGTAGGAGGAGAAACTCAGCGAGACGGGGGAGCGGGTGCTTCCTCCTCCTCTTGCTGAGCTGCTCTGGGTTATTCCCAGAGGGATGCAGCAGCTTGGGAAGGACAACACGATGGGGATTGCTGCTCCTTCCCTGTGTGCAAAGCTGGGGAGAAAATCCTTGGGAGCTCATTGCTCTTGGATTCACAGCCAAGGTTATTGGAGGTGCCAAGTTATCCTTGAAGACCTGATTTGAATCCCAGGGATGGGCTGATGATCCCACAAGTGGGAAAATTCAGCTGAAGACCCAGCGTGAGGACATTGCTGGGATGGGGAATGAGGCTTTCCCTGCGCAGCCCCTGAGGGCTGATTTTTGCAGCTTAAACCTCATCGTTGACTTCTGTGGAACAAACTGATGACTTTCCCGTAGGGAACGTTCCTGGAAACTTGTTTCTCTTTTCATTTGTTTGATTGAAATATTATTTAGCGCTTTGAGTCTTTTCTCTTTCTCCACAGAGCTCTTGAGCTCTTCTCTAAAAGCCCACCTGAAAACTAAATTAAATTATATTGCTGCAGCCAATTTGGGAGGAAGGACTTGTTATTTATGGTGACAAAGGGGGTGACAGCTCACCTGGACCAGCATCTTGATTCAAACAGACCTTGGATTGAGGATGGATTTAGTGAGCAAAGCACAGTGTCAGTGGTGCCCATATCCTGTCCTGTGGTTTGAAGTCTCAGCCAGGGCATGCCCTGGGGCTCTTTCTGTGGCTCCCGTTTCGAGGGAGGTTTGGCATTGATTTTCCCCATCGTGATTTTTTTGGAGCAGACTTCTGCTGTGTGATGCCAACATACAGAGAGAGCTCAAAAATAACCCCAGCTGTGCTGATGAGCTGTGATATTGCATCAACCCTCTGGCTGCTGGGAGTGGTGCTGCTTGTCCCCCCACCGGCTCTGAGACACAGCAGGGCTGGGATGCTCCCACCTCTCCATCCCCATCTCTCTCTTTGCTCACAGGAATTAAACTATGCTATGCAAACCACCCAATTCCAGGTTTTTATAGCTCTTACTGCAGCTCTGGCTGGGAAAGCTGCTGCATCCTAGTGGAAGCTTGAACATCCAGTGGGGTGGGAACACATAGGGGACCTTGGTAGTGGTGGTGCATTAACGGGGAGCAAGGGGAAGGGATCTGGAGGACCCCAAAATCCTTGCTGCATCTGCCTGGGAGCATCCAGAAAGGACTGAGAGACCAGGGGGATCAGGTTAGTGGGATGGGTGCTGACTGTGTGTGTGCAGGTTGTCACCTCCTTTTTGTCACCAGCTGGCTGTCCTGCTGCTGGTGGGAGCACCCAGGCAGGGCTCTGCTGCTGTTTTATTGGAATACATTAAAAAATGCAACAGAAAAACCTCACTGAAAACCAAAAACCACCCCGTGTGTGGAGCCCAGGGCTGCTGAGGGAGTTTGTAACCCCAGCCACGAGGAGCTGCCTGTCCCAGGACCTTGACCATGCCTGGGGATGCTCCAGTGCAGGATGCAGCATCCCAACACCAGGACAAGCAACTCTGCTTCTCCTGCATTCAAAAAACACAACCCATACTCTGGGTTTGAACCCAGGACCAGTCATTGGCAGGAGAGGAGGATATAATTAGCACAAAAGCAAGTGGTGGGAGCCTGCTTTTTCCAATGCAGCAGCACGAGGAAGAAGATTAAAGGGGGAGGAAATAGCATGTAGGGGAAACCCTGCCAGCTGAGTGATGCACGGGTGGGTTGCCTCATTTTTGTGTCTGTGATGGCCTCAAGGGACACTCTCTGTCTTTGCAAATAACTTGCCATTGATTTAATTTAAGTCTCGGTCTCTTTATCTTGGTCCTCTGGCTTTTTGTTTTTAAAGGGAGGGGAGGAAGAAAGGTCTGTGTTTGTTAATGGGGGGGTGAGTGGGCAGAGGTGGCTTTTGGGAGGTGTCCCCCTGCCACTGCCTGGACCAAATGGAGCTGATCTCGTTAGTGCAGAAGTAATTTTGCTGGGGGAAATGAGCGGGGGAAACAAGAGAAGGCCCATGGACACAGTGCCTTCCCCTCTGTCTGTGAAATGTGGCTGTGCTTGAGTCCTAGAAATAAATTGTTAGTGTTTTATTTCCCCCTGAATACCTGCCCTCGGGGGCTGGGAGCACCGGGTGGCTCCGTGGGTCGGTGCCACGGTGACAATTCTGCTGTTTGGTCATTTCCTTCTCCTTCCCCATGTCCCATCCCTAAGGATGCTCTGGAAGATGCAATGTGGTACCTGGCACTGCTTCTCCTCAGTTGATGCTGTGACCTCCTGGGTGTTTTGGGGTCCTACCAGGCATTTTGGGGTCATCCCAGATGCAGCTCCCAAATGCTGGGGAGACACATGGGTGCCCCCACAGTGTCCCATTGCCCTCAATAAGCTTTGTTTGCTGTCTGCTTGCTGGGAGCTGATGGGAGGGGGGAAGCATGTGGATTTATTTAAATAACTGGTGGTGAAAGCTATTAATAATTAAGTGCCTACTGTCACAAAAACAATGGCAGACCTGAATAAATGGGCCAGCTTTGTTACTTACAGCTTCTGCCAATATTGAAGTGGAAAAGATATTAATAATCCCATTGGCTTTCGTGATGGGGAGGGTTTGGTGGAGCAGCTTCCATCCACCCTGTGTCCCAGCCCTGTTGCTGTGCTGGATGGGTCCTACAAAGAACTGGGACTCCTGAATCCATGTCCAGCCTCTGGACTGCCTGGGATGGAGTGTGTGGGGCAGGGAGGGATGCAGCTATGGGATGCCCTGTGGGGTTTTCATCCTGCCTGCTCCATAAGTGGAGCTTTGGGGTTGTACTGGGACAAACACTGGACTCCTGGTCTGCTTGATGGTCATTTTGGGTGATGGGAGTTGGGTCTGGAGCCAGCATCCCCGAGAGCTGTGGTGCTGCTGCTCATTAAGCCACTGAGTGGTCCTTCCCCCTGCGAGCACCTGCTGAGCACAGTTTAAACTCAGCAAGAACTGCGTGGTAAATGATATGAGGTGATGGGAATGGAAATGAAATGGCTGGGGCCTGGCTGGGGAGGGCAGTGTTGATGCAGTCAGAGCTGTGAGCATTAAAGGAGACCAAGTAGAGGGTCTCAAGTGGCATCGAAGCTATTCTGACCCTGGTGTCTTTGGGTGGGCCTGGCTTATCCTGGAGGCAGTGGGTCTGATCCTTCCCTCCTTGTCCAGTGGCCGGGTCCTATTTCAGTGTCCTGCTGCTGCCCAGACAGGTGTGTGATGCTGACTCCATCCTGGATCCATGGCTGCTGTCCTGCTTATCCCCACGGGATTGGTATCCAGTGAAACCTGAGCATCATTGCTGGGTTGTGCACATCTTTGCAATCCCACATCCTCCACCTGCTCCCTCCCTGCCAGCGAAGCTCAGGAGATGTGGAACGGGGAGGTTATTCCATGCTGTCCTCCCTTCTTCCTGCCGCAGGCTCCTACCTGATGGTGAACTCCTCGCAGCACGCCCCGGGCCAGAAAGCTCACCTGGTCTTCCAGACACTGAGTGAGAATGACACCCACTGCCTCCAGTTCAGCTACTTCATGTACAGCCGGGACGGCCACAGCCCCGGCACCCTCAGCGCCTACGTCAGGGTGACGGGGGCCCCGGTGGGCAGCGCCGTCTGGAACGCCTCCGGCTCCCACGGCCGCCAGTGGCACCAGGCAGAGTTGGCTGTCAGCTTGTTCTGGCCCAGCGAGTACCAGGTGAGCCCCAGCAGATCCCCCCTTGCATGGACCCCCCTGTTGCACAACCTGGCCCCCTCCCTGGGCAGTGGTGACCCCTTCTGTTTGGTGCCACAGGTGCTCTTCGAGGCGGTGGTGTCCAGCGAGCGCAGGGGCTATCTTGGCTTGGATGACATTTTGGTGTTGAATTATCCGTGCTGTGAGTGTCACGGGATGGGATTGGAGGGTGGGTGGTGGGGCTGGGAATTGGTGCCCATTGGGGATGGTCCTGGGCAGAGGTGATGGACTGATGCTAGGATGTAGCCTGGGTGTCTTGTCACCTAGAGTGGTGGAGCTTTTGTCTCTTGGGTGCCCCCAGGGCTCCTTTATCTACCTCCATCACTGAGTGTTTTGTGAAACTTTGGAAAAGTGCAGACTGAAAGTGTGACCTGAGCATCCTCATCAACAGGGGCCACCTGGGCTGGTGGGGACCTAAAATCCCAGGCTGTCCCAACACGTTGGCTGTTGGGTTTCACCTCTTGTTTCTTCCAGGCTTAGGGATAGGGCAGGAGATCTGCCCTCCCCTCTGTCAACCCCATTGTCTGCATCTGGCAGCAACACCGTGGGATGCTGGAGGGGGAAGGCTGCACCCCTGCTGAGACAGTGGCTGATTTTATGGGGATGAGACCAAACTCCTGAATCCAGGTTGGGCTGTGAGGATGGGAACTGAGCCCATCCAGAGCTTGGCTGCAGCCCCAGCTTCCCAGATGGGTTTTTGGGGCACGATGGGGTTTTTGCAGCACTGCCACTGTGAGTCTCCATGGAGCTTGGCCACCTCATCACCTCTCACTTGTGTCCTTTGGCAGCAAAAGCACCTCATTTCTCCCGCCTGGGTGATGTGGAGGTCAACGCGGGGCAAAACGCCACCTTCCAGTGCGTGGCTGCTGGCAAAGCCTCCGAGGCCGAGCGGTTCCTCATGCAGGTGAGCAGCAGTGCTGGAGAAACCAACATCTCCACTGTCAACCCCGTGCATTGCTTCTCTGCCTTCCCTGGGAAGAAGGCATCACTGGGCAGGGGAGAGAAGGGTGATCCCCACCCACCTTTTAAGCAGACATCATTTCACAGTATCACAGTATCACAAGGTTGGAAAGGACCTCTGAGATCATAAAGTCCAACCTATAATCTAACACCAACACCAACACCAACACCAACCCATCATCTAAACCATGGCACTCAGTGCCTCATCCAGTCTCCCTTTAAACATCTCCAGGGTTGGTGACTCCACCCCCTCCCTGGGCAGCCCATTCCAATGACCAATCACCCTTTCAGGGAAGAATTTTTTCCTCATATCAAGTCTAAACTGTCCCTGACAAAGCTTGAGTCCATGCCCTCTAGTTCTGTCCCTGGTCACCTGAGAGAAGAGACCAACCCCTGCCCGACTACAACCTCCTTTTAGGGAGTTGTAGAGAGCAATGAGGTCTCCCCTGAGCCTCCTCTTCTCCAGACTAAACAGCCCCAGCTCCCTCAGTCGCTCCTCATAGGGCTTGTGCTCCAGCCCCTTCACCATCTTTGTTGCCCTCCTCTGGACACTCTCCAGCATCCTGACATCTTTCCCAAACTGGGGGGCCCAGAACTGGACACAGTATTCAAGGTGAGGCCTGACCAGTGCCCAGTACAGGTGGACGATAACTCCTCTGGTCCTGCTGGCCACACTATTCCTGATGCAGGCCAGGATGCCATTGGCCTTCTTGGCCACCTGGGCACACTGCTGGCTCTTGTTGAGCTTCCTGGCCACCAGCACTCCCAGGTCCCTTTCTGCCTGACTCCTCTCCAGCCACTCTGTCCCCAGTCTGTAGCTCTGCATGGGATTGTTGTGTCCAAAATGAAGTACCTGACATTTGGACTCATTAAACATCATCCCATTGGAATCAGCCCAGCTCTCCAGTCTGTCCAGGTCCCTCTGTAGGGCCATCCTACCCTCTAGCAGATCAACCCTTCCTCCCAGCTTGGTATCATCTGCATTTGGGGACGCGTTTAGCGGCTCTGGTTGTCACATTGTGCCTCCTGGTGACGTCTTGTCTCTCCCCCTGGGGCAGAGGCAGAGCGGTGAGGTGGTCCCTGCTGCCTCCGTGAAGCACATCAGCCACCGGCGCTTCCTGGCCACCTTCCAGCTGGATGAGGTGTCCAAGGAGGAGCAGGACCTGTACCGCTGCGTCACCCAGTCCAGCCGCGGCTCGGGAGTCTCCAACTTCGCTGAACTCATTGTGAAAGGTGGGTGATGGCCGGGTTTCTGGGTCATGGATGGGGTCAGGTTGGATGGGATCTTGAACCCCCTGATCCAGTGGGAGGTATCCCTGCCCGTGGAAGGGGGGTTGGAACTGGATGGGCTTGAAGGTCCCTCCCAAGCCAACCCATTATGGACAGGCTCTTTCTGCTCTGCTGTTTGGAGAAGGAGGGTGGCATGCTCGGGGCTGGTGGGATCACAATTTCTCACTACAAATGAGTCACTATACGTGGATGGTTCTGCCTTGCCTGGTGGCCTTAGATCATTTATTTTTGATTGCAGTAGGTGGGAATTAATTAATTATGGTGGAACTGTGCAGCGCCACGCTGGGCGGTGTGTCTTAAAGGATAATTAAGGTTTGATCAGATGAAACCCTATTGCAGCTGTTAAAGCCTCACTCAAAGTGATGGAGCACTTATGCACAGGCTGGAATTGAAAGACTGGATGGTGCCCTTTACTTTGGAGTCAATCCCCACGTCTTCTGGGTGGGGAATCTGCGTTTGTCCCATGCTCTGCAGTCTGAAAGTGATGGGTTTTCTCGGGAAGAGATCACAGTATCACAGTATCACAAGGTTGGAAAGGACCTCTGAGATCATCGAGTCCAACCTACAACCCAACACCAACACCAACACCAACACCATCACCTTAACCATGGCACTCAGTGCCTCATCCAGTCTCCCCTTAAACACCTCCAGGGTCGGTGACTCCACCCCCTCCCTGGGCAGCCCATTCCAATGGCCAATCACCCTTTCAGTGAAGAACTTTTTCCTCACATCAAGTCTAAACTTTCCCTGACCAAGCTTGAGTCCCTGCCCTCCAGTTCTGTCCCTGGTCACCTGAGAGAAGAGACCAACCCCTGCCCGACTACAACCTCCTTTTAGGGAGTTGTAGAGAGCAATGAGGTCTCCCCTGAGCCTCCTCTTCTTCAGACTAAACAGCCCCAACTCCCTCAGTCACTCCTCATAGGGCTTGTGCTCCAGCCCCTTCCCCATCTTCGTTGCCCTCCTCTGGACACTCTCCAGTATCCTGACATCTTTCCCAAACTGGGGGGCCCAGAACTGGACACAATATTCAAGGTGAGGCCTGACCAGTGCCGAGTACAGGGGGACGATAACTCCTCTGGTCCTGCTGGCCACACTATTCCTGATGCAGGCCAGGATGCCATTGGCCTTCTTGGCCACCTGGGCACACTGCTGGCTCATGGTGAGCTTCCTGGCCACCAGCACTCCCAGGTCCCTTTCTTCCTGACTCCTCTCCAGCCACTCTGTCCCCCCGTCTAGAGCTCTGCATGAGATGTGAATGTGACTCTAGGGCTGGTATCAAGGACTGTGCTGTGGTTGGGAGGTAACAGCTGGGGATGCTGTGGAGCTGCTCTGCAGGGAGATGCTCCACCTCCTCCTTCTCCACTCTCTTCCAGAGCCCCCCACACCCATTGCACCCCCTCAGCTGCTCCGGGCTGGTTCCACCTACCTCATCATCCAGCTCAACACCAACTCCATCATCGGCGACGGCCCCATCGTGCGCAAGGAGATCGAGTACCGCATGACCTCGGGGCCCTGGTCGGAGGTCCACGCTGTCAACATGCAGACCTACAAGCTCTGGCACCTGGATCCAGACACGGAGTACGAGATCAGTGTCCTGCTCACCCGGCCTGGCGAGGGGGGCACTGGCAAACCAGGGCCACCCCTCATCAGCCGCACCAAGTGTGCAGGTGAGTCCCATGCTGGGTAGCCTTGGACAAGGTCCCCTGCCATCCCCTTCCCCAGGGAAGCAGTCAGGGCACAAAGCCTGACAATATTCCAGAAGCATTTGGTCAGTGCCCTCAGCCCCATGGTGTGAATGTTGAGGTTGTCCTGTGCAGGGATAAGAGTTGGACTGGATGATCCTTGTGGGTCCCTTCCGACTCAAGGCATTCTGGATGATGCTGAGCCCCAGGCTGGATGTGCAGCTGGGGCTGGATGCATGCTGGGGTGGTCCAGGATCCTGAAGGACCCCTCCTCTGACGGATCTGCCTCTGAATGAATTTATGGCAGTTGCACACAGCATCTTGGGAGGCACCACTAATTAAAACCCTCGTTGTCGTGGCTAGAGGGTAGCAGGGTGTGTGGGCAAGGCTGGATCCTGAACCAGCACAATCAACCTGTGCAGAGGGGCTGAATATTCATCCAGCTGGAAAATGCCCTGATGGATGGTGGGTTTCTGCTGATCAGAGTCGGCAGCAGCCGGGCGTGACCCCGGTGCAGGAAGATGGAGCAGTGGGATGCAGAATTAGCAACTGCCTGTGGCTGATTTCCATGCCTGGAGCCAGGAAAACTCTGGCAGGAGACGGCTGCTCCTCATTTGTGGGGGCTGCAGGCTCAGGGCTGGACCCAACTCAGTGCATCCCCAGATCCTCAGACCAAAATCTCCACCACTCCCCCTGAGGATGAGCCCCTTGGCTGTCCCTAGAGAGGTTCCTATCTCATTCCTCCTCCTCAGAACTATAGATTATTCTCTAGTGTCTGGTTTTGAACAGTCAAAGCCTCTAAAAAGATTTCTCCTCAAACTATGTTAATCCCCTGCCACACCAGAGGGGTGATGGCTTTGAGGGGGAGAAGTTGGCTGCCACTCATGCACAAGGATGATCTGGAAGGAATTTAGGGGGAGCTGGGGATTCTCTTACAGAGCCCATAGGGCAACAATGCTGCTGGTCTGGTGTCCCCATTGCTGGGGGGGTGATGGGGGGAAGACTCCCCCAGCACCATGGGGCTGAAGGGGAGCCCATTTCATCCAGGGAAGTCTGACTGCACATCCCAATGATAGGGGTGACCAGCGTTGAGGGATGTCCCTCCCCAGCTGCAGTGATGCTGGGGATGATGCTGGCATTTCAGCTGCTCCATAGCAACCATCTTCCTGATGCTGGTGTTAAGTGCTGGTGATTGACAGGCTGAGAGAGTTGGGGTTGTTCAGCCTGGAGAAGAGAAGACTGAGGAGATCTTAGGGCAGCCTCCTAGTACTGAAAGGGGCTCCAGGAAAGCTGGGGAGGGGCTCTTGATCAGGGAGTGCAGGGATAGGATGAGGGGGAATGGTTTTCTGCTGAAAGAGAGGAGATTGAGATGAGATCTTAGGAAGAAATGTTTTGCTGTGAGGATGGTGAAGCCCTGGCCCAGGTTTCCCAGAGCAGTGGTGGCTGCCCCATCCCTGGAGGTGTTCAAGGCCAGGTTGGATGAGGCTTTGAGCCCCTTGATCCAGTGGGAGGTGTCCCTGCCCATGGCAGGGGGTTGGAACTGGGTGGGCTTTGAGATCTCTTCTGACCCCTTTTGTGATCCTGCAACCCTGGGTCAGGGGGTGAGTCTGCACGTGGCCGTCATCAGCCCTGGGTGCTGCACTGTTGGCCACCCCCTGGAGCAGTGTTTAAATACACTGGATAGTAAGGAGAGGGGAAGGTGAAGCCTGGCACCACGTGGTGCAGTCTGGGAAGGTGTTGGAACCTTTGGAGGCCTTGGAGAAAGGAGGAGGAAGAGGTCCTGAACCCTTGGCCACCAAACAGGAGTGATGAGGCTGAGGTTGGGTGGTTTTTTGGTAGAGCTGGACGTGACAGTGACTTTAAGGCTGGGATCCTCACAGTGTGGGGGCTCTGTGCTTGTTGCTGGACTCATCCCCCCAACCCAGCTGGGGTTTGGCATGGTCCTGTGAGGGCACTGGGACCTGCAGGAGCATCTGCTGAGGTTGCAAAAGCCTCTTGCAGCCCTGAATGGCCCCAGCTCCTCTACCATGCAAATCCCAAGGGAATCACCTCTGGGATGAGGTGTGCAAAGACCCTCCTTCCCTCTCAGGGTCCTTCCCACCACCTTTGGATGTGGAGAGGAGTTTTTTGCTGTTAACCCAAACCACCTCTGTGTGTGCTGTTGGCGAGGGAGCTCGGCTTCTTGTTAAACCTGACTTTTCCTGTTCAATTGCCAATTAGAATTAATTAAACTCCTTCCCAGTGGTGGCACTTGGACTCTGTCCTTTCAAGAGCCTTGGTGAAAATGCGAGGGCTTGCATTGTGTAGGCTTATTTATCTGGTTAATTGAGGCCACATGTGGTGTGGGTGCTTCTGGTGCCACTGTGGCTCTGTGCTGACCAGAGGAGTGGAGCTGGTATCCAGCTTCACCTCAAGGGGAAGATGAGGCAACGGGAGCTGCTGTCCTTGTGGAGTTGGTGGCTTTGAGCCTCAGTGAAGTTCCCAGCCTGGTCTGCAGGGCAGCAGCATCCTTTGCTGGGGCTGATCCCAATTTTGGAGTCAAGATTCCTCTCTGCCCTCACCCATCTTTCTTCCTACTCTGTAAAAGTGCTTTCCCTCGTAACACAGACAAACCCATGAGATGTTTTGCTTCATCACTCATCTCTCCCCATCTCTCTCCCCCCACAGAGCCCATGAGGGCTCCCAAAGGCCTGGCTTTTGCTGAAATCCAGTCCAGGCAGCTGACTTTGCAGTGGGAGCCACTGGGCTACAACCTGACCCGCTGTCACACCTACACCGTCTCGCTCTGCTACCGCTATTTCGTGGGCACCGGCCACAACCAAACCTTCCGGGAGTGCGTGAAGATGGAGCGCAACGCCAACCGTTACACCATCAAAAACCTGCTGCCCTACAAGAACATCCACGTCAAGCTCATCCTCTCCAATCCTGAGGGTCGAAAGGAAGGCAAGGAGGTGGTGTTCCAGACGGATGAGGATGGTGAGTCCACGCGGGGAGGTGCCTTCTCCCCAGAAATAGGCATTTGTGGCTGGTGAGCTGTAGAGATGTTTCCCGTCACGTGCTGCCCATCCGTGGCTCTTGGCCCAGGGGCACGATGGGAATATCTCCTGGGGCCATCGTGCTAAGGGGGAGGTGAAAAGGCTGTGGCAGCCTCAGGGCTGCACAGAGGGAGGTGGGAGAAGGTTTGGGGCAGTGACAGCACTGGAGAAGGGAAATGCTGGGAGCAGCTTGGGAGGATGAAGGGACTGGATATGGTTGTCAGTTTGGAAACGCCGCCCTTGTCCTTTGAGCAGAGTGTTTTAGCCATGCCCAACCTGGCAGAGGGTGTGAGAGTTGGCTGATGTCTGACTTATCCCAGCACGAGTCATCCTTGCTCATCCCTAGTGTGAAACTGAAGCCTACAGCAATAACCATAACGATTAAAACAATCAATGCTTTGCTCTTAGGTAACGTCTTTCATCTGCTCGGTCGCTGATTAATTTGATGTTATGTTCCTGGGCGAGCACTGTTAACCAGAGCTTGGCACAGCTTTGCTGGGCTTCCCCAGTGCTGTTCCCCAGTGAAGTTTGCTCTTGGGTGGGTTTGGGTTGTGCAGATGAGTTCTGTGGATGAACCTGTGTTGGTAAGAGGTGCCTGGCCCTGGTTATTTGCCAGCAATGTTGCTCCTGAACAGCTGAGCTGTTTCTCTTCTCCCTGTCCTGGCTTTACCCCAGGGTTGGGTCCTCACTGCCAGCACCTGAGCAGGACTGACATCCTCACCGGAGGCTCTGGAGTTGCTCCAGAACGTCTGGGTTTGGTATCACTTGGTCCTGCCCAGCCAATCCTCGTGGACCGTCTGGAGCTGGGGCCACTGGAGAGGTCCCCTTACCCTGCACTGTGCTCCCTGCCTGCAGCTTTCCATCAGCAGAACACCTGGATCATTTTGGGCTCTGAAGATCTGGTGAACGTGGCAGAAGGTGCAGGGCAGAGCTGGCCCCATGGCTCCTGTGCTACCAATCAGAGATGGTGACATCTGAGGCTGGCAGCTCCTGCTAACGACGATTCCTGCTTGTCACATCCTCTTCGCTGTTCCATCAGCATCACCTCTGCCTGCTGTGATGACTCAGTCACCTTCAAGGATGGCTGGGCAGCCCCCAAAACCTGCTGCTCTGGTGGCTGGTCCTGTGGTCCTCATCCTGGTCCTTGGAGAGCTGCAGTGGTGGGGCTTCCAAGGAGCCACTGCACCCAGGGGTGGGCGCTGGGTGCCAGCTGTGACCAGAGCATCCCTGGCTCTCACTGAGTCACTGGCGCTTACTGTTAAACAAGAACATGGTTAATCTCCAAAGTGCTTTTTAGCATCAAGAATCAGCAATTAAGCTGGAAGAACTGGCAATTGCAGAGGATCCAGCTGGCTCCAGACCCCCTGGATGGCCCCAAGGAGAAGCCTATCATGAAACCCCCCAACGTGGGACTCACCTTGAATTGGGACCCACCAAAACGTGCAGCTTTCGTGTGTGCATTGCTCGTCGCTCCCGTTTCCCAGGCTGGAAAGCAAAGCCTGCAGAGTTGAGAGGGCTGCTGGGTCCTGTTTTCATCTCTAAAGCCTAAATCCAGCACCTTTCTCAGTGCATCAGCACTTTCTGTATCCCCAGCCCCGAGCCTGCCCGACTGGGGCCACCAGGCTTCACATTCCTGATGGTTTATTTTCCGGCTGTAATTGCTTCAGCTGTTTGCACTGTGCTGTGACTGCTCCAGCTGTTTTCTTATTGAGTATTAATACAGGAGCTCCAGATGTTTGTGCTATGCTGTAATCACTCCAGCTGCTTTTGCTATGCCTTGATTAACCAAGGCTTGCAGCTTCCCCTTTGGATTGAACCTGGGGCTGTGTACGCCTTCCGTCTCGGGTGGGATCGATCGCTGAATACCTGCCCATGGGTATGTGGTGAATATTATGTGCCAGCTTGGCCCAGTGTCTCCCTGCCTCTGAGGGTGATGAGGATTTGAGCTCCCATAAACAAGTGATGTGCACTCAGTGCCATTAAATGAAGATGGTGGAAGTTTGTTAATAATAAGTCCCTTAATTTGTGGTGGGTTTTGGCACAAGGTCGTCTTTGGTTGCAGCATCTGCTGGGGCTTGTCCTGGGGGTTGGTTCCTGGTGTGGGCTGCAAAGCTGCACATCCCCCCTGCCAAGTGATACACCCTGCTTTTGGGCTGGAAAACCTGGGTGATTGGATCTCATCATTTCATGCTGACATAGTTCAAAATAGAACATTTCCCATGTGAGGGCAGGCTGAGAGTTGGGGTTGTTCAGGCTGGAGAAGAAGGCGGCTCTGGGGAGACCTTAGAGCAGCCTCCCAGGACTGAAAGGGGCTCCAGGAAAGCTGGGGAGGGGCTCTTGATCAGGGAGTGCAGGGATAGGATCAGGGGGAAGGATTTTCATCTGAAAGAGAGGAGTTTGATATGAGATTTTGGGAAGAAATGTTTTGCTGTGAGGGTGGGGAGGCCCTTGCCCAGGTTGCCCAGAGAAGTGGTGGCTGCTCCATCCCTGGAGGTGTTCAGGGCCAGGCTGGATGGGGCTTTGAGCCCCCTGATCCAGTGGGAGGTGTCCCTGCCCATGGCAGGGGGGTGGAACTGGATGGGCTTTAAAGTTCCTTCCAACCATTCTACGATTCTATAAAAATATAAGGTGTTTCTATAAAAATATCTATATAGGTACACACAGTCCTGCCTTAAAGGTTTCTGTAATTCTCTGCCAATTTAATAAGTGCCTTGTGTACACGTGTAGGACACGGTGTCTCTGATTAAATTATCTTGTAAATCAAGTGGAAGTTGTGTATTTGCATGGTGGGGAGCAGGGGGAAGGCAATCCCCCCCTCTCGGCCCCGTAATTAGATGTGAACACAGGCTGCAAGAAAGAAAAATAGAGGGGAAGAGCTGGCGCCCCTCTGCAACGAGAGGGTGTGGGTTTGGGTGTTCAGCCCCATGTTGGAGGATGCTTCTGGTGACCTGTGGTCTTTGCCAAGCCATTGCCTCTCCTGTCCATAGAATCGTAGAGTCCTTCTCGCTGAACCCCTCGGGCTGTGATGAAGAAGTGATTATTGATCCCAGCGCTGTCGATCGCTGTTATTGTTTGCAGTTATTAATGTTGTTGGTGTTAATTAAAGGTGAAGGCTGGGGCATGTCAAGCCTATCTGCAGATGGGGTTGTTCTTGCTCCCTGGAGGGACTCCCAGCAACATCCAGGATGCTGGTGGCTCTGAGGGGTCTGGGTTGTGTGGGAAAAGGGAATTTGTTTTCCCTTTCCTCGCCCTGGTGAGTTCAGGTGAGATTTCTCGATGCTGCTGCCCAAGGTCTTGCTGTTGTGCTGTGGGAAATTGGGTGTGATGCCAGAAACTGTGCCTGTGGGGTTTGTGTCGTGATGTGGGGACCTGCATCCCTTTGTGACAGTGACACCAGTGGGCCCAGGAGCATCATTGCCCTGAGGAGCATCTCCCTGCGGAGCCACCAGCCCTGTCTGGTGCCACGTTCTGGAGCCAAGTGATGTGGCAGAGGGGACGCGGTGGGTCAGTAGTCAGGGGGAGCTGCAGCCACCTGGAGGGGCTTCCTGGAGGATTTCTCATTCCAACCTGGTTTCTTGCCACATCCAAGCATGTCCTGGTTCTTTCCCCAGTGCCTGGTGGCATCGCATCGGAGTCCCTCACCTTCACCCCTCTGGAGGACATGATATTTCTGAAGTGGGAGGAACCAGTGGAGCCCAACGGCCTCATCACGCAGTACGAGGTGTGTCCTGGCTGGCTGGGGGACCCTTTGAGACCCACGGGGACACGGGAGGGTCCTGTGGGGGTGGATCTGAGACAACTGCTCCTTTAGGTTGTGGGGATTTAAGGGCAACTGCTACCCCTGTGCCCTTTGTTTGGAACATGGGTCCATCCTGACCTCATCCTCCCTCTAGCAGGATCTGTCCTCACTGGGGAGCCCTGGTTTTGATTTACCCTAAAAACTGTCGGCCTCCCAGGCTGCCCCAATGACCATCCTTTCCTCTGGACTCATCCCTTCACACCCTCCCATGCCTGGGGCCGGGGTGTCTCCCCTCTCCCATGGCTGCTGGTGGTGATGCTCTGCCCTGGCCCTGCAGATCAGCTACCAGAGCATCGAGTCCTCGGATCCGGCTGTCAACGTTCCCGGCCCGCGGCGCACCGTCTCCAAGCTACGCAACGAGACCTACCATGTCTTCTCCAACCTCCACCCTGGCACCACCTACCTTTTCTCAGTCCGGGCCCGCACAGGCAAGGGTTTTGGCCAGACAGCACTCACCGAGATCACCACCAACATCTCTGGTACGTTCTCCTGGGCTCCACACCTAGTGCTTCTGCTCTGCACGGTTGGGTGATGGCAGTGCCAGAGCCACCGGTGCACTCCTGCACATTTATTATCCCCAGATTGTCCCCAACATAAGAAGGACGTGGAGCTGTTGGAAAAGGTCCAGAGGAGGGTTACAAAGATGATCCAAGGGCTGGAGCACCTCTGCTATGAGGACAGGCTGAGAGAGTTGGGGTTGTTCAGCCTGGAGAAGGGAAGGCTCTGGGGAGACCTTATGGAGGCCTTTTAATACTTAAAGAGTCTTATAAAAATGATGAGGACAGACTCTTATAGCAACATTCCGGTACCTGAAGAGGCCACAGGAGAGCTGAGAAGGGACATTTTCCAAGGGCTTGTAGTGATAGGACAATGAGGAATGGCTTTAAACTCAAAGAGGGAAGATTTAGGAAGAAATTCTTGACAGTAAGGGTGGGGAGGTCCTGGCGCAGGTTGTCCGGAGAAGCCCTGGAGGTGTTCAAGGCCAGGCTGGATGGGGCTTTGAGCCCCCTGATCCAGTGGGAGGTGTCCCTGCCCATGGCAGGGAGGATGGAACTGGATGGGTCCCTTCCAAACCAAACCATTCCACAATTCTGTGATTTTAACGACTGGCTGCTGCTCTCAAAAGATGCTCTTGGTGGTGGCACCTGTGCTGAGTCCTCTGGGCACCCCCTCAGAGCCATCAGCTGAGCTGCCTGGGCTTTCTGGCTGGTGCTGTCTGAGCTGTCAGTGTACAATTGAAGGATTAATTGGGCTTTGTTAATTAGCCACCCAGTACTTGGGGCTGTTTGCTCGTGTCTGCAGCGTTGCTATTAACCACAGTCTGGGCTGGATGAGCCCTGATGGGGGCACTGAAAGGGCAAAGTGGGGCAATATTGACTGTGGGGCTGTGCTGAGTGTGAGGGAGGTCCCCCACCTTGGGCAGGGGGTGCTGCTGGCCTGGTTTGGGTGGGCTTCTGCCTTGGGTAGGGTGCTCCTGCTGTGCTGGAGATTTGGAGCCCTGCTGTCCCCAAACACATCTCAAGGCTGAGGCTGGATCCTGCTTGTCTCCTCCTCTGTTCCAGACTGGTGTTGTTAACCCCTTGGTGCACACCCCTGGGTCGTCTCCCAGCTGTGATGTTTGCTCAAGGCCTAGAGGGGTTTTCTCTATTTGTAATGCCATTTGCTGATGCCTTGCTCGTGCCTCAGTTTCCCCCCTGAGTGAGAGGGTGGCACTGAGAGCATCTCTGGGGACCAGGGCTCACCTCTGCTTCCCTTGCAGCTCCCACCTTTGACTATGGGGACATGCCATCACCTCTGAGCGAGTCGGAGAGCACCATCACCGTGCTGCTGCGGCCGGCGCAGGGCAGAGGGGCTCCCATCAGGTAAGGTTGGGGCTGCACGAGGGTGAGACCCTCATAAATAAATAAATGAGCAAACAAATAAATAAATAAAGGGTGTGGAACTGTTGGAAGAGGTCCAGAGGAGGCTACGAAGATGATTCGAGGGCTGGAGCAGCTCTGCTATTGAGGACAGGCTGAAAGAGTTGGGGTTGTTCAGGCTGGAGAAGAGAAGGCTCTGGGGAGACCTTAGAGCAGCCTCCCAGGACTGAAAGGGGCTCCAGGAAAGCTGGGGAGGGGCTCTTGATCAGGGAGGGCAGGGATAGGATGAGGGGGAAGGATTTTCAGTTGGAAGGGGGAAGATTTAGATTGGACATTAGGAAGAAATTCTTCACCATGAGGATGAGGAGGCCCTGGCCCAGCTTGTCCAGAGAAGCTGTGGCTGCCCCATCACTGGAGGTTTTGAAGGCTTTGAGCCCCCTGATCCAGTTGGAGGTGTCCCTGCCCATGACAGTGGGCTTGGAACTGGATGGGCTTCAAGATCCCTTCCAGCCCAAACAATTCCATGACTGTAAATGGGGTGGCACGGCATGGATGGTGGAGTTGAGCACGGAGGGAAGGGCAAGATCATCCTTTTAACAAAGCTGACCTGCACCTGGTCCTCACCAGCACCTACCAGGTCATTGTGGAAGAAGAGCGGCCCAAGAAGCTCAAGCGGGAGCTGGGTGGGCAGGAGTGCTTCCCGGTGCCGCTGACCTTCGATGACGCCGTGTCCCGTGGCTCCGTGCACTACTTTGGGGCCGAGCTCCCCGCCAGCAGCCTCACTGAAGCCAAACCCTTCACTGTGGGGGACAACCAGACCTACAGTGGGTACTGGAACCCACCACTGGAACCCAAGAAGGCGTATCTCATCTACTTCCAAGCCATGAGCAACCTGAAAGGGGTGAGTAGCTGTGGGACCCTGCTCCATCCTTTGGGGTGTCTGGTTCCTGGTTGGACCAGGTAGGAGCTCACCTGGGGGTGGGTCAGAAGATGCAGGACTTGTTTTAGATGCCCTCAGCTCTACCCCAGCTCCTACCCAGGAGGAACTGGTGCTTGGGGCTATCCTTAATGGCATGTTGGGAATGTGGCTGGATGTCCCACTTCCTCCTGATAGCCCTGGGCTGTGCCTGTCCTGCTGCTGATGCCAGGGGTGATGGAGCCCACCCTCTGCCATCACTGCTCTACCAGCTGGGACCCCAACCAGTGATTCTGTTGCTGAGAACATGTTCCTGGGGCTAATCCTGGGGTGGAAAAGGATCATTTGGGCAGCAACAGCTCTTTGTGTGTTGCTTGGACCTGCTGCCAACACAGCGACTGCTGCAGAGCTCCTGGGAAGCTGCTGAGTTCCCTTCTCCCTGCGTGTCCTCTCAGCAAAGCCATTACAACCCCATTCCAGCAGCAGCCCCTGCATCCCCCTGGACCAATTTCCTCCAGTTGCCATCAGGACCACCAGGAACCCCTGGGGATGTTTCTTGGCTGCAAGAAGTCCCACCTGGGAAAGGATGAGCTGTGAAAGCTAAGCAGCAAGACCATCATCTTCATCCTGCGTGGCTCCATCTCATGGGAGATGCTGGTTTTTGAATCCTTTCCTCCACTCCAGGATAGTTCACACCTCGCTGGGTTGTACTTAGAGCTGAGATGGACAGGGAGGATCTCAGCTCTGGCTTGCTCTGACACTGCTGGATAATCACTGGTGGCTGATGCTGTTTTATTGCCTTCCTGCTGAGGGGTGATGGATTTGTCCTGGCTGCAGTCAGACGATGTGAAAAAGCTGTGTCCCAGCTCGGTGGTTTTGGGGGTTTCCTGCCAGATGGAGCAAGAAGCAGGAAAAATAAGAGCTGGAGCCCTGGGGGAGAGCAGTGCTGGAGCTGAGCATGGACAGGTCTTGGTCTGAGGGTGGATGGAGCAGCTTTGGATGGAGCTTTTGGATGGAGCACTGATGTCCTGAGGGGCTGGAGGATACTTGGAAAAGACAATCCTGCCCAAATGGTGCTTTTATTTCAAAATTGGATGCATAAAAAGATGGAATGTTTTAGCTGGACCTATCCCTAAAAATAAAAATGCTAAAACTGTTGGAAAACTGAGCTGGAAGCCCTCATGGCAGCCTTGGCAGCACATGCAGAGCACCAGGAGTGAGAATTGAAAGCTTTGGTTGATGGAAAAAACCCGCCGTGAAGCTCTGGATGACCTGGGAGTGTTTCAGCTGTAGCTGGTGCCTTGTGGCTCAGCTGGGTCTGGGTCCCTCCTTTGATGAGGTTGAGCTTTGCTGCCCCCTCTGTGCCAGGAGCGATGGCCTCAGCTAAACCTGGGAGTGCTGGGGACACATCATTGAGCAGCATCTCTTGGGGTGTCTGTCCCCGGGGGCTCCTTTGGCTCAGCAGTGGGTGCTGCTGCACAAATCACCTGCACAATCCCTTGATTGGGGGGGTCAAGGGACCAACAGGCTGGCTTTGTGTCCACCCACCCTCACTGGGAGTGGGCAGCAGAGCCTCTGGGGTGTTCATCCAACACTGACTCCTCTCTTTTTCCTCCATAGGAGACCCGGCTCAACTGTGTCCGGATCGCCCGCAAAGGTGAGCCCTCCCTCTCCCAGCCAGCCCAGCATCATGGAATGGGTTGGTTTGGAAGGGACCTTAATGCCCATCCAGTTCCAACCCCCCTGCCATGGGCAGAGACACCTCCTACTGGATCAAAGCCCCTGGATCAGGGGTCTCAAAGCCCCATCCAACCTGGCCTTGAACACCTCCAGGAATGGGGCAGCCACCACTGCTCTGGGAAACCTGGGCCAGGGCCTCCCCACCCTCATTGTGAAGAATTTCTTCCCAATGTCTAATCTAAATTGTCCCCCTTCTAGTTTGAAGCCATTCTCCCTCATCCTATCACTCCAGGCCCTTGTAAAAAGTCCCTCTCCAGCTTTCCTGGAGCCCCTTCAGGTACTGGAAGGCCGCTATGAGGAGCCTTCTCTTCTCCAGGCTGAACAATGCCATTTCCCTCAGCCTGTCCTCACAACAGAGGTGCTCCAGCCCTTTGATTGTGTTCATAGCCTCTTGTGGACCTGCTCCACTGGTTCCATATCCTTCTTATGTTGGGGATTCCAAAACTGAAGAGACAACTCCAGGTGGGAGTGATCATGATCCCACTGAGGTTTTGGAACCCAAACCTGTGGCTACTCCGGTGGTCAGGGCCGTGCCAGGTGTCATTACCAAAGCTGCTGGTGGTTGGGGTGCACGTGGTGGTTTATTACAGTCCCATCTTGTGCTTTTATTTCCCACTTTCCTTGGGATCTGGTTGATTTATCTCCTAACGCCGTTGTCACGGGAGGAGGCCAGAGTTGGCGCTGGATACTCAACCTGGAGATGGACAAGCTTGTGTTGACCATGTCAAAAGGTGGCACAAAGGGACTGTCTCACCCCAAGGGAACTGAGAGGGATTCTCCCCCATTCGTAGTTGTGACTCTGCAGAGCTCTGTAACACCTCAGTGGAACAAAACATGTTCAAGGAGCAATCCCACGGGACAAACACCAGTGTTTTCCCACTTGTTTTTCCAACTTGGTGTTGCCAAACCCACCTGGAGCTGAGCACTGACCCCTCCTGCCTGTCCTTATCCCCTGGCAGCTGCCTGCAAAGAGAGCAAGCGTCCCTTGGAGGTGTCCCAGCACTCGGAGGAGATGGGCCTGATCCTGGGCATCTGTGCTGGAGGGCTCATCGTCCTCATTATCCTCCTGGGAGCCATCATCATCGTCATTCGGAAGGGGTAAGGAGAGCCGGTGTCGCAGCTGCTGCCTCCATCCACCCCCTCCTCCCAGTTCAGTCCTCCTCCACCATCCCAGCACTAACTGGGAGTTACAGGTGGTGATAATTCCATGCTGGACAGACTGCAGACCCTCCTCAAAGCTGTGCCTCCATGTGCTCCTGCATCCCTGGGCACGGCGCCCTCCTTGCTCAGCCATAGCAGGCACATCAGAGGCACTGGGAACTCTGGTTACCAAGGAGCAAAGTCCCTGGGACATTCCTTCACCCTTGGGGCTCTGGGGCTTTGTTCCACCATCTCTGTCCTCTGTGCTTTGCAGTCTTTTACCTCTTTTTCTGCTTCTTCTTGGCTTTGTGCTGCTCTGTCGATTCTGCATTGATGGAAATGCTTCTGGCCAGGATTCTGCTTGGAGGATCCCTGGGCTGGTGCTGAGCCTGGCTGTCCCCATTCCACCAGCTCTCCCACTGCTGACAGCAGCCAGAGGACCCCAGGGTGTGCAGCCCTGCACCTCTCCATCCCAAATTTCCCCCACATCAGCTTAATCTGCACTGAGATGTTGTCTTTGGGTTTCCCCTCTGCCTTGGCTGGGTCAAGGCTGGCTCCATCCACGTGAGCGTTGCTGCCTGGGGTCTGGCCATGCTGGTGCCCTGCCTTTGGGGAGGATTAGAGATGGGGCCATGCACAGTTCCCTTCCATTGAGTCAACATGCACAGAGATGGGGAGGAGTGGGAGGTGTTTTTGCTGTTGTTCCTCTGCTGAGCCCCCCCTGAGACAGCAGGTGGGCGCCCAGCACCAGGGGGAGCAGAGCCTCAAGGTGCTCAGTTCTGGGGTGATGGCCAGAAGAAGCCTCCATCCACATCCTCTGCCTGGAAAACAGTGTGATATGCCCTGCTGGGTACCTGGACAGACTCTGGCTCTTGTCCTGGGCTCTGTTTCCTCAAGAGTGTCAGGAAGAGCAGCATCACCCCTTCCTTCATGGTGTGGGTGCTCAGACCATCTTGCATCCTCATGTGATGGAGAACCACTGAGCTTCCAGTGAAACCTGAGCAATCCCTTGCTGAGAGCCTCTAGTTGGCCCTGAGTGAGATATTAAAATCTGTGTGCACACTGGAGGAGAGGTTTTCCCAAGGCTCAACATCCATGGAGACCCCCAAACTGCTGTCCCACCCCCACGGGGCTCCCCAGTTTGCTGTCTGGGGGAGCTGAGTGTGGGTGCTGTGGATGCGGCCGTGGCCATCGCGGTGGGATGGGAGGAAGGAGGACGAGGGCTTTTCAGGACACTCATCCCCAGGAGCACCAGGGATGTGGCTGCTGCTTTTCACTCAGTGCTTTGGAAAGTGGCTTCTTACTGTGTGGGCTCGAAGCGGCCCCGAGCCAGGGGGGCTCTCAAAGCAGGGGAGAAAGGGCAGCAATTACCAGCCTTCCCCTTGCAGGGCTCGGCGTGATGGGAAGGAAAGTGTGTTAACAGCCAGGGGGGGAGAGAAAAATAGCAGGGCACAACCTCAGCCTGTGGAAATGTGCAGATTTCTTTATGGGTTTGTTCACCCTTAAAGGATTCTTGGTGATTTACGCTGAGAAAGCAAGGCTGGAGCATCCCTGCTCGCTGCGAGGGGTGCAGGGCTGGGTGGTGGTTCCCTGCCCGCTCTTGCTCTGGGGGTGATGCCAGTTCCTGTTGGAGCAACTGCCTGGTGGTGCTGGTGTGGTTTTGGGATCAATGCTGATGGGTTGGGGTGCCATGGGTGCAGCTGCTGCGTTCCCATTGCCAGTGCTATTGGGCAGGAGGAGAAGGAGCAGCATCCTGGGGTGAACCTGTTGAAGGACAAACCAGAACCACAAATGGGAGCTGGTGCTGAAGGCCCTTAATTTGGGGCTGTTGGGGTGCTGGGATGACCTCATGAATCTCCTCTGGAGCGTTTTGCTGCTGGAAAAACACTGATGTGGAGTGGAAACGCACCCCCTAATAAATGATGCACTGGAAATGTGACATCCCAACCCATCTCTCCCACTGGGGTTGCCTGGCCCTTAACCAGCTCCCTGTGCATGCCCTACATTTTAGACACGTTTACTGTTCAGTCTTAACAATCATGGAATAACCTCTTGGAAAGGATGCTGTGGACACCCTGCTGCTTGTGCAAGGATTGGGTCACCCTGAGAGCTGGGGCTTGGGCTCTGCCAGCCCCTGCCCAGAGCAAATCCCCTACAGATACCAAAGGGGAACCAGCTTTCTTTATGGTGCATTTAATTTTCCAGCAGTTGCCCCATAACCCCCCACTTCCCTGGAGAAAAGCTGCTTATGCAATTTCTGCTGTTCCCTTTGTTTGCACGCTTGCCAGGAGGAACTACTATTCTTATTCCTATTACCCGTAAGTAATTGTCATTCTCTCTCCTTTGCCATCCCTCCCGGCTGCCCCCTTGCCCTGCTGCTCCAGCAAGTCCTTTTCTCTGCTGAGTACATTATAAGGGCCTCTTTGGTTCAGGGAAAATAATGCTGCCGAGCTCGTTAGAGACCAAAGGCAATGTAAAGGGGAAAGGTCAGTGACTCCAAGTTGAAATCTGGGTTTTGGCAGCGTTTTGTGGTGTTCTGGCCCCATCAAGATGCCACCGTGGGCTCAGATCTCCTGTTCATCCGTCCTCTGGTTCAATCCCTGCTCTGGCTTTTTTAAAGCCTGGTGCTGCCTCTCAAAAACACTCAATGTTTTGAATTTGGGGTGTGAGGCTCCGTCCCACTGAGAGCTCCTGGTGTCCTCAGCATCTTCATGAGGTGCTTAACAGGAAACTTTAGTGGAGAGCAAAAGCCTCCCTGGTGGTGGGTGCTGAGGATGTGTGCTGGCTGGGGTCCAGCCTGACCCCTGGGGGATGGGTTTTAGAATTATAGAATAGTTTGGGTTGGAAGAGACCCCAAAGCCCATCCTGTTCCAACCCCCTGCCATGGGCAGGGACACCTCCCACTGGATCAGGGGGCTCAAAGGCCCATCCAACCTGGCCTTGAACACCTCCAGGGATGGGGCAGCCACCACTGCTCTGGGCAGCCTGGACCAGGGCCTCCCCACCCTCATAAAAAAATGCTTCTTTATATCTAGTGTGAATCTCCCCTCTTTTAGCTTAAACCCTTCCACCTTGTCTTATCCTTACAGGCCCTACTTGAAGAGTCTGTCTTCATCCTTCCTTTAAGACTCTTTAAGTATTGAAAGGCCTCAATAAGATCTCTCTGGAGCCTTCTCCAGGCTGAACAAGCCCACCTCTCTCAGCCTGTCCTCATAGCAGAGGTGCTCCAGCCCTCTGGTCATTTCTGTAGCCCTTGTCTGGACTCACTCCAACAAATCCATGTTTGTCTTCTACTTCTTGCACTTGTGCTGCACGGGGAAGCACGTGGTGTGTTGGGTGGTCCGTGTTGCATTGAGGTGGCGTGGGGTGACGGGTGGGCAGTGCCTGGAGAAACAGGGCTGGGGCAGAGCTGTGCAGTGCCAGCCAGCTGGGAACAGCCTTTGCTTGCACAAGGAACACTCCCACTGGACATTTTGAGGAGGGACCTTGAGGAGGAGCAGCTGGAGTTGCTGCAGCCAGCGAGGGATGATCCATGTGGGGCTGTGTCTAGCTTGGGGCAACAGAAAACCCAAGTGTGATGACTTCTGGTTGAAATAATCCATTCTACTCCCTGAAAGAATCCAAGCCTGGTAGCTTTGGAGGGATCTTACTGTTGGGGTCGGCCCTGCTTACGTGAGCTTCTCCCCCATCCTCCCCTTTGCTTCCCCTGCAGAAAACCTGTCAACATGACCAAAGCCACCATTAATTACCGGCACGAGAAGACACACATGATGAGTGCCATCGACAGGAGCTTCACTGACCAGAGCACACTGCAGGAGGACGAGCGCCTGGGGCTCTCCTTCATGGACACCCACAACTACGGCAACCGGGGTAAGGACAGGGAGCTGCAGCATCTTCCCTGCTCCCATCCAGCTGCACTGAGCATCCCCAATAATCCCTAAATAGCCCAGCTGAAGTATTTGTCCAAGGCTCAGCAGCATCTGTGTTAGCCTGGTGTGTGTGGCACGTTGCAGGCTTTTCCATGCCCTGCAAGGAAACCTCCAAAGGCACCAATCTCATCAGTGACTGTTGTAGCTTTTATTATTATTTGGATTTTGCTGAAGGGAAAACATTCCTGAGCAGCTCGAGCTGGATCTCTGCATCTCGACCTCTTGAAACAGAGATCTGAGCTTGTGGGGTTGGGTTGAGGCTGTTTGTGGGCTTCAGTGCTGGTTGCAGCCCCTTGGAGCTGCGTGATGGATTATCATAGAGTCATGGAACACTGGGTTGGAAGGGACCTTAAAGCCCATCCAGTTCCACCCCCCTGCCATGGGCAGGGACACCTCCCACTGGATCAGAGGGTTCAAATCCTCATCCAACCTGACCTTGAACACAGGCTTTGCACCAGCCTTCACCCAGCACACCCAGCGTGGCTCTGCTCCACGGTGTTCTGCACAGCCCTGGGCTTTGAGGGGTTAAAGAGCCACTGTGTTCATATCAGAGGGAAACTGATAATTTAACACCCACTGGAGTGT
This sequence comes from Tapera naevia, assembly GCA_033556795.1. Lineage (NCBI taxonomy): Eukaryota > Metazoa > Chordata > Aves > Cuculiformes > Neomorphidae > Tapera > Tapera naevia. The sequence goes on from JAUMJJ010000221.1 coordinate 1,161,850, forward strand.
GCATCTCTGTGCTGATTTAGTTGTAAAATAACTCGTCGGATGCCCCAGTTTCAACCATATGCTAATAACATCTGTTACAGGAACTTCAAGATGCTGCTTACCCACAGCTCTTCTCCACTGGCTGTGGGATTAATGCTCTTCCCAGCATTGTCTCGTGGATAATAGAAGCCCAGAGGGCAAACTTTTCCTCTTCTTCATACGTCTAGCTAGCTGTATTATTTTATAGTTAATATCCTTAAAATGCTGATGGATCTCTGGGCTGAGCTGGGGCTGTCGATCCTGATTTCTTTAGGGATGAGGGCTGAGGGGCCAGATCCTGCTGCCACCCACTTGCTTACTGTACTGCTGGTTGCTCCTCATCCCTCTGCTTAGTAGAGGTGATGTTGGGTTGGAAACTGGCCTTGCAGTAGTGAAAGGGGCTCCAGGAAAGCTGGGGAGTGACTTTTTACAAAGGCCTGGAGTGGCAGGACGAGGGAGAACAGCTTTGAACTGGAAGGGGGATAATTTAGATTAGGCATCAGGAAGAAATTCTTCACGATGAGGATGGGGAGGCCCTGGCCCAGGTTGCCCAGAGCAGTGGTGGCTGCCCCATCCCTGGAGGTGTTCAAGGCCAGGTTGGATGGGGCTCTGAGCCCCCTGATGCAGTGGGAGGTGTCCCTGCCCTTGGCAGGGGGGTGGAACTGGATGGGCTTTGAGGTCCCTTCTAACCCAAACCATTCCATGATTCCATATGGGGAGCTTGGACTCTCTGCTACAGCTGGGGACAATCTCTGCCACCCCCTCTATAAGCATTGTTAATTAGTAAAATTAAATGAACACTCTGGTCTGTGCCCAGCTTGGAGCTGTTCCTCACCATGCCTCAGTTTCCCTGCATTTAAACAAAATCAGGAATGCTTCTCATGGAAACCACAGCAGGTCCTCACTGTGTGCCTGCCTGGAGCTGTGGGCACCTTGTAAACACCTGTAATTAATTTCTCATTAAACCCATCAGCTGTGCCACGGGGCACAGCATCGCCCTGCTGTGCTGTCCTGTTGGGTCAGCCAGGTGTTGGCAGCCTGGGAGATGTTTCTGGTTGAAAAGGATGGAGTGTTGTCTCCTCAGAGGCTGTGATGCCTGATGGAGACCCTGCTGGGGTCGCACGGGCAGCTGGGAGGTCCAGGCAGCTGAGAGGCTGCTCCTTGTGTTTGAGCAAGCCTGGGAGCTTCCTGAGCGAGATGGCAAGGGTGGTTTTTAGACTGTTTTTAGGGGAAAACCACATCCAAGATGCAAAAAGCTGCTTCATAGCAGTGTGTGGACAGTGTTTCAAGCAGGGGGCTTCAGGTTCCATGCCTGGGGTTGCAGGATCTGTGCCTCCTTCTGTCAGAACCATGCCTGGGGCTGCAGGATCCCTGCTTCCTCCTGCAAGATCCATGCTTGGGGTTGCAGGATCCCTGCCTTCTTCTGAAGGATCTGTGCCCTGGGGTTGCAAGATCCCTACCTCCTGCTGCAGGATTGGTGTCTTCTCCTGCAGGATCCATGCCCTAGGGTTGCAGGATCTGTGTCTGGGGCTGCAAGATCTGTGTCTGGGGCTGCAGGATCCATGCCTGCTGCATTTCTTGAAAACAGCAGAGATCATTGGGTTTTGTGCAAGCCCAGATGTCAGGATGTGGTGTGGGACCTTGCCCTGACAAAGACAGGCAAGGTCTTAGTCTGGCTCTGCTGGTAATTACACAGCAAAGGCATAAACCAGGTAAACAGTGCATAAACTCCCCCATTAAACAGCAGCGAGCTCCATTTGTGTCAGTGCTGGGAATGAGGTGTTGGTATCTAGCAGTGAGGAAAATTAACTGTTAAGCTGGGCTGGAGACTTCAGCAACACGATTTTTCAGGTCAGGACTTTGTGTGAATATTTGGTCATGGAGATCTTATTCATCTGGATGGGAGGGAATTGCTCCCATCAAAGGGAAATAAGCTTATTAACCCCCTTAAGGTCTTATCCACTGATTTCTAAGAGATCTGCTGTGGTCCCAAAAGGCTGTCCATGTGAGGACAGGCTGAGGGGATTGGGGTTGTTCAGTCTGGAGAAGAGAAGGCTCCAGGGAAACCTTAGAGCAGCCTCCCAGGACTGGAAGGGGCTCCAGGAAAGCTGGGGAGGGGCTCTTGGTCAGGAATTGCGGGGATGGGATGAGAGGGAATGCTTTTCAGCTGAAAGAGAGGAGATTGAGATGAGATCTTGGGAAGAAAGGTGGGGAGGCCCTGGCCCAGGTTGCCCAGAGCAGTGGTGGCTGCCCCATCCCTGGAGGTGTTCAAGGCCAGGTTGGATGGGGCTTTGAGCCCCCTGATCCAGTGGGAGGTGTCTCTACCCATGGCTGGGGATTGGAACTGGATGATCTTTAAGGTCCCTTCCAACCCAAACCATTCCATGATTCTATGATGATTCTGTGTAATGGGTGGGTTTGGCTTTGTGGTGTAGGAAGAGCTGCCAAGAGCAGAGGTTCCCCCAGTCCCTCTGGACAACTTATAGCCCCAAGAGAGACACCCTGCACCACCAGCATCTCCCAGGGATGTTTCCAGCTGCTCTCTTGTCCCTGTGTGGGTGCCAGGAGGTGATGGGGATGTGCTTCAAGGCTTTACTCCCCTGGTGGCCTCTTGCTTGTCCCTCCTTTCCCCAGGTGACCAGCGCAGCAGTGTGGTCAATGAGTCCAGCAGCCTGCTGGGGGGCTCCCCCCGCCGCCACTGCGGCCGCAAAGGGTCCCCCTATCACACTGGGCAGCTCCATCCAGCCGTGCGCGTGGCGGATCTCCTCCAGCACATCAACCAGATGAAGACAGCAGAAGGCTATGGCTTCAAGCAGGAATATGAGGTGAGCACATCTTGTGCTGTTGTCTTGGGGAGCTTGGGAGGTGGGATGGAGAAGGTGGCACGGGTAGGACCTGTGTGTGAGGAGTTAGATGCTCCAGACCTGGAGCTGCAGTGCTCTGGGCAGCAGGAGCTGGGAGCTCAACAGCTTTCTGGGCAGGCTTTATCAGCATGTAGGTTGTCCCTGGGTCTGGATCCAATCTCTGTTCAGGATTTAATTGGCAGCTACACCAACCCTGGCAGCCACACCTCTCCTGTCTGTGTCATCCCACCTCTCCTGCAAGAGCTGGGGATGCTTCTCCCTTTCTCACGTCCTCCTGGACGTCCAGGTGTCGTGATATTCTGCTCTCCAACACACTTGTCCTGTGATAAGGAGCACTGTAGCTTAAGGACAAGTACTCAAAAGGACTGCAGGGAAGCTGAGGAGAGGCTCTTGATCAGAGAGTGCAGGGATAGCGTGAGGCAGAAGGGTTTTCAGCTGGAAGAGGGGAGATTGAGATGAGATTTTAGGAAGAAATGTTTTCCTGTGAGCGTGTTGAGGCCCTGGCCCAGGTTGCCCAGAGCAGTGGTGGCTGCCCCATCCCTGGCGGTGTTCAAGGCCAGGTTGGATGGGCTTTGAGCCCCCTGATCCAGTGGGAGGTGTCCCTGCCCATGGCAGGGGGTTGGAACTGGATGGGCTTTGAGGTCCCTTCCAACCCAAACCATTCTATGATTCTATGATAAGCCAATCCTCTACAATCTGGTAGCTCCAAAGAGCATGAAGACCCTACGGAGAGGACGTGGATAAGAGTGATCCCAGGGGGAGAGAAGCCACCTGAAAGGGTTGTTGGCTGCATCATGCCCATCCCACCTGGCTGGGCCAGAGCTCTTGTAACAGAGTGCACTATTCTACGTTGTCCTGCCGTAGGGCACCCGATGGGGTTGATTTCTCAGCTCCTCAGTGTCCCACAGGTCTGGTGATTGAAATTTCCCAGTGAAATTACTGTTTAATTCTTAGATGTTTCAAGTGTGGGAGCTTTCCCCCCTCCACACCTTTCATGTATTGGACAAACCAGGGCTTGCTATAATCATTAGTGCTCCTTGAAAAGCTGCTGTGTGTTCTTGGAACTCGTCATTTGAAAGCACTCAGATATTATGGGAGGGGAGAAAACATATAATTTCCTTCCACTTTCCTCCTCTTACGCCAATCTCTGAATGTTACTGTTATTACACACAAATCTATTCTGTGCTGAGGAGAGAAGGGGACTGGGGAGGTTTAGAGGGAAGAGAAAAAAACAAGCCTGGGAAAAAAGAACAGACAGTCTGTAATTTGCTAGAAAATGGGACATTCTGTGGATGCAACAGGAATGGGGCTGCAGGACACGGCTGCTGGGGTTGGAGGGACCACTGGGGTGCCTGCCCCACACCCTTGGGGTGCCCCACGGGTCCTGCCCTCAGATCGTGACAGCCAATCCCTTCCTTACAGAGTTTCTTTGAAGGCTGGGATGCGTCGAAGAAGAAAGACAAGACCAAAGGGAGACAGGATCACGTGTCAACATGTGAGTGCCTTTAGGGAAGGTTTAGACACCCTGAACAGCTTGAGAAACCTTTGGGGTTTGTTTTTTGGTAGGTGTGTGGCCCATGGCAAGAAAGAAACTGGTGGGGTTTGGTTGGTCTAAGGCAGCAGAAAGGTCCTTGCCAGCTTGAGGGCATCAACCACTGGAATAAACTGGGGGATGGTGCTGGGCCTGCGTAGATCCGTGGATAGCTCTGGAAAACAGAACATCTTAGGGTGTTCCAAAATTGATGATAACATCACCATGTTATTCTGGGTGGTGCTGGAAAACCCCAGGTGACCTGGAGTGCGTTGTCTTGTGTGGACTTCTGAGAAACTGCAGCCCTGCCCTAGGGAGGATGAGACAGAATGAGACATGCAGGATGAGACAAAGGGGTTAAATGGTTAATTTTTTAGGGCAGAAGACTGGGGAAGGGCTTAACCCCACTGGACAGAAGATGTTCCTCACCTCCACAGTCAGTGTGGCATGGCCACCTTTCTCCTTGCTGCATCTCTGGTGACATTCCTGCAGGGATGGAGATACCAAGCCTGGCTCTCCAGGAGCTCTGGTGCACATCCCACATGCTTTGTCTGCAGCTTCATCCCTTCCACTCCAGCATTATCTGTGGCCACGTGTTGGGCAGAGCTTTCTGCTGACCAGCCTGGTGCCCTGTGGGGTGGACAACAGGGTACTGGAGAATGGATACCCAAAGTCTTTGGCAGGATTGGGTAAAGCTCAGGGAGATACAGTGCTGAAAGCTGCTCTTCCATGGCCCTGCTTTCCATCCTTGGAAAGACCTCCACCAGCTTGTATTTATTGCTCCAACTGCATCCCACCCACCTGCCTCGTGAATTCCTGGTGCAAAACGATTGCAGAGGGTGCCCAGGAGCCCTGGGACCTGCTGGGGTGGTGACCCATCCCCAGGCTCATCTTCTCAGGTGCTGATGGTCCCTTCTCCTCTTGCTCCCCAGACGACCGCCACCGCGTGAAGCTGCACCCGCTGCTGGGCGATCCCAACTCGGACTACATCAACGCCAACTACATCGACGTAAGTGGGGACAGTGGACTCTGGGCTTGCCAAGAGCTTCCCATGGACCCTGTGGAGCTCAGGGTCTGTCCCTGAAAGAGGAGCCACAGCAGCCCAGGATGGGCTCTGAGATCCATGAAGATCCTTCCTGCTTTTGTTGATGTTTATGAGCACTGTCTCCTTGCTCCGTTGTCGCCATCCCGTGCAGCTGTGTCCCTCCTCCACTCCACTCTGTCCCTCCTTTCTCATTCCTTCTTTTCTCCTGTTATTTTCCATCCTCTCTTGTCCCTTCTGCTCCAGTAGATGTTCTCCTCCCTAAGTGGAGGATGGAGATGTTGGGGGTTTGCAGGGTCTGGCTGGGGGTTTGCAGGGTCTGGCTGGGGGCTCGCGGTAGGACACCCCCTGATCCATGACAGAGCTTGGACACGGTGTCCTCCAGCAGTGATGTCCCCCAGGAGCAATGTCCCCCATCACCTCCAGCGATGCTGAGAGCAGGGGAGGCACAGGAAGGCTCCACTGGGTACAAGGCTCTTGGAAGCAGCAGCGAGTCCCGCTCTTCCCTTCTTCCCAGAGGACATCATCTGGCAGTGGTGGCCTGATGCCACCGTGATGGGTTCCCTGTGCCCGAGCAGCATCCCCTTGCCTGTCCCTGTGTGTCTTCCCTGTGGCATTCCATGACCCTCTCCAGGGCTGGTGCTCTAACCTGTCTCTTGAGCTCTGCCTCACTAATGGCTCTGTCTCTCTCTCTGATCTTTTCTCTCAAAACTGTGTCCCAACGGGATCGTTAAGATTCGGATTAACCGAGAAGTAAGTAGACAGTTCCCCTCTCCTCTTTTCTCCTCCAGTCAAGACCAGGTTGGATGGGATCCTGAGCCCCCTGATCCAGTGGGAGGTGTCCCTGCCCATGGCAGGGGGGTGGAACTGAATGGGCTTTGAGGTCCCTTCCAACCCAAACCAATGTATTATTCTGTGATTCTCTCTGCTCCCATCTCCTCCCAGAGGTTGTACTGGGCAGTATGGTGATAAATAGCATCTGGGAGAGGCAGGCTGGGAAAATGTGTGGATAACCTTGAGTTATGGTCCAGGGAAGGGGAAATTGAGTTCTCCGTGGCACGTCTACCCTAGGGTGATGGGGAGCAGGGACCTGGAGCTCAGGGGAGGGGTTGAATTCAACCCATGCAAATCCTCCCTAAAAGGACCCACAGTAGATGGAGAATTAGAGAATCCTATAATGTCCTGAGTTGGAAGGGACCCACAAGGATTATCGAGTCCCAGCTCCTGTCCCTGAAGAGGACAACCCCAAAATTCACCTCCACGTGTTTGATGTGGTTGAACTCTGCTGGACCCGTGGCCAAGGTGTGGAACACCACATCCTTGGTCCCTGTGACAGTGGCCTCGCTGATGGATCCTCTACTCTCTGGACTGGCACATCCCAGTTAAGAGCTGGGAATGGCCCCAGTAAGCAGGCTGGGCTGAAGGGGAGTGAGGCCACCACCCAGCATTGTGTGGGATGTCTTCAATGGGGCTCTCATGGTGGTGTTGGCCACAGTCAGCAGTGATGCTGTTGGCAGCAGGGTCGAGCTGATGGATCCTGGGATATCCACAAGATGCTGCTGGTGCAGGAGAGGGATGAGGTTTGGGGGTTACACGAGCTTTTTGTGGGACATGTACCCTCCCAGGACAGGGGTGCACTGAGTGCAGGGTGGCTGCTGAGCTGCCTCCTCCTCCTGTGGTGGTGGGTAGCACCGTGCTGGGGGTCAGGAGCTGACCTGGTGGACCGTGGGAGTTGCCACCAGTTGAGTGTCTGGGAAATGTTTTGTGAGGTTGTGTCCCAAAGCATCCCCCCAACTTGAGACTGACATCTCTGCTTCCCTTGCAGGGCTACCACAGGTCCAACCACTTCATAGCCACACAAGGTGAGCCACCTCCTTCTTGGCCAGTGGGTCAGCAGCTCCTGATTTAGCAGCTGGGTTTCATCCTTGATGGGATTTAACTTGTGTGGACCAGAAGGGGATTGGGCCAATTTGGGGCCAGATGGGGTGGTAGCAAGGAGGAACAGCTCCCACCCCTCCTTCTGCCCCATGGCACTGCGTGTCTGGGGGGAAAAGGGAGTGGGTTCAGGGGGTGGGGATGTTAGTGCTGTGGAGGCAGGAGGAGAAACACATGGGCATTGTGCTGCTGCCACAGCTGGGCTGAGCTGGTGGTGCCTGTCCATCCCTGGTAGCCTCTCCTCCATCCCCCAGGGCCCAAGCAGGAGATGGTGTACGACTTCTGGCGCATGGTGTGGCAGGAGCACTGTTCCAGCATCGTGATGATAACCAAGCTGGTGGAGGTGGGCCGGGTAAGGACCCCCTCCTCTCTATCCCTCTCTGGCTGGACTCCAGCTCTACCAGAAAAGCTGCAGAGCCAAAACCCCACCCCATCCTCTCCTTGCAGGTGAAATGCTCCAAATACTGGCCAGATGACTCCGAGATGTACGGGGACATCAAGATCACCCTGGTGAAGTCGGAGGCGTTGGCCGAGTACGCTGTCCGCACCTTCGCTCTTGAGAGGGTACGGCCCTGCTGCTGCTGGGCACAACCTGCCCAACCCTGCCCTTGCAGCCAGAGAACCAACCACCTTGGGCACCTCTAACCATCAACAGATTGACATTTACCAATATCTGCTTTATTTACCCCAGCATGGGCCTTTCGCCCCTGCCTGAGGTGCAGCCTCTGGGGATGCTCCTGCCTTCTCCCTTTGCCTTTTCCCTGGCTCTGCATGGTGTTTTTTGTCTCAGCATTGAGTGAGGATTAAATTTCCAGGTGGTGTCATTATGATGAGGGTGAGGGATGCTTTTTCAGGGATGGTTTTTCTCCTCCAGGCTGGAGTGCAGGTTATGTGACCGTTACTCCAGCTGGGGATGGAGCCAGTGCTGTGATTTACCCCTTAATCTACAGGAAATTATTGCCTAGTGGTAGGGCAGGTAGCAAAGACCTTGTGGAATGAGTCCTGTGGCTGCTGTTAACTCCTTCTTGGTTGGTTTTTAACCCTTTTGCAGCCAAGGAGGAGGGATTTGCCTGGCTGCTGGAGCAGCCACCCTCCTTGTGGTCCATTTGAGCAGGCAAAATCATGGATTCCCGTGAAAATCGGGTGTTTGGCTTGGACAGGATTTTGCTCTCCCCGTGCACCTTCACCTCCACCTTTGCCCTTCTCTTGCAGAGAGGCTACTCAGCCCGGCACGAGGTGAAGCAGTTCCACTTCACGTCGTGGCCCGAGCACGGCGTCCCCTACCACGCCACGGGGCTGCTGGCCTTCATCCGCAGGGTGAAGGCGTCCACGCCGCCCGACGCCGGCCCCATCGTCATCCACTGCAGGTGTGGCCATGGCTGTGGGGCAGAGCTGGCTGGGCAGGGGGGCATTCTCCTCTGGGATGGGGCTCAGGGGGAATATGAATCATAGAATCGTAGGATCATAGACTCGTAGAATCTTCTGGATGGAAAAGACCTTGGAGATCAAGTCCAACTGCACCCATCCTCCACTAAACCCTGTCCCTCAAAAACTCATCTGTCTGTTTTTTAAACACCTCCCTGGGCAGCTGTTCCAGTGGCTGTAAACCCATTCAGTAAAGAAATTCTTCCTGATATCCAGTCTGAACCTCCCCTGGCACAACTCATGGCCATTTCCCCTTGTCCCATCAGCTGTCACTTGAGAGAAAAGATCAACACTCACTCTGTCACAGCCTCCTTTCAGGCAGTTGTAGAGAGTGATGAGGTCTCCCCTCAGCCTCCTCTTCTCCAGGCTGAACAACCCCAGCTGTTCCTCGTAGGACTTGTTCTCCAATTGCTTGTCTGCTCAGGACTTTGGGTCTGGATGAAGGGAAGGGTGGGGAGGGCCAGCAGGACAGTCCTGTTCCCAGGATTACCTGCAGTGTTGTCCCTGTGGGTGAGGGTGGCACAAGGATGGGCAACTCAGCCCACTGCTGATGCTCAAGGTGTTGGATATGGATGAAGGGAGAGGTGGGGAGGGACAGCAGGACAACACTGGTCCTGGGGTTTCCCAGAGGGATGTCCCCGTGGGTGAGGGTGACACTGCTGATGCTCAGGACTTTGGGTCTGGATGAAGGGAAGGGTGGGGTGGGCCAGCAGGACAGCCCTGTTCCCAGGGTTTCCCACAGGGCTACAGCCACGGGGACACCACAGCTGGGAGGAGACGGGTGGCACATCTGAGCAGTGGCTTTCTGTCCCCTGAGCAGGCATCTCCACGCGATGGGTTAATGGCTTTTCCTCCACTGGGCAAACAAGGAGGAGCTGATGAGCAAGAGGGATTTTTTTTATTTGATTTCTCCCTGTCAATTGCCTCATCAGTATTCATTCACTGGCAACAGGCAGTGTGATTAGTGCCCCTAGCCTGTAATCACTGATAATCACGAGGAGTGATTCATCAGCCCCAGAAATTAGTATTTCACTGGAAAAGACTTTGTAGGAAGGGAGCAGTTCTGGGGCGGTTGCAGCATCCCATAGGGTTTTGACTGTGAGTCCAGCCGTGCCAGGATTTGGGATGTTTCTGTTGCTGGGTTACCTGGCTCTGGGCATCCTGCTGGGCTCAGTCTTATCTCAGGGGTCTTCCCTGGGGAAATTCAGACTTGCTCTGTGCCTCTCTGTACTCTCAGGACTTGGTGTTGAGCATCCTCCTCAGCCCTTTTAGGATGGGATCCCAAAGGACTGTTGGCACCCAGGTGGTTTAGTAGCTGGTTTTGTTGCAAAAAGCATGTGTTTTACTGCCTTAAATTAAAACTGAATCTTAGATGTGGGTGCCCACCCTCCCACCCACTCCCTGAGCATCATCCAGCCCCTGGGCTGCTGCAGAGCTGTTTGGGTGGGTGGTGGGGAGGGTGGTTTAAGGTACATCCGTGGGCAGGGACCGTGTTGAGTCCCCACTCACACAGCCCTTGCTTTGTGCCCACTGGTGTCTCGGGCTGCGTGTGGACACCGTGTGGATTGGGAATGCTTTTGCTGTGTTTTCATGCTCCCATCCCCAGTGCTGGCACGGGGAGGACCGGTTGCTACATCGTCCTGGATGTGATGTTGGACATGGCCGAGTGCGAGGGCGTCGTGGACATCTACAACTGCGTGAAGACCCTGTGCTCACGGAGGATCAACATGATACAGACAGAGGTGAGGAGCTCCTGGGGACAGCAGGGGGCACGTGGGGCTGATGGCACCACCAGGTTGTGGAGGCTCAGCCCTCTGTCCTTTCCTCCTCCTCTCCCCACCAAAAAAAAAAAGGAGCAGTACGTCTTCATTCACGATGCCATCCTGGAAGCCTGCCTGTGTGGGGAGACCAGCATCCCTGTCAGTGAGTTCAAGCCCACCTACAAGGAGATGGTGAGGATAGAGCCACAGAGCAACTCCTCACAGCTGCGGGAGGAGTTTCAGGTGAGCAGACCCCAAACCCCCTGTATCCCACCTGCAGCACCTCGCTGCTCGCCCTTCCTGGGACCAGTGGGTGCAGGCAGGAAGGGAGTTGAAGGGAGTGCTTGTACCTGCAGACCCTGAACTCGGTGACTCCTCACCTGGACGTGGAGGAGTGCAGCATCGCTCTGCTGCCCCGCAACCGGGAGAGGAACCGCAGCATGGACGTGCTGCCACCTGACCGATGCCTTCCCTTCCTCATCTCCGTGGATGGAGACAGCAACAACTACATCAACGCGGCCTTAACTGATGTGAGACTCCTGAAGGGGGTGAAGGGGATGGTTTGGGTCATCTCAGGTGGCTTTTCCTGGCAAAACCTTGCTCGGGTTTGAATTTGCAGCCTTGCTTTGCACAAGGCCGTGAGAGCACGTGGCAGCCCCCAGCTGTGTGCAGGGGGAGGAAGGGCTGGGACTGGTGGGAGTGGGGTCCATCACCCTTTTCTTTTGTGTAGCAGTGGTTGTTTGTCTCGAAGGAGCTTTTTGTCTGCTCTCACAGGCTGTGCACAAAGGGTCTTCATCTATTTTGTAGTGAAAGGGTCCTTGACAGACTAGAGAGGTGGGCCTGTTGAACCTCATGAAGTTCAACAAGGCCAAGTGCAAGGTCCTGCTCCTAGGTCAGGACAATCTCAAGCACACATACAGGCTGGGCAGAGACTGGATTGGGAGCAGCCCTGAAGAGAAGGAGTTGAGGTGCTACAGGATGAGAAGCTCACAGTGTGAGCTCACAGCCCAGAAACCACTTCTGTCCTGGGCTGCATCCAAAGCACTGGGACCAGCAGGGGATTCTGCCCCTCTGCTCTGCTCTGGTGAGACCCCACCTGGAGCCCTGAGTCCAGTCCTCAGCACGGGAAGGATGTGGAGCTGTTGGAATGAGTCCGGAGGAGGCCACGGAGATGATCCGAGGGCTGGAGCACCTCCCATACAAGGAGAGGCTGAGAGAGTTGGGGTTGTTCAGCCTGGAGAAGAGAAGGCTCTGGGGAGATCTTAGAGCAGCCTCCCAGGACTGAAAGGGGCTCCAGGAAAGCTGGGGAGGGGCTCTTGATCAGGGAGTGCAGGCAGAGGACGAGCAGGAAGAGTTTTCAGCTGAAAGAGGGGAGATTGAGATGAGATCTTGGGGAGAAATGTTTTGCTGTGAGGGTGGGGAGGCCCTGGCCCAGGTTGCCCAGGGAAGTGGTGGCTGCCCCATCCCTGGAGGTGTTCAAGGCCAGGCTGGATGGGGCTTTGAGCCCCCTGATCCAGTGGGAGGTGTCCCTGCCCATGGCAGAGGGGTGGAACTGGATGGGCTTTGAGGTCCCTTCCAACCCAGATTCTGTGAAAATGGAGCACAGGAGGGAGAGGAAGCTCTGGGAGGGGTTACAGCACTGAGCCCCCTGCCTGCTGCCAGCACTCTGCCATGCATCCTCCTGCCCTTTCTGGTGCAACTCAGAGTTCCAAGGTGGTCCTGAAGCCCCTGTGCACACCCTGGTGCAGTCAGAAATGGCACCTATAATGGTGGAGCTGTTTCCTACCTGCTGACTACCACAAAGCAGAGCAAAGAGGATGCTGTGGGCTCCAAGCCTGCACCAAGTGATGGGTCATTCATCACCAAAACCACTTTTCCTCTCCTGGCTGTCAGCTGAGGTGCTTTGTACGGGCAGCGTTGAGCCCCACTGCACCCCGAGCACCTTTCCCAAGGTCACACCTGAGCCCTGACACCAGGCTGAGCCCTGTGTTTTTCACCCCATGGGTGATTTATCTTTGTGCAGGTCTTGTCTCCCTGTTACCTGCAGTTTGTAAAGCAGAGGTGGCTGCTGGGGAGCAGCACGTGTTGGGCTGCAGGCTTTGGCTGACATGGGCTGGGAGCTTTGTTTTCAGCTTGCTTAGTGTTTCCATATCCATTTTATTTTTATGCATCACTGAGCCTCCCTTAATCTCTGCTACAGGGGCAGAAAAGAGACAGAAAAAGCCCTTTGGATGAAATTATTGCTGAAGGGATAAACCCCATTTCCTGCTTTAGGGAGGGAAAAAATAGTAGTCTAATTTTCTTTAAGTGCCAAAGTGATTTGCTCAGTCAGTCTGTCCATCTGTCAGATCAGATCGGTCCCTGCCCATCAGCAGTGCTGGTGGAGCCACGCTCTGCTCCGTGCCAGCTGCATTTACACCAGTGCCAAAGGACTGTGGGAAGCTTGGTCACCTCCTGATGAAATCCCCCTCACCCTGCTGCTCTCAAACCCCTCCTTGAAGGCAGAAAGCTCTCGCTGAGAACCAGGGGTCTTGCTGCTGCCCCATGGATGGGGCACGGGGAAAGGTTCGATTTCCCTGAGCTGAATGAGGAGGTTTTGCAGCAGTGAGAGGAATCCCTGTTACCAGAGAGCTCTGCTAATTTGCAGGCACAGAACATTCTCTGCTCTGTTCCTGTATCTGAAGAAGCTTGAGCTAAAGTGTTTAATTTTAAAAGTCTGATGTAGCGCTGAGCTCACCTGGGGGCTGCCAGTCCCTTGGCAAGCTGGTGGCAGAATGGCCAAGGGGACAAATCTCATTCCAAGCACGAATGAAAAGTACAGCAATTCCCCCCTGTCCCCTTCCCTTCTCACAGTCTGTAGGATTCTTTCATTTAGGGCTTTCCTCTCCTCCCTGTCAAGCCCAGGTCAGTGGTTGCCTCTTCGCTGCTCTCGGTGCAACCTTTGGTGGTGTTGGGGCACTGTGGGTGGGGGTGATGCCGTGGGTGATGCTTTCATTTGGGGCCAGGGTGCAGAGCTGGGGGCTGGCACTATCTGGTATCCATGGCTTCTGCTTGTTCTTGCCTCAAAAGTGACATCTTTTCCCTAGTTATTCGTGCAAAATTCCCTTTCCTGCGAGAGCCAAAGCAAGTGTTTTCATCCTGACCAAGGGCAGGGATCACTTAGACCTGTTTTTATAACATCTCCCCAGCACCTGGGCATGGCAGGACATAGGCTGTGCCTTGGAAGCATGGAAAAAGATGGCTTTGGTGTCACTCAGCTCTGGTTTTTCAGGGTGAGGCAGCAGTGGCTTCGGCGCCGCTGCCTCATCCTGATTGGTGCTCGTCTGCCTTCCCTGCAGAGCTACACCAAGAGCGCTGCCTTCATCGTCACGCTGCACCCGCTGCAGAACACCACCACCGACTTCTGGCGGTTGGTGTACGACTACGGCTGCACCTCCATCGTCATGCTCAACCAGCTCAACCAGTCCAACTCTGCCTGGGTGAGTGCTGCTGCCCCAGGGACCCGTGCTGGCCCTCTGGGTGGTTCTGGCACACAGTATCACAGTATCACAAGGTTGGAAAGGACCTCTGAGATCATCGAGTCCAACCTACAACCCAACACCAACACCAACACCAACACCATCATCTAACCCATGGCACTCAGTGCCTCATCCAGTCTCCCTTTAAACACCTCCAGGGTCGGTGACTCCACCCCCTCCCTGGGCAGCCCATTCCAATGACCAATCACCCTTCCAGTGAAGAACTATTTCCTTACATCAAGTCTAAACTTTCCCTGATAAAGCTTGAGTCCATGCCCTCTAGTTCTGTCCCTGGTCACCTGAGAGAAGAGACCAACCCCTGCCCCACTACAACCTCCTTTTAGGGAGTTGTAGAGAGCAATGAGGTCTCCCCTGAGCCTCCTCTTCTCCAGACTAAACAGCCCCAGCTCCCTCAGTCGCTCCTCATAGGGCTTGTGCTCCAGCCCCTTCACCATCTTCGTTGCCCTCCTCTGGACACTCTCCAGCATCCTGACATCTTTCCCAAACTGGGGGGCCCAGAACTGGGCACAGTATTCAAGGTGAGGTCTGACCAGTGCCGAGGACAGGGGGACGATAACTCCTCTGGTCCTGCTCCCCACACTATTCCTGATGCAGGCCAGGATGCCATTGGCCTTCTTGGCCACCTGGGCACACTGCTGGCTCATGGTGAGCTTCCTGGCCACCAGCACTCCCAGGTCCCTTTCTGCCTGACTCCTCTCCAGCCACTGTCCTTCCGTTCCATCCCCCTTGGCAGCTCTGCAGCCCTTGCCATGCTCACTCAGCTCCTTCTCCCATGCAAGGGCAGATGGGATGGCTGCAGCACCCAGGTTGTATCCCCTGGAAGTGCAGGGGTAGCCACCTGGAGCCACAGATGTGTTCAACCTGGCTTCGTTGCGTTCGGGTAGCGTTGCTTTACGGTGTAATAACTTTGTGGGTGCCCCAGGGAGATACACAGTTAATGACAAGTTGTTATAAGGAACTGATTTTATCCTCTTTTTACAAAGGGGAAAGTCAGGCACAGGATTAAGGACAAAATGTTTTGCTGTGAGGGTGGGGAGGCCCTGGCACAGGTTGCCCAGAGCAGTGGTGGCTGCCCCAGGGAGGTGTTCAAGGCCAGGCTGGATGGGGCTTTGAGAACCCTGATCCAGTGGGAGATGCCCATGACAAGGGGGTGGAACTGAATGGACTTTGATGTCCCTTCCAGCCCAGCCTGTTCTATGATTCTATGATATGTTGATTTGATGATGATTTTCCACTTTGATCTTCCAAGGGCACTGGTGGTTTGTGAGTGCAGCTTTACAAACCAGCCTGCTGCAACGCAGTGCTCCGGGGGGTTTTATGCTGTAGTTATCCCCAGGAGGATGGGCAGGAGAAGCCCACGTTTGCTCCCTGCTGCCCCTTGGCCCTGGTCTGAGCAGGGGGAGGAAGGGACAGGGGCTCCCCGAGCGCTGTGGGTCACTGGTTTGGTTGGAGTGGCCCTGGGTGCTGGTGCAGCCCCTGGAGCAGCCCCAGGCTGGCTTTTGCTGGGTTTTGCTGAGTGCACCTGGAGCCCTTGGCTTTCGTGGGCTGGGGCCAAACCCTTCACATCTCTGAAGGCAACACTGGGTGTTGAGAGAGGAACTGTGAGACTGCAGAGACAGGGCAAGGCAACTTGAAAAGGTTTATTATTGACAACAACAAACCATGTTTGATTCCTTATTCCCAGCTCCTCCCTCTACAACATCACTCGCTGTCCCCTTTCTGGCCTGGCCCTCGATGAGGTCCACCTCGTTGGCCAGCACCTGGGAAGTGTGGTGTGCAGGAGCAGGCTGGGCAGTGGATTGGAGCCTGCCCAGCACCCAAACTGGGCCACACGAGTGCTGGGCCTGGATTGTTTGGGGCAGGAGGAGAGCGGCGCTGGGGTGAAGCCATGGATGGAGCCGGAGCCGCCTCCGGGGCCCCAGTGGGGCTGTGGCACCGTTTGGCTGGGGATTGGAGCAGCACTGGTGCTCAGGCCCTCTGGGTCAGCCCATGGCTCGGTTGCTGGGGGGGCTGCCAGGGGCTCGGGGTCCTTCTCCTCCTCTGCAGCACCAGGTTTTCTCTTCCTGGGGCGTTCTTCCTCTTGACTGGGGCTCCGTGGGGATGGAGCCGGCGCTCGCTCTCTTTCCCCAGGTGTGCCCAGGTACATTGTGAGCAGGTCTGGGGCATCTCTCTTGAAGAAGGGGTGGTAGAAGAAGAGCAGCTGCAGAAGGCAAAGAGGAGGAGTCAGTGCCATCATTGCCAGGAGGAGGAAGACAGAGATTCTCTAGCCAAGCGTTTGCATCAGCAAAGACACACGTGGGGATGAGAAAGGGCTCTCCGGGGCCTTTTAAACCTCCAGTTGAGGCTGAAGAAAATGTTGGGATGGAGTTTTGTTAAGGGATGACCACGCTGGGGTTCTCAGCATTTGGGAGCAGAACAGCAGAGGGTTTTCCAAAGCCTGAGATCTGATGGAGAGCCCCAAATGCCACTGTTTTTCAGCCACCTCAGCATGGAATGGACTTGTTCAGAATAACGTGGTGCTGCTGTGGGTCTTGTCAGAGTTCAGCAGGTGCCACAAGAGGATTTGAACTTTTGGGGCAGCCGGATACCGAGCGAGCACAGAAAGAGCCCCAAGTGATGGGACTGGGCTTGTGTTTCACAGACAGAACCAAATCTCTTTGGTCAGCATTTCTGCCCCTCCAAACTCCTGCACTGAGAATTCCTGACAATGACCCCTGAGACAGAATGTGCTGCTAGGGCAGCGCTGCGTCCGGCTGCCCCCGGGAGCTGGGCCCCAGGGAGGGATGGGCAAGGCTGCAGTGCTGGGCATCAAAGTGCCCCAGGCCTGAAGTTCTTCCCCTGGGCACCTTCTCCCCCGGTGCAGAAGCGCCCGTACCCTCTGCTGTGGAACAAGCCCTGCTCTGGGATTTCAGCAGCGCTGCTCCTGTCGTGGCTGTGCGTGTCCCCACGTGATGCTCTCAGCTTGCAGCAGCCTCCACGCGCTGCTCCACAGGATGAACCAGAAGGGAAAGTTACCTAAAGGCATCTTGCTCTGCACCCCACTCTTTTCCTGGGTTGAGTTCCTCTGCTTTTCTTTGCTACAGAACCTTTAGAATCCAAACCAGGACGTTCAATGATGTTCTCTCCACCTTTTTGTCAAGGTTTCAACCCGCTCTTCTGAGTCGGAGGAGCAGGACTGTGGGAACAGAGACTTTCCATTCGTGGGCAGTGAAATTGTAAGGCATCAGTTGCATCAGCTGAATGTTTCTAAGTCCATTGTGCCTGTTGGGCTTCGTCCCAGAGTGGAATCACAGAATCACCTGAGTTGGAAAGGACCCAAAAGGGTCATCCAGTCCAACTCCTGTCCCTGCACAGGACGCTCCCAACACTCACACCGTGGGGCTGAGGGCCGTGTACTCCATGAGCTGGTGGATGTTATGGCAGCATCGCTCTCAATTCTCTACCAGAGGTCTTGGGAGTCTGGAATGTTCCTTGCTGACTGGAAGCTAGCCAGTGTTGTTCCCATCTACAAGAGGGCATGAGGAGACACGTAGGAAACTACAGAGCTGTTGGTCTAACCCCAGTCCCTGGAAAAATGATGGACATGATTATAGCTCGTGGTACTGAAAGGCACTTAAAGAACTACGCAGCCATCAGGCTCTGTCAAGATGAGTTCACATGGGGAGAGTCCTATTTAAGCTCTTATCTCCTTCTTTGATAAGGTTTCCTGCCTCATGAATGGAGAAGAGACAGTAGGTGTAGATTTTCTGGGTTTTTATAAAGCTTTTTCTGCACAAAATGCTCACAAGCATCCTCCTGGAGGTTGTCCAACTGAGACGAACAGGTAGAGGATGTGCTGGGTGAAGAATTAGCTGGATGGGAGGGCTCCAAGGGCTGTGGTGAATGGGGCTACATCTGGCTGGGGACCAGTCCCTGGTGGGGTTCCTCAGGGCTCAGCCCTAGAACTGCTTCTGTTCAGTGTTTGTATCAATGATCTGGATGCCAGAGGTGAGCAGCTTTGTTGATGGTACCAAAATGGAAGATGCTGTTGCCTCTCTTGAGGGACGAGAAGCCTTGCAGAGGGATCTGGACAGATTGGAGCATTGGGCAATCATCAGTGGCTTGAAATGGAACAAGACCAAATGTTGGATTCTGCACCTGAGAATAACGCTGGGCACAAGGATGAAGTGGGAGGGGAGGGCCCTGCCATTTGAGAAGGTTGTGAAGGTGCTGGAAGGTGCCCAGAGGAGGACAAGAAAACTGTTGAGAGGGCTGGAAGGCACATCCTGTGAGGAGTGACTGAGGACCCTGGGTTTGTCTCCTTTAGAGAGAAGGAGGCTGAGGGGTGACCTCGTTGTTTGCTCCAGCTGCCCAAAGAGGGGATGTGGAGAAGGAGGTGCTGAGCTCTCCTCCCTGGTACTCAGGGTCAGGATGCATGGGAATGGGTCACGGCTGGGGAGGTTCAGACTGGGCCTTAGGAGGCATCCTTACCAAGAGGGTGGTCAGACAGTGGGACAGGTGCCCTAGAGAGGTGCTCAGTGCCCCATGCCTGTCAGTGTTGAAGACGTGTTTGGACCATGCCCTTAATATAGGATGCTTTAAGTCTGGTCAGCCCTGAAGTCTCCAGGCACTTGGAGCAGAAGATCCTTGTAGGACCCTTCCAATGGAACTGTTCTCTTCTGTTTTCAATGATGGCCTCTGCAGAGCAGTGGATCTGAAGAGGGGAGAAGGGAGGTCTGGTGATGGCTGTAGCTTCTCTGTGCCTCTGCCAGTCCAGAGCAGAGGGTGTTGGTGCAGACCCAGTACCCAAGGGTAGCTCTGGCATGGGTGGGCAGGCTCTCTGGTCCTGGCATGGGCTGGGGCTGGTGGTGGCAGCTGCCCTGAGCTTTGCAGGCTTTGCTCCTGATGGGACAGACCTACCTGGTCTCCCTCTACGTGCAGAGAGGTGTTGAAGCCTGGAGGATGGAGGGGCTTTGTCTGCAGGTGTGGCTGTGGAGGAGAGCAGCTCTGTTGCCCTGGCAGCAAGCAGGGCCAGGTAGGGGAGGGCAACTGATGCTGCTGTGTTCATTTTTCACCTTGATTCACACTTATTGGCCGGGGCCCAAGTGCCTCTTCAAAAACCAAGCCCTGCAGCAGCGCCACCGTATCGCTGTCCCTCTACCGTGACCATCCAGCACCTCCCCTCTGCAGCCCAACCACCAGTTCTCAGCTGCAATGGGACCACAGCAGGGAAGGAGGCAGCAAACCCCATTTTATTCTTCTCTCTCCACCTGTTCTTTCAGTCCATAGTCCAAGAATACCCTTCAGCCTGGCAGGAGCTGCCCGCTCCCATGCTCATCCTCCCCCAGGTCCTGGTCCCCTGGCACCATCTGATGGGGCCTCTTCCATTTCTCTTCATTATTCGCCCCACCACTCTCTCTGAACATCTATTCTTCAGGGATATCTGTGTTACAGTATTCATCTGGATCTTAAATGTTTACCATTTTAACACCAACAGGTAATAAATCAACCTTTATAGGAGGCAGCCCTGAAAGGTGACTTAGAGGGTAGATCCCTCACTTGAACTACATCTTGCCGAAGGAAGTTTTAATATCCAAATTGGAGCTCTGAGTCTGGAAGGCTGAGAGATCTCAGAGATTTATAGCTCCTATTAATAACCAATTATTTCTCAAGCACGTTTGGTCCAGGCTGTTAGATGGCCTGAAATGCTAAATGTCCTGTTAAAGTGAGGTGACAAACATCATATATTTTGTGTCGGTGCTGGTTTCTCAGCTGTCGCGGTGTGAAAACAATCGCATCCGTGACCCTTGGACTGATCTGTCACTGCCGTGGGGGACACGTGCAGGGGAGCAGGAGGTGCTCTCCAGCCCTTTCCTGGGCTACACACTGGGGTCACTTTGACTTAGAATCATGGAATGGTTTGAGTTGGAAGGGACCTTAAAGATCATCCAATTCCATGGGCAGGGACACCTCCCACTTGGAGGGGTGTCTTGGCCATTGGGAGACAGGAGCTGTTGTCCCATGTTGCTGTTGCTACTGATGGCTCCTGAAGCCAGTGGGACAGAGACTTGGAGCAGCCAAACCCTGCTCCATCACAGCACAGGATGGAGCTTGTGCTCACCAATGCAGGGAACATCCTGCATCCTTCTGGACCATCAGAGACCTGGAGCATCAGTTGTTGTGTTTCTGCAGTGGGAAGGGAGCTGTGAGGATGCTGTGGGGTTTTCCCCTGTACTCGGCGTTGGTGAGGCCACACCTTGAGTCTTGTGTTCAGCTCTGGGCCCCTCAGTTCAAGGAAGAGATTGAGGTGCTGGAGGGGGTCCAAAGAAGAGCAACAAACCTGGAGAAGGGACTGGAGCACAAGTCCTGTGAAGAGAGGCTGAGGGAGCTGGGGTTGTTTAGCCTGGAGAAGAGGAGGCTCAGGGGTGCCCTCATTGCTCTCTACAACTATCTGAAAGGAGGCTGTAGACAGGTTGGGGTTGGTCTCTTCTCCCAGGCAACCAGCAACAGAACAAGAGGACACGAGCTCAGACTCTGCCAGGGAAGGTTTAGGCTGGATATCAGGAAAAAGTTCTTCCCAGAGCAAGTAATCAGACATTGGAATGGCCTGGCCAGAGAGGGGGTGGAGTCACCATCCCTGGAGGGTTTTAAAATAAGAGTGGATGTGGCACTGAGTGCCATGATCTAGTAATCATGAGAGTGTTGGATTAAGGGTTGGACTTGATGATCTTGGAGGTCTCTTCCAACCCAGATAATTCTATGATTCTATGACCTGACCTTTCATCTTTGATCCTTTTGAGGGATCCTCCACCCAGTAATTTGCAGTGGGTCCTGTGTGGTAACAGCATCGTGGGTCCAGCATCCCCTCTTGGGGCCAGCCCTGTGCTGGCTGCCCCTGCCAGCGTCCAGCTTCATTCCAAGTGATGTTACCTGTGATGCATTGAGATGATCACCTTTCCACTTGGCCCAGTGCACGTCTCCACCCATGGTGATCTGTCCTCCTTCTCTCCACAGCCCTGTTTGCAGTACTGGCCTGAGCCAGGGCTCCAGCACTATGGTCCCATGGAGGTGGAGTACGTTTCCGGAGCGGCGGATGAGGACATCGTGTCCCGTCTCTTCCGAGTCCAGAACATCACACGGGTGAGGGTCTCTCCTCTGGCTTCATGGTAGCAAAAGGTGGTTGGAGAGGGCTTCACATACTTTTGTGCCCAGGTACCCCCCAGGCATCTCCTAGTGCAGAGGTCTGAGTTAGGTGAGCTTGCACAGGCGATGGATCACTTTGTAGCCTTGGGGAAGGGTTGGAGCATCACCAAGAGCTTTTTTTTGTGGGCAAAGACCTCCTCTGAAGAGCAGAAGGATGATGTATCTAGTGAGGCCGTGTAGTCCTAGAGCTTGGCATTGTCTGGCCAGTTAATTTGCCTTATAAACCTACTGAATGGTGCTGTAGGTTCTGGTGTCTTCTACAGCCTAATCCAGCTCTCCAGAGGATGCAGCCCCAGCTCTTCTCCTGGCAGAGAGGAGCCTGTAAAATTACCATTGGCTCCATCCAACCTTTCTGGACTTCACAGCTCCTTGCAAGATTTCTGGTAACTCCGTAGGAAGGCCTTTCTCATCCTGTCCTGGAGGTCCATCTCTGCCTTGCCAAATGTGTCAGGGGTAGAGACCCCTGCATGGGCACAGCAGCTCCCCTGGGACCAGCAGAGCCCTTTTTGCCTGCAGGGTGAGAGATCTGCACGGGTTCCCCCCTCTTGTCTTGTTGCAGTGATGCTTGGCTGGTTCAGCTTGCCCTTAAATGAAGAGAAAAGGAGTGGAATTGGGAAGGGTCAGGGACTACAATGAAGATTTCAGATCTGTATGTGGAGAAGAAAAGCCAATTTAACTACAAGAGCCAGCCATGAAGAGATGGCATCTCTGAGGGCTTTAATTCTCCTGAGGGTTGCCAAGAGGCTGAAGCAAATATCCTAGTGGAGGTCACTGGGCAGATGGGAATTAGGGAGCTTGGAAGGGAACGTGTGGCTTGGCTGATGGCCCAGCTGGAAAGGGTGCCCTGGTGTGGGAGATGGGTTGGAGGAGATAAATCCTGCTAAATCCACAAAGAGGGTTTCAGTTCACTCTCTCTCTGGGAGCATCTGGAATTTCCTTCACCAAAAGTGCTTTGCTCTCAGGTGGTAGAACATGCTCTGTGCTGAATTAAAATGCAGCATGATTGAGGTCTTGGGATCTAGGAAGAGATTTCCCCAGGGAGCAGATCCCTGGGAGCACTGGTGAATGCCAGGAGCTGCTCCTTGCCAAGCCTTGCTGGCTGGAGGGGAGCTCGGCGCTGGGGGTGGCACAAGTCCTCTGGAGCCAGACAGAGCTTTCACCTGAGCTTCAAAACACATCCCAAAATTTCATTCCTGGGTTACCAGAGGAGTCTTCTCCTGATTTGGCTTCATTCATTTGTTCCATCTTACCCCTCTGCCTTCCTGGCTTCAAGCTGGAAGCAAAGCCTCAAGCCCAGGGGGCTCAGCCCATCCCAGCTGCATTCCTGACCCACATCAGAGCTCCCCAAGAGGTTCAGAAAAGCCCCTGTGTGCTGGTTGGAGTGGGCACCAAATACCCCCAATGCCCACTCCCTGCAGAGCTGCAGAATTACCCAGTCCTTCTGGTTGGAGATGGTCTGGGGCTCAGCACCCCCTCATCATGCACCTGAAATGGGATGGATAGAGCCCTGCAGAGCTGAGAATCCCCTGTCTACATTTGATCCCCAATTTTTCCTCCAATGTGTGCTACCAAGCCCCAGGGTGTGTCTGGAGTGTGTGACCCGTGGTTTCATCCCATCATGCGTGCCTGATGGCCAGGGTGCTTCTGAGCAAGAGCCTCACATCTACCTGGCTAAAGCCTGGCCTCGTTTAGCTTTGTGGATGTAATCTTCCTCCTGGAGCCTGCTAACCAGATTAGATTTCAGCACTAACCAGATTAGATTTCAGCACTAACCAGATTACCAGGGTATTAGGGTGCACTTCCACCGCTCCCTGCCTCCTGGTTTACAGCAAACACAACACAACACCTTCCCTGGGATCTTCTGTGTGCAATACCAGGATGTGATGGAGGAGCCTTGGAGAAGCTCAAGGGTCTGGTAGCAGGTTTTGGGAGATACAGAGAAAGCCCAAGGTGCTGTGAGTTAGGGTAAACCATGTTAGTAGAGCGAAATAGGATGGTGGGACCTGTGAGGAGCCAAGCAATCCATCTTAAAGCACCAGGAAAGGGTTTTCCTCTCTTCCTCTACTATAAATGTGTGGCAAACCTCTCTTGTCCTCCATCAGACCTCCAGTGGGGGTAAATGAAGGCATGCCATGGGTTCAAGGTGATGATGTTTGCTTCTGTAGTTACAGGAGGGGCACCTAATGGTCCGGCATTTCCAGTACCTGCGGTGGTCAGCGTATCGAGACACTCCAGACTCCAAGAAGTCCTTCCTGAACCTTCTGGCCCAGGTGGAGAGGTGGCAGAAGGAGAGTGGCGATGGCAGGACAGTTGTGCATTGCCTGTGAGTGGCAGCTGGAGAAGAGCAGGCTCTGGCGTGGGGGGAGATGCCACCAGTGTGGGTGTCCCCAGTCCTGTGTAGAAACCCTCTAAAAGGCCCTCACTGGGGTGACTTTGTGCTCAGATGGTGCTGCCTCTCCCACAACACGAGTTTTGGGTGAGGCACCTTGTGGTCACCGTGTCAAACCTCCTCCACGAGGTCCTCCTCCACCAGCACCATTCACCCTGGTCCCCTGCCTTGCTGTGGGGCCCAGCAGAGGTCCCAGCCCTGTGCCCACGGCCTGAGTGTGTAACAGGCTGTGACAGGAGCTGTGCTGCATCTCCCACTGGTGCTTCTCATCAAAGGTGGACGTGCTCTCCATCCCTCTCCTCCCAGCTGGCTTTGGCTCACACAAACACCCGTGTGTGCTCTTCTCGGATGGGACCCAACACGTCCACAGATTGGTAGAGACAGCAGGCAAGCCTTTAATCAAAAATTAATTACAGCCTCGTCCATCTTCATTAGCTGAAGGATAATTTGAGAACATGCTTTAGAAAACACTGGAGTCACAGTCTCTCTCCCTCCTCCCAGTCCCCTTCGCCGCCAGGGATCAGATGTGATGGTGTGGGAGGTGGAACCTCTGTGCTGGCTGAAACGTGGGATGGTTCCTCCACCCAACAGGGCGTTAGCCCAGGGTCACCTGGGGATGGGAAGAGAGGGACACAGTGGCTTCCCCAAGGTCACACGAGGAATCAGTCCGTGGCAAGGCTGGAAAAGAGCCCAGATGTCCAAGATCCAGCCCTGGTGGTCCAATAAAGGTGTTTATTGTAGCTCTCAAGAGGACCAGAGGGCAGGATCACAGCTCCTGCTGTTGTGTGGGTCTGGTTTGTGTCCCCCAGTTTAGGGGGACTCTCAGGTATGTGTCTGTGCCCTGGAACATCTCCTGGGATGCAGGGATGGATAACAAAATTAGGGAATTAAAGGGTGCAGGAGGATGCCCTAATGCCATCATCTCACCACTGACACGTTTGTTTCTCCCACTAGGAATGGAGGTGGCCGGAGTGGCACCTTCTGTGCCTCCACCATGATTCTGGAGATGATCAAGTGTCACAACATGGCAGATGTCTTCTATGCTGCAAAGACCCTCCGCAACTACAAACCAAATATGGTAGAGACCCTGGTAAGCACCAGGACACAAGTGACATCCACCTTGACTGCTGGTCCCCGAGCATCCCTCCTGCAGAGATGCTGTGGGAGATGTTCACCTCCCAAAAACACCTCCTTTCCCATCCCAAATCCTGATGAACGTTATGAGGATCCTCGTGCAGAGTGTGTCTTGGTGAACGTGCCAGGGCTGTGCTGGGGTGGACAGGGGGGTGAGGCAGCTCTTGAAAGGAGCCTCAGGTTTGCCTTCCCCTCCCCGTGCTGACATGTCCCTGGCGTCGCCGTTGGGCTTGTTGGAAACCCTTCCCAGGAGTAATAAGGCAGGTTTGCATTAATTCAGGGGATGTAATTGCAGCTCTTTGGAGGGTTTGCAGTGCTGAGAGCAGCTCCGAGGTGGAGTCAGACAAATTCCTGTTGGAAATATAAAAGGGAGACTGTGTTTTGAGTGAAATTAATTGGTGGAAAAGCTGCCTCAGGCAGTGATGGAGCCGCGTTTCGTGACTGGAGGTGGCAGCAGGTCAGGGTGAAAAGCCTGGGCCTTATTTCAGCCCTCATTAACAGGACAGGGGAGGGACTTTTTACAAGGGCAAGTAGTGATAGGGTGAGGGGAATGGCTTTGAATTGGAAGGTGGGAAGATTTAGATTGGACATAAGGAAGAAATTATTCATGATGAGAGTGGGGAGGCCCTTGCCCAGGTTGCCCAGAGCAGTGGTGGCTGCCCCATCCCTAGAGGTGTTCAAGGTCAGGTTGGATGGGGCTTTGAGCCCCCTGATCCAGTGGGAGGTGTCCCTGCCCATGGCAGGGGGGTGGAACTGGATGGGCTTTGAAGTCCCTTCCAACCCAACCCATTCCATGATTCTGTGGAGCAGATGCTCATCCATCCCTGTGGTGGAGGAATCCAGGTGCCTGGTGAGGTTTTAAAACAAGTCAGTTGGTGTATTTACCCTGTTTAGATTCTAAAATCTCTCAACTGCAAATTGAAATGGTTTTGGGGAGGGGATGTGATTTGCATTAGGAATTGAAGTGGAGGAGAAGGTGAGGGAGGGGATGGGGAGCAGAGGGAGGGATGCAGATAATGGGAAGCTGATTTGACAAGCGTGAAGCCACCAGACCCATTGGGCTAAATTGCAAAGGTATTAAAGAAAGGCACCATTTCACATTAGGACACGAGCATCCTCCAGCCTCAAATGAACCTAAACCATCTATTCTGGGAATCCCAATCTGCTGGAGTCACTGGGAGGCCGGATCCCCACTTGGTGTAAAGAGCTGCAGCCCAGCAGAGAGCAGGCAGCGCGTAGCGGTTTCCCGCTGCCCATGCATCTTCCTCCTCTGTTTGCCTCGGGGGGGCTATTTTTATATGATGATAAATGGAAACAATCACTTTACTTAATCCAAAAAGCATGATGTGCTTTTAATCCAAGCTGTCGCAGCCTCTTTGCTTTGAAGCCTTTTTCCCCTGCTGCCTGCTCCCACCTGGGGTCCCCGAGCACTCGCCCACCCACATGGGGATAACAGGATTTTCCTGCTGGTGCTCAGGCTGCCATCCCCGAGCTGCTGCTGAGGATTTCAGGAGATGAGCTCTCCCCTTTCCCTCCCTCCTGTCACACCTGGAATGCTCCCACAATGTCACAGAACTCCCACTGGATCAGGGGGCTCAGAGCCCCATCCAACCTGACCTTGAACACCTCCAGGGATGGGGCAGCCACCACTGCTCTGGGTAAACTGGGCCAGGACCTCCCCACCCTCACAGCAAAACATTTCTCCCCAAGATCTCATCTCAATCTCCCCTCTTTCAGCTGAAAACTCTTCCTGCTCGTCCTCTGCCTGCACTCCCTGATCAAGAGCCCCTCCCCAGCTTTCCTGGAGCCCCTTTCAGTCCTGGGAGGCTGCTCTAAGGTCTCCTCAGAGCCTTCTTCAGGCTGAACAACCCCAACTCTCTCAGCCTCTCCTCGTGTGGGAGGTGCCCCAGCCCTTGGATCATCTTTGTTTGCTCCCTGGAGTAGTCAATAACCCATATTTTGGTGGTAAGGGGACATCACAGTCCTTGTCCTTCCTCTGGAGGAGACAAAGGGGACGTCACAGTCCTTGTCCTTCCTTTGAGGGAGGCAAAGGTGCTGCGTTTCCCCAAAATGCAGGAAATCCCATTGATGCGTTGCCTTTGGATCCAGGGGATGGTTTGTCCTCCTCCCCCAGCAATGGGAATCATTGCTGAAAGCAGAGTTTCTCTGGCTGTTGCTTCATCAGGGCTGTCACAGTGAACACCAAAGGGACACAACCCCCAGCAAAGGGTGTCCTTTGTGTTCATCCCATAGAGCCCCTCGAGGCTTTTCCTTAGGGCTTACTTTGCCTTGAGAAGGGATCACCGTGGGAAATTGTTAACTCGGGGTCACCACATCCTCTTTTCTCTCTCCAAACAGGAGCAGTACCACTTCTGCTATGACATAGCACTGGAATATCTGGAGTCCCTGGAGACCAGATAGCACCTCGCCAGGAGGGTGGCAGCAAGGGCTTGTGCGGGGGCTGTGCCAACCGTGCGTTTGGCGCTCGGGCGCTGCGTTAGTGCTGAAGGTGAGGAGGGAAACAGCGAAGGACCCGGCGAGAAAACCCATCAGATCAAGAAAAAAATGCAAGGACATAGGGACGTGTTGGCCACAACCCATCTTCATCCTCTGCCTTCCAGCTTTTCTTCCTGTCCCGAACGCGGGTTGGGTGCCACAACTCCTCTTGTCCCTGCATCGCTTTGAGTCGTGGCTGTGGGGTCGGCGTGTGCAGGATGCGGCCCCGCGGCGCTGCCTGGGCATCTCTAAAGCAGCTGGAGTGGAGGCCAAGGCAGGGAGGAGGACAACACGAGGAGCTGAGGCCGTTCCCCAGCGGGAAAGGATGGATATTTGGAGAAGAGACGTTGCTTTTTCAGTTGTGTGTGGAGCTGATGCTGCTCTTCCGAGGAGCCCAGACGGCTGCCGGCAGGTTTGGCCCGTGCTGTGGCCACGCTCTGAGCCAGAGCAAAGACCCCCTGTGGAGGTCTTGAGTTTCTGCCCTTTTCCACCATGAGTTTGATCTTCGCTTTTTTTCATTCTGTGAGTTGCGACCCTTTGTGTATCCGGTCCCGGACAAAGAGGGGACGAGGAACAGGAGGAGGGGGATTGGGGCTTGGTGGCTTCCCAGGCTCATGTGGCAGAGCAGGGGACACTGGGCATGTGATGCCCCCCTGCAGGGACCAACCCAGACCCTTCCTGGTGCCTCGGCAAAGCTTTTGAAGCAACGGTTCCCCGGCATCTCTGCGCCGTTTTCTCCATCTGTGGCAATGAATTCCTCCTGGGCTGACCCAGAAGCACCAGCCCGTGGGCCCATTTTTAACTCTTTCCCTTGTGAACCACACAAGACGCCTTTGGTGCCCAGGAATGAAATCCTCAGAGTCTGAGTCCATCCCTTATGCCTCCTGGATGCTGCCCCCAGGCAGCTGCCCATCGATGCTGCTTGGCTTTTGCTGGGCTTGGCCAAGTGGGAAGGTGGTGTTGGTGATGGTGTTGGTGTGGGGTGAGTTGTGCTGAAGTCCTGAGCCAAGACCGTGCTCTGGGGTTGGACATGGAATGTCCAAGCATACAGGGGTGGTGATTGAAGGTACCTGATACTCTTTTTGGCTTTGTCTTGCTCTGGTTGGATGTGAGATGTCACTTTTTGTGTGTGATGTAGTTATAGGGAGTCTTTTCACAGGGGAAGGCCTGGTTGTAATAAAGCTATGATCAGGGTTTTCTCTCTCTGCAAAAGGCCTCAAGAAGGTGCAACCAGATTGATGCAGGTCTGGGATCTGCCTCAGAGACTTAAAGAACTGAGGAGAGGTTGCTTCTATCTTGAGGGCCAGGCAGAACCCTTTACAGTCATTTTTTGGGAGGAGGGTGCAGAACAGATGAGAAAGTGTCCTCTGTGTGCTGGAGGTTGCATGTGGGCAACCCCATCTTTCATCTCCCCATCCTTCAAACTCCCTGTCCTTCAGCCCCATCTCCCCTCCCCCTGGGGACTTGCACTCAGGTCCATACCACGACTCAAAGCTTTGGGAGATGCTGGTTGGCCAGACCAGCACAAAGGTTGGCAGAGCCACCATGGTCATGCCCTATGTAAGCAAACCCAGGAGATATTTCCATCCACCTTTCAGGGATGGAGGAGAGCAAGGAGAGTGTCCTTTCCCCACCTTGGAGGATGTCCCACCCACTGCCTTTAAACCCCCTGAGGCTGGTGGTGAGGATTTCAGCAGCATCAGAGGGTTTTGCCCAGACACTTGGCTCGCCGAATAATTCACATGGCCTGACAATAACTTATTCCAAGGGCTATACAACGTTATTCCCTTTCTAACTGTCTTCCCCTTCCCTGTCCACGTGTCCACGTTGTCTTGTGACCAGTCTTTTTACCCCACCAGAGCCTGTGGGATGGTCCTGTTACACCAGTACCTGGCAACACCAGTACTTGCATCTCAAACCTTGACTTGGAATAAATTAGCATCCTTTTCCCAATCCCCATCTCTCTGTAGAGGTCTCTGTGCTGTCCCAGGATGAGGCAGGGCAGGTGTTGTGTAGTGGGTGCAGAGAGGTCCCAGGGTGCAGAAATTGTTTGATTTTGTATGGAAATGGCTGAGCTGAACCTCTGAAAATCCCAGGGATGGGATGTTGCACCGTTCAGCCCCAGTGCAGGGGGGGCTGGAAGGATGATGCTGCTGCTTCATCCCAGAACCTGGGCCACCTGTATCCTCCCTGTGGTCCATGGGGAAGCAGAATCTCCCAGTGGTAAAATGTGGCCAGAAAGGCAAAAAAGAGGGTAAATTGAAACCACATTTAGTCCTAATGAGACAATGGAGATGGGGGGAATTATATATATGTTTTAAAAGCCAGATTTTTGGGTTGGTTGGAGGTTTTTTTTTGTATCTCCTTGCTGGATGTCTTGGGGTTTTTAGAGCATCTCTTGTGAAGGGCAGACTTTGAAATCAAAGTGCTATAAAACCCAGCTGATCTCCAACTCCTACTGAGATGCTCATGTGACATGAGGCAAGGACATCCTGTACATAGAAAGATATATATAGAAATATATATATAAAACTATAAATACTGTTCTTAAGATGGATAATGTTTATTGGTATTACAGACTGGAGTGGTGTTTTTTTTAATAAAAATAAAATAACAAAAAAAAAAAGAAAAAAAAAGGTAAAACCTGAGAAAAACACCAAATTAGAATGATTTTGTCTATATGCAGGAAAAGTGACCCCAAAAGCTGGCAGCATCCAAAAGCTGCTGCCAAAGGGATTGGTACCACGAGGGGAATGGTGCGGTGGGACCGAGGGAGGGATGGCAAAGGAGGGACACGTCCGCTGTGGATTGGACCACGCACATCCAGCTGTTGTTAACTGGGTTTTTATTATTATAATTATTATTTTTGGCTTTCTTTCCTTTGAAGAAAATCAGTTGCATAAATAAATGTTCCAAATTTGTGATGGCCTCTGGATTTCTTTTACTGGTTCTAGTCTGGGACCTGTGATGTGGGGAGCCCTGATGCTGCTAGAAAAGACCTCATATTGGCTGTATCTTGCTTTTCAAGGGTTTTTTTGGGGGGATCACGTTTGCAGAACCAGCTTCCAGGGCTGCAGAAACTTCAGAGGAGCTGTGTTTGCCCATCACCACGCGGAGGAGGTGGAGTTGCCTTGTGCTTGTAGAGCTTTGCTGTGCATTTTCTCCTGATAACAGTGAGATGTTGGACTGGGCAAGACCTACCAGCCAACCTGGGTACCCAAAACTTCAGGTGATGCTTCTGATGGGAATTTTCTGTTGTTAGGAAGGAAGAAGAAAGTCTTTCAGTGCATTACCCAGCTGGAACATGAAATCCTGGTTTAAGGAAAACCTTCAGGAGAAGAAACTGCATTGTCTTCAGTGATTTATTTATCACAAAGCAGCCTTCAGTTAAATGTGTTGTGATATTAAATACTTCCAGTAACATTTGAGTCTTAATTTAATGGAGATCAAGAGGAAAAAAAAAGAATCTAATTGACTTGTCAGGGCTGTTTTTCATCTTTAATTAAGGTTCGTGGAGGATGCGGTAATTACGTTTTACCAATAAATAATAGAAAAGGGGGAGCAATGCAAATTAAATCAAGGACTGAACGTGGGAAAGGGCTGGGGGTGCACATCACCTCTGGGTTGCAGGGTCAGCCCTTGGCAGGGCTTGTCCCTGGGGGGAGCTTGTTGTCCCCAAGCCCCACGGTGCTGTCCTGGAGGGCAGGGTGGCCTCAAGCAGTGACGGTGCCCTGGGTGCAGGGGGACACGAGCTAGGGTGGCACCTGCAGCCTCCAGCACCCTGATTCTTGGTTGGGGGTGTTTGGGGACATTGATCCCTGCTTGGGGACAGGCTCTGCATTGGAGCAGCTTCCCAGCAAAGCTGTAGACCCCAAACCACCAGCAATGTCCCATTGCTGCCTATTCCTTACCCTTTGTCTTTGCTGTCCGTGGTGGTGACTTTGAGCAGGAAAACCAACCCTGAAACCAAACCAAGCTGGAAAGCAACTCATAAATCTGCATCTCTAAAAAAAAGAAGGGAAATGGGACCTTCTGCAAGGTTATTGCTCTGAGTGCCTGGCTGCCCTGGCTCCTCTGCACCAAACAGCCCCCAGGGCATCTGGCCAGGCTGACCACCAGCTTGGTGGCTCGTCCATCCAGAGCTGCTTGTGATTTCTTCAGTCCCCTCCCCGCTGGGAGCTGGAGCCTTGTTCTTCCCAAGCTGTATTTCAGCCACAGCTCGTTGGGTGCTCGCTGTCCTGGACTGCTAACAATGAGAAGACCTTTCCCCTTGGTTTTACGAAAGCCATCGTCCCATTGGCTGCTCCGTAACGAAGAGAGAAGCAGCGGCTGCTCCCTGGGGCCCAGCTCCCACCAGGAATGAAGAGCTGAGCCTTCTGTTACACCTCATTAATGTAAAAAAGGGAGCTGTTTCTGGGGGGAAAGGTGGTGGTGATGGTGGTTGGTTTTGGTGGAGCTCTGGGAAACAGGTGGCATCACTTCCCTTCCTTGGTTGATCCCTGCAACATCTTGAAGCATGGACAGCCCAGGGGTGTCAACAGGTAACTGACACTGTCCTGTGGAGCTACAGCAGGACCAGGAGTCCAGGTCCCCATCCCATAGAGATGTCCCTCCTGTTCCATCTCTGGCTCTTCAGTGTGTCCCAAGGAGTGATGTGTTGGGGTGTAGCCCATGGATGGGGATGGGATGGAGCAAAGCTCCTGTTTTCCCAATCTGCCAAGCCATGGCGTGGCTTGGTATGGCTGCAGGCACCTGGGTCTCACTGCTGGTCTTCACCAGAGTGGATGGATTAAAGCTGCTTAAAACCAGCATTTCAATATCTAATCCAAATTTGCCACCCAATGCCCATCTTTTGGCCCTTGGGAATTATTCACCAACTCACCACCTCCTCTGTGCTGTTATCTGCAGCACACATGGCCAGTAGAGCTGGTAATCCTTTCCCAAAGCCAATGTCACGGTGGTGTTGGAGGTGACCTGGATATTCTTGTTCCCTTCATGGGCTTGTCCCCTACTCCAGGCTGACAGACGGTGCTGGAGCTCTGCTCTGGCCCTCAGCTCATGTCCCACAGTAGCTGCAGAGGTGGCAGGCAGGGACCCCTGGAAGGGCTGCTCTTCCCAATGGATGATCTGCTCCGTCTTTGCCAACCCCATCAAGACCATCCTGCCATGTATAAATCCCTGTTGGTGTTCCCCATGCCCTGTCTCTGGATATGGACCCTCCTCCCACAGCAGCTACTGTGTGCAAAGACCCAGCTGGAGTGCCTCATGTCCAACAAAGTCATGGGATGGAGAAAGGTGCTGGTCTTCCCAGGGCAGGAGCAACCCGTGTCCCCCTCCTTCCTCCTCTCAGGGGCAGCAAATAACAGGGTGTGCAGGGAGGCTGATCCTTCCACCAGTGCTCCTGGTGTTGAGTCTCAAGGTGGTGGTGGTGGCACTTCTAGTGACAAATGCACCCAGTGTGTCAAAGACTGCAGGAAAATGAACTTAAGATCCCAACCCACCAGTGGGTCTTTGGCTGATGAGGGTCTGCCTGCAGGCCAAGCACGTTTCTAGGACGTGGTGAGTGTTGCCAGGGTGATACCCAGATCCCATCCACCCATCTCAGAGGCCGGAGCAAGGGCTGCCTTTTCACTCTTTTCCTTCAGTGCAAAGTGGGTCCCTCTCTGGCACAGGGGGTCCTACCTGGGGCTCTCCACCACTTGTCCCCATTCCTGCCTCTCTCAGCAGCTTGTGGCAGGTCACCTTCCTACATTTTGCCTTGTTCCTTTTTATGCAGCTTTTTAAATATAGCCTTGAATCAAGGGTGAAGGCAGAAGCAGAGCTGGGGGTGTGTTAAAACCCTCCAGATTAACCTTGGCAGATTAATTCATTAAAGTGAAACCCAAATTCAATTAGTTATAGTGGCCTCTTCATTGTCTGTGAAGTATCTGCGAGACCAAGTGCTGTTTGTGGCTCAGGTTGGGCTGATCATCTCCACCCCCAGCCCTCTGAGACCCTGCAGAACATCAACACTTCCCAAGTTTGTGTGAGGAGGCAGGGATGGGGCTAAGTGTGTCACACTCCCAGCCCTGGGGGAAGAGCTGCATCCCTGGGGCAGCCTCCATCCTTGCTTTCCAAGTGAGCTCAACCGCTCAGAAGGCTCTGGGCTGCTCCTCAAGCTCCACGTTGGCCCACACAGGGCCCGTATGTATTTAACCCCAGTTGTTTCCTTATTTCTGAGTTCCCACCATCAGCAGCCTCAGGGGCTGGAGCAGGAACTGGAGCAATTCAGATGGGCAAGCTGTGATGCCCCTCCAACCCCTTCCATCCAACACATGCTATGTTTCAGCTCCTTAACTCAGTCCACCCTTGCAAATATCAACTGGTTTTGCTTACTTTAGAGCCTGATTATTCTCAGCCCTTAACCCTGTGGTGCATGTGGAGAAAAAGAGCTCCTGGGTCCATTCAGAGCATGACCCCCAAATCCAGGAAAGCCCTAAACCAGCCAGAGTTTCACCTGGGTGGCCCACGGGGTATCCCTCTTGCTGTGATGGGAAAAGCCAAAGGAAAACTCCCATCTGCTAACATTTTTAAAAGAAAAAAAGTGCCCCACACCCAATAATTTCTGTTCTGAGCCCAGGACAGTGCCTGATGTCCTGTACAAGAGGGTTGTGATGCCAGAAGCAACCTGGTCCAGGCTGGGGATTTATGTCTTTGCCAAGTGGCAGCTGTGGGAGGCAGAGCCTGCAGGAGGAGGAGGAGCAGCAGGGTAAGGCATTGTGCCTTGATGTTTCCCCATGGTTGGTAAAGCCAGACTGTCTTAATCCCACACAGCAGCAAACTGAGATTTCCTGTTGGAAAAGTGCTTTTCTGGGAATGATATCCTCATCTCTTGGGCAGCTGAGAGCAACTGGAGCTTAAAATGCAAGCAAAAAGCAGGAGTGATTTGTGGTCTTGGCTGATTTTAGAGCATGAACTGCTGAGATCTTGCAAATACTCCTCCTGCTGAAGTTTCCCTAATTTTTTGACTTGCAGGAGAAAAAAAAAAAAGAGAAAACCAGCCTTAAAATTGAGCCATTTCCATAAAAACCCAAATATAATGGGAAGGAAATACGAGTTAGTCCCAATATTGCTTGGTTTGTTTTTGGGAGTGTGTGAAGCATCCATGGGTGGGATGATCTTGTGGGATGACCTTGTTCCCATGGACAACCTGGCTCTGCAGGGAGGACCTTGTTCTCGTGGACACCTGGGCTCTGCAAGGATGAACTTTTTCACTTGTTCCCAGGGACAGCCTGGCTCTGCAGGGATGCCCATGGCACCTCTTCCATGATGGGCACGGGTAGCAGAGGCTGAAGAGCCCCATCCAGGGCTGTCCCACACTCCCCATGCTGATACAGAGAACCAGAAGCACAGACACTGCACTTCTTTGGATGCTTCCCATCTCTCCAACACTGCCAATGCAGCAGGGTAATTTATTTAAGTAGCCTTAATGGTACTGTAATCTATATGCTGATAGCGTCCCCTCTAAATGTTCCATCAAAAAGCTCAATGGGAAGAATTTATATTTTGAAATAAATATTTCCTCACGGTGTGCAAAATATCTAATCATGTATTTATCCTTAAGTACTTCCAAAAGTCAACATAATTATTCCAGTCCCATTAAGTTTAATTTGCAGTAAATTATGCATTTAGCTTTAAGTTGAGGTTGCTGGTTAGAGTCAAGATAAAGCTCTTGCTATTTATAAAGCAGTATTTCAGTGTGGATATAAAATACAAATGGTTGGACAAGAAAAATCCTGCTTGGGAAGTTTGGGGAGAATTTCAAATAAGGAGGGTAACAAAAAAAATGTATCTGTAGAGCATGTGTCTAATCACAGATGTGTGAGCACACTCAGTCAACTAAAATGAGCTCCCAAACAGCTCAGAGGGGCTTGAGCTGCCAAAAGAATTTTCCTCCGGCTAGAAAATCTGATATTTTTCTCAGCACGAGGTTTTTGAAAAACAAATGAATCATTTACCTTCCTTCTTTGTGTCGTGTCTTTGAGGTTTACAGGACAGGGAAGGTGTTCCCACTGGAAGAGGTAGAACAGCTTTTATCTCTGATTTATCTGTGGTCGTGGATGTCCTGTCCCTGCAGATGAATGGCAGTGGATAATTGAACCTCCCTTCCCTGAGCAGCCTAAAGGCTTTATGGTCAGTAGGAGATGTTTGATGGCCAACGATGGGTCCTCAATCTGCCCTTCTATGTTAATGGTTACGGGAGTCACATCTCTATGTGCTGGACCCACATCTGCATGTGCTGCATCCGTCTCTCCATGTGCTGGATCCACTTCTCCATGTGGTACATCCACCTCTCCATGTGCTGGATCCACTTCTCCATGTGGTACATCCACCTCTCCATGTGCTGGATCCACCTCTCCACGTGCTGGATCCACCTCTCCACGTGCTGGATCCATATCTCCATGTGCTGGATCCACCTCTCTATGTGCTGGATCCACCTCTCCGTGTGCCAGACCCTTTGCACTTTGGGGTCAATGGTCAAGTGACATTTTTCTGTCCATTCTCAGGAGGTGAAGAAGGGCCAGGGAGGACTTTCAGTCCCCAAGAGACCACATTGGTGGTGCCAGTGAACTGAGAAGCTTCCCATTTGCTGGGAGGCTGGAGGGGAGTCCTTCAGGTAAGGCAAGAGAGGAGGAGATCTGGGTCAGCTCCTTGGTTTTATTGGTGATTCTTTTGGGGACTTTCAGGATGAGCTCTCTCAGTGTTCACCTCTCCCTCCCTAAAACCAGGATGACCTTGTCCAAGCTGGAGTTGGTGGGCTGCTCCCATGTGTGCACCATCATTGGGAAAGGGCTCAAGGTGGACTCTGTACAGGGCAGAACATCTCCCATCACTCATGATCACACTGGGGACAACAATCCTGGTCTCCTCCTGGCCTCCCCTCCTCCAAAAGAGCTCTTGGCCAAGGACTGCACAGTTCTTAGCAAATCAGGACTCGCTCAGAGTGCCTGGGATGCTGTTGCTGCCCATTAAAAAGGGCTCAGCTGGTTGGTAAAGCTGCCAGATTTCTAAAGAGGAGCTACTAAGCCGTGTCTGAACGTCAGGCCTCTCCTGAGGGCAGAGTGGAATGCACCCAAAATTACCAAGGACTTTGGAAAATCAGGACCTGAAGCATCCCCACAAGGAAGCACAGGGGCTGTAGCCAGGTCAGCAGCAGGATGAAGCCATCCCTGGGACTGAGGACAGTGGTCTGCTGGGAGCCTGGAGGCTGTGGCTGAAAAACCAGTGCAGCCCAAAAGTGACTTTTTGGGAGGTTTTGCCTGCAGCAGGGGATTTTGGCTGAGTGCTGGGGGGCTCAAGACATTGCATAGAATTGTGGAATGGTTTGGGTTGGAAAGGACCTTGGAGATCATCCGGTTGCACCCTTCTGTCATGGGCAGTGACACCTCCCACTGGATCAGGGGCCTCAAAGGCCCATCCACCGTGGCTTTGAACACCTCCAGGGATGGGGCAGCCACCACTGCTCTGGGCAACCTGGGCCAGGGCCTCCCCACCCTCACAGCAAAATATTTCTTCTTAAGATCTCATCTCAAACTCCCCTCTTCCAGCTCAAAACCATTCCCCTGGTCCTGTCCCTGCACTCCTTGACCAAGAGCCCCTCCCCAGCTTTCCTGGAGCCCCTTTCAGTCCTGGGAGGCTGCTCTAAGGTCTCTTCAGAGCCTTCTCTTCTCCAGGCTGAACAACCCAACTCTCTCAGCCTGTCCTTGTACAGGAGGTGCTCCAGCCCTTGCATCATCTTTGTGATCTCCTCTGGACTCTCTCCAACAGCTCCACATCCTTCCTGTGCTGAGGACTCCAGAACTGGACACAAGGCTCCTGGTGGGGTCCCACCAGCGTGGGGCAGAGGGGCAGAATCCCCTCCCTCACCCTGCTGGTCCCACTGCTTTGGATGCAGCCCAGGGCACAGTTCCCTTTCTCAGCTGCAAACACACATTGCCAGCTCACACTCAGCTTCTTGCCCACCAGCATTTCTCCCCTGTGGCAGGGTGAGAGGCACAGAAAGGTGCCCCATCCCTCTGCCAGCCAAGCCCACGTCCCCATCTCCACACCAGCCTTCTCCTCTCAGCTCCCATTCGCCCTGATTTTCCTCTTCCTCTTTCTGAGCTCGTTGCTGCCGTTGGAGTGGAAGCTTCCGCAGCTCTCTCAGGGTGCCAGGACTGTTTTGTTTTCTAATTTAAGACATGAAAAGAAGCACCATCTCCTTGGCACCCGACGGGCCATGTGCTTCGCTCCACAGACCTCAAACTCCTCCCGGCTCGAGCCCCACTGCGGCGCAGCAGCCGTGGGTTGGGAGGAATGGCTTTGAACTTGGCTGCTTGTCCCCTGCTGGTCACAGTGTGGGCTCGTGGTGGCAGAGCAATCATCCTCTAATGAAACAGCACGAGAGCTCTTCGGGCAGCCCACGCCGACACTGCCTGTTGATCAAGCTTTCACCATCCTTAAATGGATGGTGTCTGCAAAGGAAAGGGAATCTGGAGCAGCTCGTCTCTCCCTGCTCTGTGGGACACTCCAATG
Organism: Tapera naevia; assembly: GCA_033556795.1. Lineage (NCBI taxonomy): Eukaryota > Metazoa > Chordata > Aves > Cuculiformes > Neomorphidae > Tapera > Tapera naevia. Next base: position 1,199,719 of record JAUMJJ010000221.1, read on the forward strand.
CAGTTTGAGCAGGGATTGGCTGACTCAATATATCTGGGATTGTTTTTATGAAATCTAAATTCATTAGAAATGCCTGTCTGGGAACTGGGTCTCATAGCCCAGGGTATTTTTTTGGTTGCCAGGACAAGGTTTACAGTGAGAATTGCTTGTTTGGAGGTACCAGCAGGAGAGCACAGCTACTGTTTACCCTTGGACCAATGAACAGAATGCCTCTACCAGGTTCTCTATCAGGAGCAGGGAGGGAGGGAGGGAGGGAGGGAGGGGACACCTGCCCAGACAGACAGATCCACAAAATCAGCTCTGGTGGTCAGTGGGGTGAGAGATGTCACAGCCAGATCACCCTCACATCCCTGGAGGTGTTCAAGGCCAGGTTGGATGGTGCTTTGAGCAACCTGATCCAGTGGGAGGTGTCCCTGCCCATGGCAGGGGATTGGAATTGGATGGGCTTTAAAGTTCCTTCCAACCCAAACCATTCCAGGATTCTATGAAGTGTCTAGATTGGGGCAGGGAGGCTGGGATGGCTGCAGGAAAGGCTGGGAAGGTGATGGGAAGCAGAAGGCTGTCCCTGAGCTCAGCCCTGAGGATGCGCCGGATGCTTGGGGATGTATTGAGGTCCCAGTGAGGGCACAGTGGGGAGTTGTTGGGGTGGGATTCAGAAAGTTGTGGCTCCAAGGAAGGATTAGAAAGCCACAGGAGATTTTTGTCTCCATAAACCTGTACCACCATCCATTCAGACATCAGTCCCTGCTTCCCTCAGTCTCCCTTTCTGCCTCTCCTTCATGCGATCACACCCAGTTGCGAGTGTGTCCGGCACATGGAGGAACAAGAGCACACCCCAAACACCACTGGCCAGTGCAAAGAAGGTTGGAGGTGATTCAAAAAATGTTGCTTCATATGCAAACCAAGTTTCTTTGGGTGAAAATTGCTGAAGGATGGGAGAGGAGAGCTGGCATTGCAGGAGCAGGCAGCACCATGCAAGGAGCTGGGTTCCTCTGCTTGCTTTCCCCCAGCCCACAGCAAAGGTGTTTTCAAGCTAATGTGTCACATTTGGACTTGAAATCAGCCTGACAATCTCAGCACCAATAGATCATCCACCAGCCAAATCTGGCCTTGCAGAGCCTTGTTCTGGTGTTGGTTGTCCTGCCATGGGTTGAGGGTACGGCTGCAGCAGGGAATGGCAGCGTGAAGCTCATGCAATGCCACCTCCAATGGGATTTATTTCCTTGTAGGACATGCACTGCTGCAAATCTTTTTGCACCTGAGCACCACCAGCAATCAAAGTCAGTTTGTTGGAATTGTGGCATCTGGTGTGAATCAGCATTCCCAGGATCTCAGCTCCCAATCCCTGGGCAGGGCTGGCTCCTGGTACTGCTGGGAGCTGGGCTGATGTGCTGCTGGGAGGTGGGCAGGAGAGGGCAGATCCCACCAGGGGGGGAGCAGGGTCTTACATCCATAATTCGCGTCAGGTATCTTTGGCAGAATCCAGATGCACTGTGCTGGAGGCAACTAATTCACAGGGACTCACCATGGGGAGGTGGAGGAACATCAGAGGTCAGGCAGGAAACTCCTCTGAAACTGGGGCTTAAGCACTGAAATGTAGAAACTTTTCTAGGGGAGTAGTAATTTCACAGCAAATTCACACATGTTTTGAGTTCTGTGGTTTTGTTTTTTATTCTTTTCCTGTATATTCTTTCTTTCTTTCTTTTTGGAAGGAGAACATATTTCAGCATGTCAAAAATTTCTTCTGAGTAGGCACTAGAGACTGACCCCTCTCTAGATATTTCTCCATCCACCCTTCTGGAGCCACCTGGCAGTCCTGTGCTTTGTAGCTGTTGTGATGATGTTCTGCCCAAACCCCAGAGGTGCTGCCTGATGTCCAGTTATGCAGGTGCAGCCCCTGCCAAAGTAAGTGGAGAAGCAGAATAGAATCATTAAGGTTGGAAAAGACCTCTAAGATCATCCAGTCCAACCCCACTTTGCCTGCTAAACCATGTCCCAAAGTGCCCCATCTACACAGTTTTTGAACCCCTCCAGGGATGGAGACTCCCCCACTGCCCTGGGCAGCCTCTGCCAGGGCTTCACCACTCTTTGTGGAGGGACTTTTTTCTAATATCCAATCTCAACCTTCCCTGGTGCAACCTGGGGCCATTTCCTCTCATCCCATCACTTGTTACTTGGGAGAAGAGCCCAGCACCCACCTCACCACAACCTCCTTTCCAGGAGCTGCAGAGAGCGATGAAGTCTCTCCTCAGCCTCCTCCAGGCTTAACAGCCCCAAGTCCCTCAGTCTCTCCCAGAACGTCTGGGTTCCAGATCCTTCCCCAGCTCCGTTCCCCTTCTCCAGAGATAATCCAGCCCCTCAATGTCTTTCATGTAGTGAGGAGCCCAAAACTGAACTGAGGATTCAAGGCACAGCCTCACCAGCGCTGAGAACGAGTGCTGATGCCCGAGAGCAGTGCCCTCAGCTCCCTGCGGCCCCGTTTGCAGGGTGCAGACCATTGTCAGCCCCAAGAGGCTGAGGAGAGCAGAGGGAGATGAAGGGCTGGGCGAATCAGAGATGAAATGCTGCATCCAAGGTCATGAAGCCAATCAATGAAACCACCAAGTTACCCACGGAGCTCAGGCCTTCTGTGCAATGCCAAGGTATGCACTTACCATCAACTCATATTCCCCTTTTTGCTTTCTCTTTCCCAAGAGCTTTTGGAGACCATTAAGAGAAACAAGAGGTGTTTGCAAGGTTAAGAGACTCAGTGTCTAAACTTACCATAAAGGTTTGTGGTAATTTACAGCTGAAGGCAGCAAGTGTTCTTCATGGGGGGAAGGGAAATGCAATTTAAGAGAACAGAAATAAATAAGAAGCGGGAGCAGCGAACACTCTCTGATTTAATCCCCAGCCCACGAGAAAGATTTATTCCATTATCTGACAGTTTGATCACTCCAGGAATCCCATAGGTCAATGTATATCTCCTGTTATTATCTCTGGGCTGTTTCCACCAAGATGCACAGGGGAGATTTGTTAAAGAAATGAACTAAAGAGGGGTGTTGATAGGAGTGTAATAGATGGGACCCCCAGGGACCTTTGGCATGGAGATAACCCAAGTGATGCTTCTACACAGCAGCCTGGGCAGGTTCCTCTGTGATGTGGCTGGGAAGGAAACCTCATAGGATGTAAGGAAAGTTGTGAACCTAAATGTCTGCTTGGAGAGGGTGAAGTGTTGGTGTGTCCATGTGGATGGAGCAGCCCCTTCCCAGCTCCCCCACCGTGCCATGGGCTGGTCTTCACACAAAGGGTGCAGATGGATGGGGCAGAGCTGGAGTGGCCCACCATGGAGCTGATAACATGGGACTCCGTGTGGCACTGGGAGGCAACATCCCTCCCTTGTGCACCTACAACATGTTTCCCTCCCCATAGTTCTCCCTTTCATCCTGCTTGGCCTTGGTTTCTCTTCTTTACCCCCAGCATCCTCTCCCAAACTTCACATCTACTCCGTGCATCTGGGAGGAGCCATCAAGGAGACCCTCCAAGGTATTGTTTCCCCACTTGGCTTTTCTCTGCAAACCAACCATTTCTCAGTGCTTCCCCTCTTCTTCCCTGGCTGTCTAATAATTCCCCATTGCAGAGTGTGCCTTTTTGCTGTTGGAGCTGCCTGGGAATGGCACCAAAAAGCCACGGGAATCTCTCCTACGCAATCAGGCACACAGCCACAGAGACATATGCGGAGGGAAATGCAGCCCCTACCAACAAACAGCCAGAACACAGACACACAAACAGACACAAACAAACAGGCTCACACCCCCCTGCAAGCCCAAAACACATCCACACCAGCAGATGCTTTAAAAACCCCGTATGAAGATGCTCAGGTACACAAAAATTAGGTTTTCCTCTCCCATGCTGCTACAGCAAGAGGAAACACAAAGATGGGGCACAAGTGCCTTAAAAAAACCCATGCACGTGCTGCCACTTGGCAAAGGTCTCTCTTGGTTTGAGTTTCTCTGGCTGAAATGAAATATATTGCCAAGATTCAGAGGCTGAGGTTGTTTGCCAGGCTGCCTTTGCCTAATTTCACAGCTTTCAAAGGCTTTTTTTCATTTAGTGAAAGGCTGGGCAATAACCACATGAGAGTGGGCAGAAAACTGGCCAAGGAAAGGGCATGAGAGGGGTAGATGGAAGTATCACCTACCTAGAATGGTTTAGGTTGGAACAGACCTTAAAGACCATCCAGTTCCAAAACCCCTGCCATGGGCAGGGACACCTCCCACTGGATCAAGGGGCTCCAAGCCCCGTCCAACTTGGCTTTCAATGCCTCCAGGGATGGGGCAGCCAACACTGCTCTGGGCAACCTGGGCCAGGGCCTCCCCACCCTCACAGCAAAACATTTCTTCCTAAGATCTCATCTCAATCTCCCCTCTTTCAGCTGAAAACCCTTCCCCCTCATCCTATCCGTCCACTCCTTGACCAAGAGTCCCTTCCCAGCTTTTCTGGAGCCCCTTTCAGTCCTGGGAGGCTGCTCTAAGGTATCCCTGGAGCCTTCTCTTCTCCAGGCTGAACAACCCCAACTCTCTCAGCCTGTCCTCATAGTAGAATTGCTCCAGCCTTGGGTCATCTTCATCCCCCAGCAGCTTGCTTCCACTCTAACCCAATGTCTTGGCTCTCTTGTAGTGGTTTCTGCTATAGCTGCTCCAAAGAAGGAGGGGATGGATATATTGCAGAGGGGCCCTGACCATTTATGAGTGATGAGCAATGGTAGGAGGCCAGGAATAGGCAAGGAATGATCTGTAGCTCTTTCTCCACTAGTTTTATCATCTGCCACTTGCAAGTGAAGGATGTGGCCAGCTACGGAGCCTCCATGAAGTCCAGCCATGGGGTGGCACTCTCAGGGATGCCCCTCTGGGCAGGGAAATGCTTGTTTGATCCAGTCTATGAAGGGAAAAATCAGGCAGAACTCAGAGAGGAGGAGGATTTGTGTGCTTGGCCATTGAGCTGCAGGAGAGCTGGTTTTCTTTGTGGCTTGGGGTGAGTTGCTCCATCTTGCTTCCCCTCTTCATTTTTGCCTCCTCACCTCTTGGGCTCTCTGTAGGGCACTTTGCTGCCTATAAACTCCACTTAATACATTCATGGGCACAACAAAACAGGAAAAAAAAAAAGGACTAATGGTTTAAAATGTTAAATAAATATTGATACAGCTCTCCCACTTCCCAGTGTGGGCTCCTCTGTGCTCCCTCTCCACAGCAAAAGCCATGTGGCATGACCTAGCTCACTCCTTTCAGCCTGGATTCCCCAAGGGGATGCTGACACAAAGTTTGGGGTCCTCTACCCCGTTCAGGTGCCCCCAGATCCTCGTGCTCAAGGGGGGGGTTTGCCACGTGGGAGGGAAAGCTGTTTGCAGAGGTTTGGCACTTTCCTCTGTGTTGTGTCCCAACACCTGAGGCACCGCTCGGTGAATGGACAGTTTAGGGCTGTGCAATCAGCAGTGAAACAGCAGGCAAGGATGCTGTAATGCCAGAAGGTGCCTGGGCACTCACCCAGAGCTGAATGTTTAATTAGAGTCCAAGGAAATGAACTTATTTTTAAAAATCATGTTCAACGCATGGGCTGTTCCCATTTGGAAGCCCTCGGTTGATGCCAAGAACAGCTTGGCAGGGCTGTATTTGCACACCCAGCCTGCCTCCCTGCTTGCTTTGCCCAGGGATGTGTGTGTGGGCAGCTCAGCTCCTCTTCAGGTGCTCTCCTGCTGCCACTGGAAGCTGCACTGAGCAGGGAATGTCTGCAGTGTGTAGGAGCAGCCCAACAACAGCTGAGGAGCAAGGCAAGAGGAGAGAATAAGGCAAGGTAATTCATGGTGAGGGTCTTGCTGAGCCCATCGTGTCCAGGTTGCCTGTCTACCCATCCCACCCCAGCCTGGACCCACCTGCATCCAGTCTTAGGGGCTGACACTGTGGAGAACCTTGCTTTCTGTCACCTGTCTGTAACCCATTACAGTCAGATGTCTACCGTGGCCATTACCTGTCTTAATTTCTCTCCCCATCGATCTCCCTGGCAGCTCCTTTTTAGAGTCAATGAGTTATAGAAAAGTTTGTGTTGGAAGGGACCTTAAAGCCCATCCAGTTCCAAACACTCTGCCATCCACCTCCCACTGGATCAGGAGGCTCAAAGCCCCATCCAACCTGGCCTCGAACACCTCCAGGGATGGGGCAGCCACCACTGCTCTGGTGGCTGGGCCAGGGCCTCCCCACCCTCACAGCAAAATATTTCTTCCTAAGACTTTGTCTCAATCTCCCCTTTTGCAGCTGAAAACCCTTCCCCTTCATCCTGTCCCTGCACTCCCTGATCAAGAGCCCCTCCCCAGCTTTCCTGTAGACCCTCTTTAAGTTGAGTTTCCCAGCCTTTTGCTACAAGCTGTATCCTTCATCAGACTCAGGGCCTCCTGCTGTACCTGTCCCAATCTGAGAGGTTTTGCACCTTGGCAATGCCTCATTCTCTGCATCCATTTTGGAGCCTCATAGAATCGCTTGGTTGGAAAAGATCTTTGCAATCATTGAGTCCAACCATACCTGTCCACTGCTAAACCAGATCCCCAAATGCTTCATCTCCCCATTTTTAAACCCCTCCAAGGATGGTGACTCCAACACCTCCTTGGGCAGCCTCAGCCAGGGCCTGAGAACCCTTTTGGTGAAGAAATTTTTCCTGATGTCTAATCTGACCCTGCCCTCGTGCACCTTGAAGCCCATTTCTTCCCATCCCATCACCTGTCACTTGGGAGAAGAGACCAACATCCACCTCACTACGACCTCCTGTCAGGGAGTTGTAGACAGTGATGAGGTCTTGGTTGGCCAGCTCAGGTTTAAACACAGGTTGACACATTTATAGCTTTGGGGGGAAGCCACTCTGCTGCCTGAGACTCCCAAAGCCCTTTGAAACTCTTATCCCATGTCCTTTTACAGAAGGAGATGGCTCTGGAGGATGACCCAGACAGAGGAATAGTCCAGTTCTTCAGGTTTCCTGGCCATTCTGTGCCAAATGTGTTGACATCTGCATGCCCAGTGGCAGCAGGAGCAGAGCAGGAAGGAGGTTGGAGTGAGGGCTGTGCCTGACGGCATCTCCGCCTCGGCACGGGGGGGCTCAGACAGAACAGCTTAATGAGGGTTTGAAAGAAACATCTTGTAAACTTGGGAGCAAAGAAGCTGCAGTTTGATTCGAACATGTTTGCTTGGCAGGGGCTGCCCGGGCCCCTGCTGCTGCTGCTGCTTTTACTGGTCCTAATTAGGCAGATTTCCATCCTGCCAGTCACAAGCACTTCTCCTGGAGGTGGCTCCACTGGTGAGCACTGGTCAGGCTGGTATCTTGCTGTGGGTGGTGGAAGAGGTGGGGGATAGGTGGAAGTGTCCCCTCCCCATCAGTCCTGACTGGAGATGGCTCATGTCCTGGGGTCTTCCAGGCACCAACCAAACTTCCTGGGATGGAGATGTGGCCCAAATCCAACACAGGGAATGCTTGTCCTTGGTTGGGTGCCCATCTTGGAGCAGAGCACTGGTGGTGTGGATGGAGGGTGCTCCTAGACACCTGGGACCCCTCACTGGCTCCAGTGACTGGGCAGGGACCAGCACCCAGCTTTGCATGGAGCACCCAGTACGGATCACCCTGGGGTTTTGGCAACGATTTGGTTGCTCAGAGCACTTAAACCTTTACAAGATCAGGACTAATCCTGCTCCTGCTGGAGTCTTCCTGCCTGCACTTTCCCTTCCAATGCCACCATCTGCTTCTTTTGAAGCTTGATAACTATTTCCTTCCCTCTGTTGTCTCTCTCTGCCACTCCTCCTCCTGGACAATATCTTGCAACAACCCAAACACTTGCAATAACACCTCTTCCCACCCCAAAAGTGAAAGTGTTTGTTTTTTTCCCCTGGCACAGCTTCCCCTCCATTTCTGGAGATGAGCAGGGGCAGGGAAGGAACCTGTCCTGACCTTCCTGTGCCACATCTGTGCTGAAGCTATTGCAGCTGTTTTCCTGGTGTCTCCACACACCAGCTGTGCACTGGGATCAACTCGCTCTGGTCACCAGGGTAATCAATCTCCTCTGTTTAATGTTTGCTGGGAGACAGGTCCCTCTTAATCTATTATGGTGTCATTAAAAGGGAAAAAATGTTTGCTCCGTAGGGCCTCAAATGGCCTTTTTAAACCACAGTAAAAATGTAATTACTGGCTCACTTAGGAATTTAACCCTTTCTTGATGCTAACATGCACAGGTCTTTTTCCAGAGAAGTGGCAGCAGATCTCTAGAGAGGAGCCCAGTTCAGAAACTGGGTAGGAACAGTCTGGATTTGGCTGCTGTTTAGGTCCTCTGATGTCTTCGTGACTGTTTGGGATGTGCTGCTGCTGTGATGGAGCAGCTGTTTTACAAGATGGTTTGGATCTGCAGGTGAAAATATTGGTATCTAAGACAGCAGTGATCTTGTCCAAAGCTTAGAAATTTCATAGAACAATAGAATGACCTGAGTAAGAAGGGACCCAAAAGGATCATTGAGTTCAACAGGACAACCCCAACATTCACCCCGTGTGGCTGAGGGCGTTGGTCAGATGCTCCTGGAATATTGCCAGGCTGTGATTACTTCCTTGGGAAGCTGTTCCAGGGCTCCACCACCCTCTGGGTGGAGAACTTTTTCCTAATGTCCAACCCAACCCTCCCCTGGCATCTTCCTGCCATTCCCTCACGGATTCCTGAATTTGAATCCCACCCCCTTTGAGATGCTCAGGCTTTCCAGGCTTCATCTGGGCTGAGAACGTCCCCTCCTTGTGCCAGTCCTCCGTGGAGCAGCTCAACCCACACTTGCAGATGGTTTTTGGAGAGGGCCTCCATCCAAGCAGCCGTTATACCTCTCGGGTGCCAGCATCCCCTGCCATATGGGGCGTCCCAGAGCTGCGTGGATGCACGGAGATGGGCCTGAGGATGCACCAGAGGTCCCGGGGGCACTGTTGTCACTGCTGTTGTGCCTCCCTTTGTCACCACGGGGCGGTGTGGGCAACAGCAGGGACAGCTCACAGGGGGGGTTATTCCCACGGCTACGTCAAGCGCTCCAGAAACAGAGGCAGCGTAAGGATGTCATCCAGGCAATTCTCTTTTTAACAACGACTGATGCTCCTAAAGACAGATTGCTCTGCTGAAGTTGATTTCTTGTCTATTTAGACTATGAATTCTGCAGAATAAGGGCTACACCTCCCTCTGCGTGCATCCCGTGGGTGCTCTGAAGGGTGCACCACCTCCCGCTGTAGAAAACACGGTCCAAGCTTCAGCACTGAGCGTGCTCAGCTTGCCAAGGCGATGCTGAAAAGGGAAGAAGAAACACCGTCAACTGGTAAAAGCCAGTATTTTCATTAAGGGGGGAAAGAACCCATAACCCTTTATTCATTCTGTGCGTGCGCTTTAAACCGCAGCAGCAGTCGCACCATCAAGTGGAATTTAATTATCTTACCGGGAAGCCGGGATTGCTCAGTGCGGCTCACAAAGAGAGGCACTTCACACATTCACACGCTGAATGCGGCCGAGGTGAATGGGTTCCCATTAAAACCAGCACGACCCCAGCTGCCCCGCGGTGTCTCGGGGAGCAGCCCGGCCAAGCAGGGCAATTGGTGCCCGGCTTCAATAGGGGCTCCGAAGCCTCGAGAAAAGCTTCTGATGCTTTTGGAGGAGTTTTAATGCTTCTTGTCAATGAGTTTTTCAGCCTTTGTTAAGGTAGAAGGGAAGAGGCTCTAATTTAAAGTGCTGCCTTAAAAACCTTTGGGTGAGAGGCGATGCTGGGAGGTCCCAGTGGCCCAGCCATGTGGAGAACTGAGAGGTCACCTTGCTTGTGTGTAGATTTGATTATCTTAGAGGTCTTTTCCAATTGTTCTATTCTATGACAAGCATCTTGTGGATGCCACAGCCATGGTGAGGAGCTTAAACCTTTATATAGTTTAAAACTTTCCTCAAAGAATCTTCCCATGAGACAATTTATCCAGAAGAATAATTTGGCTTCTGGACCCAAACTCTCAATAGTGGGTGCAGGTGCCTCCACCCTGCTGGTGACTTTGGGCTCAAACTCCTGGTCCCAGCTGGGGCCTTGGCATTTGTCCTCAACCCAGGACAGAGGGACCTGGAATGGAGGGCTTCAGGCAAGATGGTTTTAGCTGAAGGAAACTCTTGTCCCTCTCAAGCTATCACCCTGCTACTGAGCTTTCAGAGCAGATGAGAACCCAATTTTATAACCACCAGCTCCTGCAAAGAGCTCTTGCCATAAAGTGGGTAGCTTTGTGTCTTGGCTGATATTGGAGCTATTCTGTTGTTTTAATCGAAGCAGTTTGGATGCAACTTGTTATTTTTTCTCTGTGGCTCCATGCAGTTAAGAACCATCTTCATGGCAACGGCTCGAGCCTGTCTGAGCACCAGCTGGGGTGTTGAGACCCTGCCCTGTGCCCAGTCAGCAAGCTGTGGGATCTGGTTTTGGCTCTAATTGTGACTGCTTTATAATGAAGTGTTGAAGAGAGACTGACTTTGTAGCACGAGCAGAAGGGGAAAGCCTGGAAGGACAAGGACATGTGCAGAAGCCAGAGGCAGCTTTGGCTGCAGCACTCACCAAGCAGGGATGAGAGGGTTGTGGGCCCCAAGGATGCTGCTCTCTTCTACCCTGCTTCAAGCCATCCCTCCATAGGATGTTTTTAGGTTTCGGAATTAAACATGTGAGGTGATCTATAGCTCTTATTTTTGTTTCAGGCTTCTTCCAAGGTTTTCTAGCTTGCTTTTGCATTCATGAAATAGAATCATAGAATGATTTGAGTTGGAAGTGACCTTAAAGATCAACCAGTTTCAACTCCCCTGCCACGGACAAGGACACCCTCAACTGAATCAAGTTGCTCATCCAGTAGAAAGACATCATTTTATGACAGCTTTTTGCTCTCACCATTACCCACAGGAGTGTGGGAAGCTCAGGCAGAGCCCTGAGTTAAGATGAGCCTTTCAGTGCTTCTGTTTTGACAATCACCCAGGGAAAGCAAACATTTATCTGCTTTACCTTCAGCCCCACGAGGTTGTTCTTGGTGATGTTTGGGCTCCTGCAATGTTGGGGGAGCAGTTGGTCCTCCTGCCCTGTGGAGGAGCAGCAGCACCAAGGAGGAGAGGAGAAAGTTACCTTATTGCTCTTGCTGTTTCTTGGGCTACTCCGTGCTGTTTCTTTATTTCTTGAGGGTTTGTTTCCGTTTCTGTATTTCTGGCTCTTTGTCCAGTCTAATCGAGATGTCCTCCTTAACCTGTGCTAAATGTTTGTGCTGCTGTTGCTGTGAGACAGCCCAGGGGTGGTTTCATTCCATGGCTGGAAGTGCTTTGCACTGATAGCATTTTGCAGATGGCTTTGACCACCCTTCCCTCTGTCTGCCTTGAAGGTGGAAGGGAAGGGCTGTCTGGGCAGCGTGGGAAGCCCAGTGGTGGAAACCAACTGCCCTCCTAAGCACGGCCAGGTGTTTATAAGAGCTGCTGTAGGAAAAAACACGAGGTGCAAGAAGTGGGGAAATGCCTCCTTGGCTCCCTTGGCTTGGCCCAGCTCTTCAAAGGTTGGTACAGAAATGGTGAGGGGGTCTGGAGGGGGCAGGGGAATGAAGGTCCATACCCAGTTGATAATCAACACCTGCAAGCAGGTAGGACCGATGCTGCACCCTTGGGGAGTGGGGCCGAGTTCAGGAGCTGCTTCCTTCACCTTCACCTTCAGAAGGAGCAGGAGGGGGTTGTAATTCTCTTCTGCTTTCAGCTATGGGGGTTGTGTTGGTTGCCTGGAGCAAGATGTCCCAGAGCAACCTGTCAGCCCTGTCTGCACCTGGGGTTGGCTCTGACCTGGGGCTGAAGCAGGGGAGAGCATCCCAAAACACTCCAACACCCTGGAGCTGCTGCCAGCCTACCCCATCCCCCTCACTCCTTGTGCCAGTAAGAGATTTTCTTCACTTCAGAGAAGCTAAAAACTTCTCTCTCCATCCCAAGGGAAGGCAGGAGAGACGGTTTGGATTTATGCTAAACAGCCAATTAGCTGTCACCCGGGTTTGAGCAAAGAGAGCGCCACAGCCCTGCCTCCGTGAGGCTCCGAAGAGAATTGGGGTGGGTGAGGAGCATCACAAAGCCTGGTCTGGCTCCTGCCACGGTCCAAAACAGCCTGGCCAGCACCATCCTGCAGCATGTCACACATGCTCAGCACCCCTTCAGCCAGCTTTTGTTTGATAGGAAAGAGGGAAAACATGTTGGGACAGGGATTATTTTAGACATGGTGGGTCCCCTCCATCCCACCTTGACAAAGCCATGGAGTTTTTTGTGCTGCTGGCTATATTGTTCTTCTTATCTCTCCCTCCTGAGCACCACCCAGGGTTGTTCCCACTCCTTAGCAATGTATTTGATGTAGCTCTGGCAGTGTCTGGGAGGGTTGGGTTGAATCAAATATCCCCATGGCACCTCCATACAGGCATTGTAATCCACCCCAAACACTCCAAAATGCCTTGGTGTAGGTTGTGCACCTCTTCTTTGATTAAGCCTGGAATTACAGAGCTGGAGGTCTGGCTTTCCTGAATCAAAAGGCCAATGCCCAAGGCCAGTGTCCCAGCTTGGTAGCGTCGGCTGTGTGGACACAACCAGGCACAAAACCTGAAGGAAGAGCCATGACTTCATCCTGCCATGTTAATGTCCTTCCCAAAGCCAAAGTCATTCCCAAGAAAGGCATTTCAGCATTCAGGCTCTGTCCATTACAAGCTTGGAGGATGGCTGGTCTTGAAGACCACGGGACATATCCCATGCAGATGCAGCTCCAGCTGTGGATCAAGCTTTAGCACATGGCTTTGCTCTCCTTCTTGGGAGCTGACAGTAGTTGGAGCTCCACCTGTTGTTACACAGTTGGATGGGGATGAAATCCATATGAAACTGTAATTTATGAAACTTCTTGCATGTCTAACCAGAAAACCTGCAGCAATCTGTACTTATTAGCCTTTCCTGATAGCTTAGGGAAGATGAATGCCTCTTGAGGGTGACTGCTGGCTTTTTGGGAAAGGTTTTGCTCTTCAGGTTGAACTTCCATTTGCAATCAATTCTATTCCAGTCCCACCAGTTGCTTTTTTCCCATTCTGGGTCCTGTTTAGCCCCTACTCAGCTGTGGCAGGTGTGGTCTCAGCTCATTGCATCTTGAGGATAGTGCTCTTAGTCAAGCTTCAAGCTCCTCCTCAGACCATATCTCTCCCCCTGCCCAGTTCTTGCTAAACTCCTTCAGAAACATCTCCTTGCCTCTTAGAGTGGGAAAGATATCATAGAATCATAGATTGGTTTGAGTTGGACAGGTCCTCAAAGCCCATCCAATTCCAACCCCGCTGTCACAGGTAGGGACATTTCCCACTGAATCAGGAGGCTCAAGGCCTCATCCCCATGAGGACATATCGAAGCTCTGAGCCTCCTGGCCTTGAGGGATGGCTCTTGTGGTGTTGGTGGGAGCCCCAGCCCCTGGTGTGGATCTGGAGGTGCATTTCCTGCACCCCATCTCAATCCTTCTCCCTTCCTGCAGGGCACACATGCCATCAGCTCTCTGCCTGTCAGCTACACAGCATCCCACAAGCACATCACTCCCCACTGAGAGCACTTAATTATCTTTAATTACCCCTGACTTGTTTTTAATTGTTCCCCAATAACACATCCTGATGAGGGAAGGAGGAGAGTATTCTGTATTGCTGCGACACCCTGAACTTTTCTCCCTTGAGTTCAGAACAGCTTCATTTTTCATGCAAAATTATGTGGGGTTCTGCCTATCCTACCCAGGCAGCAGTTGCTGGAAGCATCTCTGGAATAACTGATTGTTATTCCAGTTCATGGGCAGATCAGGGAATGGGGAGAAGATAGAGATGTACTCATAGACAGAGATATTATAGAATCATTGAGGTTGGAAAAGACCTCTAAGACCATCCAGTCCGACCCTATCTAATATTCCACACCAGGCTGGGGACAGCACTGGGACTCTAACAGGACCTGTCTCTTTTTAGCCCCATCCTGCCCTTCTGGATCCTTGCTCTAGGTCCTTCTGCCCTTCTCTGCAGTTGTGTTTTTTCTCATTTCTTTGCATACCTTGACATAACGGAATGAAATTAAACTGCATCAAATTTCATCTGTCAGGAAGGAAAAAAAATATGGCAAAGTCTGTTAGAGCGTGGAATAATCTTCCAGGAGAAATGGTCAGAGATTTATTACTTCAGTCATTTACATCTGGACTGGACAGAGCTGGCAATGTGTGCTCACAGCCCAGAAACCACCCGTGTCCTGGGCTGCATCCAGAGCAGTGGGACCAGGAGGGCGAGGGAGGGGATTCTGTTCCTCAGCTCCACTCTGGTGAGACCCCACCTGGAGCCCTGTGTCCAGTTCTGGAGTCCTCAGCACAGGAAGGACTTGGAGCTGTTGGAGTGAGTCCAGAGGAGGTCACAGAGGTGATCAAGGTCTGGAGCACCTCCTGTACGAGGACAGGCTGAGAGAGTTGGGGTTGTTCAGCCTGGAGAAGAGAAGGCTGTGGGGAGAACTTAGAGCAGCCTCCCAGGACTGAAAGGGGCTCCAGGAAAGCTGGGGAGGGGCTCTTGATCAGGGAGTGCAGGGACAGGATGAGGGGGAAGGGTTTTGAGCTGAAAAGGAGAGATTGAGATGAGATCTTAGGAAGAAATGTTTTGCTGTGAGGGTGGGGAGGCCCTGGCCCAGGTTTCCCAGAGAAGCTGTGGCTGACCCATCCCTGGGGGTGTTCAAGGCCAGGTTGGATGGGGCTTTGAGCCCCCTGATCCAGTGGGAGGTGTGGATGGCCTTTAAGGTCCCTTCTAGCTGAAACCATTCCATTATTCTATGATTTGGAAGGAGCTCCCCTTTGATCTCTGGGTTTTCTATTGCTCTCCCTCTCCCCTCCAGACACATCTCCTTGGTGCTGCTGTTACTGCTGCTGTGGAGCAAAGTATTTCAGACTTCAGTGCCTGTTGAGCTGGGATAAGACAGCAGGAAGAGATCCCTCCTTGCCAGATGACACTGTTTCCTGATCCAAGAAAGTTTAAAGCAAAGCAAACGTTGGGTGTGTGTTGGAGGAGTTGGGCTCTCTCTGCTCTCCTGCACCATCTCCTTCTGTGCAGACTCCTGCAGGGCCACTCACAGTTTTACCCAGACCAACTGCACCTCCAGCACGGATCCCCATCCCAACTTTGCTTAAACTTAGAGGCACACGAAAGCTGGTGGGAGAGACCCCCTGCCAACTCACCCTGGGCCAGCCTGGAGAGAGGGGAGCAGATATTCCACCAAAGCAGCAGGAAACCCACTTACAGGAAGGCTGATGAGTGCTGATAGCACCTGAAATCAATAGAAGAACCAACAGATCCATTTTGAACAAGCCATCCAGAGCAGGGGAATGCAACATCCAGAGATGAATAAAGCAGCTAAGTGTGCTCTTCAGAGAAGTGACAGAGGAAGCTGCATTAAGGAAAGAGCCGGTACAAGGCCAGTTTGGGCAGGGGAGAGAACTTCCCAGCTCCAAAAAAGGTGGTGAAGCAGAGGTCAGCAAACCTTCTGGAGATATCTAGGCTTAAGATTAAAAAAAACCCCATCAGTATTCTTAGGCAAAAGCTTGTGAGTGCTTGAGAGCTGTGAGGAATGGCTAAAACTTTTAGCAATTTAAAGGTGATGGGAATTATGAGAACACATCTTCTACCAGGGAGCAGTCTTGTGGCTTTGTCCAGCTCGAGCAAGGCACTCGGCAGGTGGGTGCTGGGATGTCTGCTCATGTCTGTCCAGCAAGAACATCTCAGTTCTGATGTAAGTTCGTGGCCCTAGGGCAGGCACCCTTGTTCCTAAATTTTAGGGTGTTCTGGAGCCACATCATTGCCACACCCAATCCTTGGAGTCAAGGACCTCAATGTGTAGGAGGTGAGAGCAGAACATGGAGACAAAAGCCAAGAGCTACAAACTTTGAATAACTGGTTGTTGATTGATGTGGTTTTGAGACAGCAAGGAAATTCTGCTCTCAGCTCCATGCACTCAGCAGCCCTCTGTTATCTCCCTGGTTTTCATGTGTTGGTGTCATCAGCCTCGTAGGAGAGACAGAGCTGATTTGATTAAGAGGCAGTTCATCTCTTAGCTTGCTCTTGGCAGGCTTTGAACAAATCAGGAGCTCAGATTTGGTTCATCTGGCAGTACGAGCACAGAAAATGTTCCCCATCACATGAGACTTCATTTG
The DNA here is from genome assembly GCA_033556795.1 of Tapera naevia. NCBI lineage: Eukaryota > Metazoa > Chordata > Aves > Cuculiformes > Neomorphidae > Tapera > Tapera naevia. The sequence goes on from JAUMJJ010000221.1 coordinate 1,215,957, forward strand.
GTCTTTTTGCCTTTCCTCTTCTTTTTCCATTTGCTTTTCTTTAGTACGGAGTATCTCACTCTTCTTGGGACTGACAGTTAACACAGCGCTTACCCCAACCAGGAGAGAGTCAATTTTCCTTCCAACTCCATTAAAAACTTGTAATAAAACCTGAAAAGGATGTACAATAGAGCTCGTTAGTAGCATTAAATTAATTAGACACGGAAAGATGAGTCTAGGGGGTTTCTTAATGCAGTGTAGTTTTATGGGTTGTTATTGCTGGGCTTTTCTCATTGACCAAGAGAGATGTCCTTCAAGGTGTGCTCCAGAGGGACTGGCACACTGCACCCTGCATTGAAGCTGGGATGCTCATAATGGGTGTTTTATTCTGACACTGCCTAATGAAAATGTGAAGGAGTAGAGCTAGTGGATCTATGAAAGTTAAACAATTACATCTTCTCTTGTGTCTGAAGATGATATCACAGTATCATAAGGTTGGAAAGGACCTCTGAGATCATCAAGTCCAACCTATAACCCAACACTAACACTAACACCAACCCATCATCTAACCCATGGCACTCAGTGCCTCATCCAGTCTCCCCTTAAACCCCTCCAGGATTGGTGACTCCACCCCCTCCCTGGGCAGCCCATTCCAATGGCCAATCACCCTTTCAGTGAAGAACTTTTTCCTAACATCAAGTCTAATGGTGAGTGATTAAAATAAAATTCCTGGTACTGGAAAACAAAAAAATGAGATATTTGTGGGTGTGAGAGAACCCGGTTGGGGAGAAAGCAAGGCAACAGAAGAGAAGAGTTAACATCCTAGAGTATCTGAGGAACCCTAAACCCAGGAGTAAGATGATGATATATCCTGGAAAGCTACCAGAGATGAGTTAAGCAAAAGAACAGCAAGAAAGACACAGCTTTAAGAGAGCTTTGCCAGAGCTCTCCTCAGCAGAGCTGGATGGCACTGTAGCCATCTACACGGGGCAGGGGTGGGTCTGGCCTGCTGACACCTGCTCTGCAGGTTGGTGGCTCGGGTGGTGGCTCCAGCATCAGCCAGTCCTACTGGGAAAAAGCCAAATCACTGCCTCACACATGGTCAGAAACCCGTGGGGGTGGATGAGAAGGCTGTGCTGCTCGGACAGGGAACAGCTCCGTGGGCTGGGGCTGATCTACGCACAGAGGGAATCTCACCCCTCTGCCTGGGACATTCCTGGCACCTTCCCTCGAGATGATCCAATTGCTGCTCCCCCAGCCTGTTGCAGGCAACAGCCATCAACAGAGCTGAGGCAAAGCAGCTGTGTCCCAGTGCTGCAGGTGCCAGGGTGGGGATGCGGGAACGAGGACACCCCCTCCCTTTCTGGCACAGAGAGGAAACCTCTTCTCCAGGCTGAACAACCTCAACTGTCTCAGCCTCTCCTCATAGCAGAGGTGCTCCAGCCCTCAGATGATCCTTGAGGCCTGCTCTGGCCTTGCTGTAACTGCTCCTTGTCCTTCAGACAGATCCAATTGCACCCCCTCCGTGCACATGCCATGGGAACTCCACCAGCTCCTGCCCAAACCTCTTTGGGTTAACCTGGCATGGAAGGGAAGGAGAGGTTACTGCAGAGGAATCACATCAGTTTTATTATTTTATATTCAGAGCATCTGAGAATCCCAAGTACCTAAAGCCAGCAGGAGTCCTTAGCTCACTCAGCCTCTGATGTCCATGGTTTTCTGGCAGGTTGGCAGATGGAGGAGGTCAGTGTGTTGTGACAGAGCTGTCCCTGAAACAGCAACTGCCCTCATCTGCACAGGTGACTTCTGTAGGAGTTTTGTCTGGATGAAACTTCAGGGATATGTGGTTTCTGTATAAAATGGATCTAAAGCTACTGAAGAGCGTACGGAGGAGGGCATGGAGTTGGTGAAGAATTTAGAGGGGAAGCCTTATGAGGAGCAGCTGAAGTCACTTGGTCTGTTCAGCCTGGAGAAGAGGAGACTGAGGGGAGACCTCATCATGGTCTGCAGCTTCCTCACATGAGGAGGAGCAGGAGCTGAGCTCTTCTCTCTGGTGACCAATGACAGGAGCCAAGGGAATGGCAGGAAGGTGTGCCAGGGGAGGGTTGGGTTGGACATTAGGAAAAGGTTCTTCCCCCAGCAGGTGGTGGAGCATTGGAACAGCTCCCCAGGGAAGCAGTCACAGCCTGACAATATTCCAGAAGCCTTTGGCCAACACCCTCAGCCCCACGGTGTGAATGTTGGGGTTGTCCTGTGCAGGGCCAGGAGTTGGACTGGGTGATTCTTATGGGTCCCTCCCAGCTCAGGACGTTCTGTGATCCTGCTCACAGGAATGGACATGGACACAAATGTGTTTGGCCCAGGGTAAGGAAAGCTTGTTCAAACTCTTCTTTTAGCTTCTTTTTTGGGTGATTCTATCTAGGGCAGCCTGAGAAGTCCCAGGTCTCCCCTGTGGCCATGCTGCCAGAGACACTGCACAGCGCGCAGCGGCTGGGACTGACTCCTATCAGCTGCTCCCAGGAGTGGCTGCAAAGACAAATGCAGCTCCAGTGGAGGAAACTGGAGGAAGTAATTTGAAATATCCTTTTGCCACTTATGCTTTATTTTGAGGAGGAGGCAATAACCTTGCATCCCCCCAATGAAATATTGAATTTTAAGGGAGATACAAACACGTACAAATGAAAAATGTCTCTGATCATAAAGAAAGCAGTTACTAAAATTAAAATGGAATGCTGGAGACAGAAGTGTCAGCAGGGGAGGCTGACTGCTTAGGTGACCAGATACATTTATTGTTTTCTTTCCATTAATGCCAGTGGCAATATTAGAGGAGAAAAAATCCAATTGCATGACAACACTTTAGAAGTGAATTAAGTCCAATCCTTGCAGAGAGGTCTCCTTAGCTTTCTCTCTCAGCAGGAATGGAGACTTGAATGGACTCACATCCAAAGTGACAGGGGTAGGGAGACTGGAATTAATTTTGCTGAGCACAAATAATATGGATAATGTCATAATAATCATTAAAAGGACAAGTGAAATTGGTCTGGCCCTTGAAGCAATCAATATGGCCCATTATCCAGTTGAATCGGCATTTGATGGGAATGGCTCATTATTGGATTGGATGTGTCTGTGTTTCACATCATCGACTCATTCAGCACCAGGGGTGTATTAATATCAGGCCACGTGCATTTGCAGGGAGTTTGTGGCAGGTTTGTGTTTGGGAAAGTGTTTGCATGGCTGATCTGAAGGCACTTGTGCTTGAGCATCCTACAGGATTCATTTCAACACTGCTGTCTGCACTGGTGGAGCCTCTGACCAAACCAACCTCATCCAGAGCCTGTTGAAGCTAATGAAAAGCATCCAATGACTCTGGTGGGCTTTGAGCCAGGGCTGATGTGTAGACAAACACACTGCCTGGTGATATAAGCACCATCTGTGGGTATATAAATGCTCCATGTGCTGTCATTGGCCGGGGCAGATGCTCTTGGGAAAGTTCAGGCCTGGCCAGATTGCAGAAAACTTGTTCTGGGTGAATTGCCAGCCTTGTTTTACACCATCAGGTAGCAGGGAGGAGTGTGGAGAAGGCTTTGAAAACATGGAATTTCCTGCATGGATCATTAGGATCCTGCAGCTCTCCATCCCATGACATCTGTGAGGCTGAAAAAGTCACACCCAGATGCATTTGTTTTTGTAAAAACTCCACGTCAGAGCAAGGTTGCAGCATCTGAGGCTGGGGCTGTAAGCCCTGAAACACCCCTCTCCTGTTTGGTTTACCTGAACAAGGACTTGCATCCTTTTGCAGGATCGTGTCTTCTCTCTTCCAATGGGATACCCCAGCCAGAGCTGCAGGGATGACAAAAGAGATGCTGAAACATTTGGCTTTGCTGGTAAATGCTCCCTGGTGAAAGCACCCCGTGCCTTGGTGCCTGTCTCCCATCAGTGGGATGCAGGAACTCTGCCGTGCTGCCTCACCGTGGGGTTGGAACTGGATGGGCTTTAAGGTCCCTTCCAACCCAAACCATTCTATGATTCCATGAATTTGCTGAGCACAGAAGGAGCTCAGTCCCAGCAGGGACAGCAGCTGAGACACCACTCTGACTCAGAGAAGACAAACTTCCCCTAAACTGCAGATCTGGATTTGAAGTGTCATCTTGTTTGGAGCCAGGCTATAGGTTACCTTTTGCCTTGGTCAGATGTCCTGTTAAGAATGTGGTTGCATGAAGTTATCACCTCCTGCTGCCATTTCTGCTGCCTGGGGGGAGTGTCCAGCCCAAGCACGGCTGGGGCTTCACGCTTTTGTGATGAAGTGCTGGAGGATGTAGACTTGGAGCAGACAGAGTCTCATGGGACTGGCTGTAATAGCAAAGCTTGCATCATAGCAACAGTTGGAAAGGCAAGGGTGAAGAGCTCAGACAGGAAGAAATGTTTTGCTGTGAGGGTGGGGAGGCCCTGGCCCAGGTTGCCCAGAGCAGTGGTGGCTGCCCCATCCCTGGAGGTGTTCAAAGCCAGGTTGGATGGGGCTTGGAGCCCCCTGATCCAGTGGGAGGTGTCCCTGCCCATGTCAGGGGCTTGGAACTGGATGGGCTTTGAGGTCCTTTCCAGCCCAAATCATTCTGTGATTCTATGACTTTCTCAACCACTCGAGCTGTGTTTTCAAGGGAGCCCTGACCATCACCACAGCACAGCAATCCTCTGTCGGTCACGAGATGGTTAATTCCCATTTCTCTCAGAGCGCAGAGAAAGCACAGAGGTAAAAAAAAACCCTCAGTGATTTCAGTCAATTAAACTAAAGCCTACTGAGTCTGTTGTTTTTGGATTTTTTTTTTATTTATTTTATTTTATATTTTTGTAAATGAGTCTTCCAGGGTCTTCGAGCACTTACCACGGGGAGTGACAATCACAATCCGCTGCCTCGCCTCTCCCCATGCTGCCTCTCCACAGGAGCTCAAGAAATCTTAACATCCCATCAAAAGCTAATTACATTCTGACACACCAATTGGAGACATCGAGAGATGGGAAGGGGGTGTGTGGTGTGGTGGAGAGCAGCTTACATAATGGTTTTAAAATTACATGGAGCCTGCTGAATATTTGGTGCTATGAAGCACCAATAGTTCAGAGCAGCAAAGGGAGAAGGGTGATGGGAAGGAGTTGTAACAGGGTTTGTACTGAATCCCACTCCAAGTTGTGGGTGCAAAGCCCGATCCTGCATCTTCTCTTTCCTGTCAAGCACTGCAAAAGATTCCCCCAGCCTTTTCCTTCTTGGGTTTATTTCTACCTGGGGGATCAAGGCATCAGTAGAGCAAAGGGTGTGGTTGTTGTCTCCTTGTCCTTTGGGAATCCCCATCCAGGTCCCAGTAAACGGAGACAACCCCTGTCCTGTCTGCAAGCCCAGAAGGAGAGAGGGGAGAGCTGAGGGCAAGGTGAGGAGTACCTGGGGAACTGGGGACAAGGATCACAGAATCATGGAATGGTTTGGGTTGGAAGGGACAAGTTCCAAACCCCCTGCCATGGGCACGGACACCTCCCACTGGATCAGGGGGCTCAAAGCCCCATCCAACCTGGCCTGGAACACCTCCAGGGATGGGGCAGCCACCACTTCCCTGGGCAACCTGGGCCAGGGCCTTCCCACCCTCACAGCAAAATATTTCTTCCTAAGATCTCACCTCAATCTCCCCTCTTCCAGCTCAAAACTATTCTCCTTCATCCTGTCCCTGCACATCTTGACCATGAGCCCCTCCCCAGCTTTCCTGGAGCCCCTTTCAGTGCTGGGAGGCTGCTCTAAGGTCTTCCTGGAGCCTTCTCTTCTCCAGGCTGAACAACCCCAACTCTCTCAGCCTCTCCTCATGTGGGAGGTGCTCCAGCCCTTGGATCATCTCTGTGGCCTCCTCTGGACTTGTTCCAACAGCTCCATGTCCTTCCTGTGCTGAGGACTCCAGACCTGAATGCAGGGCTCCAGGTAAGGATCCATCCAGGGCTTCAGGTGAGGAGCCATCCAGGGCTCTTCACTGCAAAGCTGCAAATGGGCAAGGACTAGAAGAGACTTTTTGGGAAGTCCTCCTACATAGTCATCCCCTTCTTGTGCCCCTTCTGCCGGCAGCTCCTGAGGGCAGGACAGCAGTTGAGATGCCATGGGTGCTCTTGAGCCTGGAGGTTGTAGCAGTGAAATGGAGGAAGATTGAATTGCCTTGGACTTCTCTCACCTTTTTCTGGCCTGCAGCACTATGACCCCAGCCAGTTTCAGCCCTAAAACCTGCTGAGGGGTGACAGACTCCCACCAGCTGGAGAGTTTGCACCTCAGCAGCTCTCACAAGCCCGTGAAGAAAGTGAGACTTAAGGAAGTCTCTGAAAACAGGATTTGGCTCCTTGTCCTCAAACTAGTGGAGAACCTGCATTTTTGGCTCTCAAGGACGTGCCTTACTGCATGGACACCCACCGTGCCACGGGAGAGCAGCAGTGCATGGCAGAGAGGGCTTAGGGGCTGCACCCCTTCCTGGAGAAGGCTCTGTTTGCCGAGTCGAGTCGCCCAGCTGCCCTAGGACCAGTGTAATTCTTTCTTAATGACATTGGCTGAGCACAGGAGCATGGCAGGAGGGCTGTGGCTGACCAGGCAGCAAATTAACTGGAATTTCATTAAGTAATAATTTATATGATGCCTATGTATCTTGGCAAGACACCTTCATTAATAGAAGATGCCCTCTGTCCACTGACTATTTACATTACTGCTTTCCCAGGGACCCCATGTGATGCTTCCCTTTTAGTGACCTTCATAAAGACAGAAAAATGCTCCTCATTTCCCTTGATTTTTATAATGAATTTTGCTCCCTCCTGCTTTGCAAATGTTTATTCCTCTGGATTTAAAACATTAAAATACTTAGTATTTAAGTATTTATATAAGTAAGGGTCTTAAATTTCCCTCTACACTGATGTAAATCGGGATTCACTCCCTGGGTGTGACTTGCTTTAAAAAAGCTGCTGGTAAGTCCAAAAAAGTTGTTCACAGGCCCCTGTATCTTGGGTTTGGTGGCTCCAGGCTGCAGGAGAAGAGCTTGGTGTTGGTGGGTAAGTGCCAGGACGTGTGTGTGAATGCCAGCCAGGAGCAATGGGCAACATCTCAGCTTCTTGTGTGAAAGCCTTCAGAGATGCCTCCAGGTGCCACTGCTGCTTTGCTACCTCTCCATCTTTCCATGTGGCTTCACTCTGGGCAGCACAAGGCACAGCAGGATGTCACTGTCCTCAGGCTCTAGAGAGGACAACCACCCTCGTGTCACTTTGGCATGTTGTCCCCACACTCTCTGGTGCTTTACTTCCGCTGTCAGCCAGCCTGTGGGATGTTTTTGCAGTCATATCTGTCCTCCTGTGGGGACAGTGGCAGCAGCACAGAGACCTGCTGGCTCCTCAGGATGCTTGAGATTAAGCTTCTTTGAGGATTTTCTTAGCTGAAGAAAACAAAAGCTCATTAAATCCATCTCCGAGCTCCAGCGACACAGAGAGGTGACATCAGAGATGTGACTCACAAAACACCAGCAGAAAAGCAGCAGCCAGGAGGGCAGGTTGGTGCTTTTATTTGCCAGGAGAGGAGAAAGAGGCCACCTTGCAGCCCTGAGTGGGTGTCTGGAGGCAGGAGCTGTACCTGTCTCCTCCTCCATGGTGCTCTGCACCCACTCAGCCTGGGGAAAGCTCTGCTGGAGCTGTGGGAACTGGTGGGGCCCCACACGGAGCCTCCTGCCATGGGGCTGGGAGCCCATCTGGCCACTGTGTTTTCATTGCACTGTGACCACAGCAAGCTCGGGTTCATCTCCAGGTGCCAAAGCTTCCCAGACCTGCTGCCAACCCTCCTCCTGTGCATAGCAGGGATGGCACTGCCAGCTCTGGGTGTTGGTAGCGGTTCCTTCTCTTACCCAAGGGAAGAGGCCAGCCCAGCCTGGAGAGACCTTCCTGGCCATGAAAGTTCACAGCTTTACAGCCCTTATGGCATACTTATTATGGCATACTTCCTGTGCCCATGGACAGTATAAACGAAGACCTTCAGCATCCTGGGGACCCCTATGTTGCCTGGTCATTGCTGCCTCCACAGTGGCTCATTTCTAGGCCAGGGCTAAACTCACAGGCACTTCTTGGTGGTTTCCCTGTTGTGCATCAGACAGGGGCACCAATTGTACCCAAACCTGGCTCAGAATTCATCAGCTGTCACTAGTGAAGGGTAAAACCTCCACTGAGTGACAGGCAGGGCCAAGCTGTTCCCCTTCCCACCTTCCCCCTGTGACCGATTCGCAGCGCAGTACCAGTGAGTGGAGCATTTCCATTTCCTGGTGCTCGAGGGCTGCAATGAAAGCCTCTCCTGGAGAGAAAAGGGTGCTCCAGAGCAGCACAGCCTCAGCCATGCCAACTGGCACACGTCAGGGGAATGAAGGCTGCAGAGCCAGCAGAGCTGTGGCACCAGAGTGCGCTAGGGCCTCGCCTGTCTTGATCTGCACCACCAGAATGACCCTCCTGGAGGACCATGTCTTTGAGGGATGAGGTGTCTCAGCCCCATTGCCCTGAAGGATGCATCTCCCTACTTTGAACACTTCTTTTTAATTAAAGCTGTGAGGAGCAAGAGTATGAGGTTGAGTGGGGGAAGCAGCAAAATTTGACTCATGGTCTCCGTTTCAGAGGATGATGGTGAAGAGCCAGGGCTGGGAAGGTTTCAGTCCAGGTCATGTCTGATCTTCCTTGCTTTTTTAGCCTTTACAAAGTACGTCATCCTGTGCAACTTGAATTAAAAGATACCATGATGACTGATCGTGGTAGCTGGGCACTGCCTGCACAAGCATCCCCACGTCAGCTCAGGGCTTGGGGAAATGCCCAGCCTGGTGAGACTGAGCTGTTCTGTTCCAGGGGTGCCCAGCACTGCTTCCAGGCTGGTATTTGCTGGTTAAACAAAAAATTAAATTATGGCTCAGCCTGGCCTTTTGGAGTAGTATTAACTGCACCCAAAGGAGAACAGGGCCTTTGTCTTGGGTTTAGTATGATCAGTGTCTACATTTATTCATCTCATGCACTTGATGGGTCACTGGCTCTGTCCTGGTGCACTCTTTGCTCTTCTTGCAGCATCAGTTGCTTTTAATTCTGTAACATCAACAAAAGGAAAAGATTAAACCAAATCTGAAACCCAGCAATGCATAAACCAACTGTTTTCTTGAGCAGCAGGAGAGCATGATATGGACCTAATCCAGGGCCCTTTAATGACTCTGAAAGGGTCCTCATGGGGATTGGGCTGTCCTGGGTCCCAGCCTGAGTCCCCCATAATAAAACCCTTTCTGCCTCCACCATTCTCTGCCACACAGAGGGAGCTGGTGGGTGCTTCTCAGGCATAGGGTGGTTGAGTTTGTTTGGTCCTGCTCTCGCAAGATGCTCGTCTGCATCCTCCTCCACCCCCTCATAGACAGAGGGGCTCCTGCAGAGTGGATGAGGAGACAAACACTGACCTTCTAATCTTAAACAAGTGGAGACAGTCTGAAGAGGGGGTAAAGAAATGGATAGAAGACCACGTAGGGGGATGGGTGGGTGGGTGGAGTCTGGTGGTGGGAGTAATGGCCAGTAATGCATTGAGGTAGTTGGGAAGGAGATGATGGTGGTGCCAGAACACTGGTCTTGCACTTGTGAACGATTCTTCTGTGTTCCCTGGTCTGGGTGCATGATCTGGGGGGGGTTTAATGCCAGGGAGATGATGTGGGAGCTGGCTGGTCTCCCTTGCAGGTCCTTGCTGCTCATGCAGCCCCAAGGAGCTCGCTGCCAGCAGCCTGGGTGCCAAGTGGCTTTTTCATCTGCTGACAGTGATCCCAGAAGCATGTGGCACTTTCTCCTGGGCTCTGCAGGAGGGGCCTGGGCACATGCCATGCTCATTTACATTCTCCAGCTAATTAAAAGAGCCAGGGTTTCTTTGTAGTGTGCAAAGCTCTGGAAGTTTTCCAGGGTCCCCAGTCAGATCAGCGGCCCAGGGAGGGGACACAACGCTGCTACAGGGTGGTCGTGGACAGGACAAAAGAGCAGAGCTTGGTTGGTGCCTGTGGCAGAACATAAACTGCAAACAACCACCCTCCTGCTCTGCCTCTGAGCAAGATTGATTCATTTGGCTGTGGCAGAGAGGCTCTCCCTACCTGTCTCCTCTCTCCCCAAGTCTGTGTGCCTGGAATATTGATGGAGACCATCATTTCTCTCTCTGGATGCTGAGAGCCAGCTGACAGGATTTGCAAACACATCAAGCGAGTCCTGGAGGCACACAAGTATCTCCTGCCCCAAACCAGGAAGATTTGTCCTCTGGGGTTGGGTGGAGAGGGTGAGAGATGTGTTTTTCCTGCTTTCTCACAGCAGAAGGGCTCTATCACAGCACACATCAAACCTGCAGCTCTGATGGGAACGTTGCCTGCAGACGGTGCTGGAAGTGCAGAGGTTGGGGAACGAGCAGTGAGCCTGGGGGCTGCTCCTGGTGTCACGTTGAGCACCAGTTTATGGTCTGTCTGCATCATAGACTGCAATCTGCTGTTGAGATATTGCCTTTTGGCAGCAGAATGACCACACTGGCATGGTGCTGTGGCCAGGTTAAGGAGCCCTATGTGTAACAAGCCCACAGCTCTCTGCCAGCACTGGTGGTGGCTTCTCTTTTTGGCTGTAGCTCTGGTGACCACACAGAGCAGCACAGTGTAGGTCCTGCTGCTTTGAAAGGGCTTTACCCATCCTCAGTGTCAACAGGGGTGAGATGTCAAAACATCTGGGCTTTATCTCTCTGTACCTAAGCTTTCCTGTCTGTCCCTGAGTTCCCACCATCACGTCCCCTGCCCCAAATGAGGAAAACAGGTCCTACTCATTATTTTATTGAAAAGAGACAAGATCACTCCCTCCCTCCCCCAAAAAAGCCCAACAAAAAAAAACCCAACTAAGAAATCAGCCACCTGTGTTTTTCCAGGCAGCAGTTTGATCCCAGATGATGCCTCAACTCTGCTACACTCCAGGCTCTGGGGGTAGCCTGTGCTAAAACAGAAGAGCACAGCTGGGCTGTTTGGGACTAAACATAGTGGTTTAAGTTGAATTTCCTTCTCTCTTTCTGTCTTTGAGGTTTGTATTTGTGTGGCTTAAGCATAAAGGAGTAGATATCACTTCATGATCAATGAGATGACAGGGGACTTGGACCTGAGTTGGGACTGCCCAAGTGGGAAGAAAAAGCTGCTCTGTGCCAGAAATAAAGTCATTCTGAAGAACAGGGATGCAACTTTTAAGGAGGGTGAGATTGAAACTATAAACCCATGGATGTGTCCTGATCTTTGCTAAAGAGTAGGATGACCAGATTTAGATGTTGGCTGTGGGGTCTGCCTGCTTCTGCAGCACCACTGGTGGAGCTGGAGCTGAAGGAAAGGTGTCCCTTGTGGGATGTTTTCTCTGCTACGGAAGCAGAGGATCTCTTGCATCTAAAGGGAACAGGTTACAAATTGCCAGCAACGTTTGTGCAGCCCTGCTGCAAGGCAGTGGAGGGGGTGGAAGGGAGGCACCAAAGGAAGGGATTAAAGAGAAAAGTGTCTGAAGATTTCAGCTGCACAGGAAACTCTTTGCAGCTTGCTCAGGCAATTATCTGAGGCACCGCAGAATTCAGGCTTTCTGGTCTGCAATTGGGATTCCTTGGAGTGAAATTCTCTCAGTGATTGGAGAACTTCTAACTGGAGGGTTTTAGCAGTACAGAAAGATCCCGATTCTTGCAGAAATCAGGTTTGTGTTCATGAAACACTGTCACTAGTTGGGAAATTATTTGGTCGACACTGTAAAGAGATAGGTCTGGGAGGCAATGTGTGCTCACAGCCCAGAAAGCCAGCCATAGCCTGGGCTGCAGAGGGACCAGCAGGGTGAGGGAGGAGATTCTACCCCTGTCTTCTGGAGTCCTCAGCACAGGAAGGACCTGGAGTTGTTGGAGCGACTCCAGAGGAGGCCACGGAGATGATCCAAGGGCTGGAGAACCTCCTGTACGAGGACAGGCTGAGAGAGTTGGGGTTGTTCAGCCTGGAGAAGAGAAGCCTTTCCCTTAGAGCAGCCTCCCAGGACTGAAAGGAGCTCCAGGAAAGCTGGGGAGGGGCTCTTGATCAGGGAGTGCAGGGATAGGATGAGGGGGAAGGGTTTTCATCTCAAAGAGGGGAGATTGAGATGAGATCTTAGGAAGAAATGTTCTGCTGTGAGGGTAGGGAAGCCCTGACCCATGTTGCCCAGAGCAGTGGTGGCTGCCCCATCCCTGGAGATGTTCAAGGCCAGGTTGGATGGGGCTTGGAGCCCCCTGATCCAGTGGGAGGTGTCCCTGCCCATGGCAGGGGGGTGGGACTGAATGGGCTTTGAAATCCCTTCCAACCCAACCCATTCTATGATTCTACGTGGGGAAAGCAGGTGCTGAATCAGAGAAATGACCAAAGAAGTTCTTCTCCCCAAGGCAGAACTGGAAACAGGGCTACAACATTTACATTTTGCCACTGATCTAAAACATTTCAAAGAACAGAGATCCCCAGATCTGCGGTTTTTTTATTGTCATGAAGGCTGGTTGCCCTGCCCAACACAGGCTGATTTTTCATGAGAAGATGAAGGGGAAAACTGCAAGCAATCCTCTCCCTCCAGGTTCTGTGTTGCAAATTACTGATGATCAGCAGAGAAACTTTTGCAGCAGAATTGATGATGTTGTGAGGCTCGGAACTGGAACCCTACCAGTGATTTTGGAGAGAGCTGGAAATTGCTTATGATCTCATGGTGTCAGGTGTCTCATTTACAATAAATAAACACAGAAAATACACCCCAGACAATTGCTGTCAGATAGAGAGTCATCAGCCAGAGAGCTCCCTCGGAATTTGGTATTTTAGGTCAGGCAGCTTTAACTTATTGGAAACTGCAGGCAGATAAATATCAAGGACTTTCTGAGTCAGAGCTGCCGTAAACTGGAGACATTCAGTTGTTCATATGGGGTTTGGGTCAGTCTGTAAATGAATAAATGAAGTGCCAGAGTGAGAAAAGGCCACTTTCAAAATTTCCCATGAAATTAAAAAGCCAACCTTCAGTTGTTTTCTTTCCCTTCCCATGAATATCAAAGGCAGGTGAGCCTGGCGCTGGGTTCAGAGAACCCATACGGCAATGTCAGGAGTGTTCCTGGAAAGGGCAAGGCTCATTTGCAGCTGTTGAAATGGAAATGTGGAAACCCTGCTTTGCTCCCGTTTGTCCTGCAGGGCTGGAGATGACACACGCTGGCTGAAGTGCTGCTGGAAGCGCCGATGCTCTGTATCATCGCATCTCAGCGATTTCAACCCCTGTTTAATTCATAAATGTAAGTATTTAACGTGGAAAACCTGATTTGCACAACCTCCACTCATCTAACTGAAGAGAAAAAGGCATCATCCAGGCTCTGGGCTCTGCCAGAGCTCCTCAAAACCCAGAGACTAAATCCTTGTGATGAAAGGCTTGCAGACGGCCCCGTCGCCTCCGAACCAAAGCTCCTGCTGATGCCGCTGACGTCAGCACCGACGTCCCCAGCAGAGAATTTGCTCCCCAGAATTATTCCAAGCAATTGTTTAGTGAATAATTCTGGGTTAATGAAAATGCAGAGGGGAGGAATTGGGAAGTTGTTCGCTGTCACTTCACAAAAGAGGAGAAATGGAGGGATTTATCATGTCAATGGTTTGCCTATGAATTATTCACTCACTTCAGCATTAAAAAAAAAATAATCCTCTCCCCCCAAGCCCTTGCCCCATCCAAGCTGAGGGTCTCTGGCTTTGTTGTAACGTGTTTTTGATGCCCCCCCAGCAGCTCCCACATGTTGAATTAGACATTGCACACAAGAGTCCCTCTGCTTGAGGGGAGGCCGTCCCCGAAGCAGTGAGGGGAAGTAAAACAGCAGTGCTAAATCCAGGAACGTTGCCAGAGAAGCTATAAACAAGGGGAAAGGCTATTAACAGCATATAACCTGATGCTGTTGTACCAATAATGGGAGGAGACCATGCCTCAGCAAGGGACATTACAGCAGCATTTTACTGTCTCCCTGCTCCTAAGCATCCATTTGGCAGCAGGAAGGGAAATGCCTTTGAAAAGGGGTTGAGGGAGGGAGATGGAAGAAATGTGCTGTTGTGGAAGGTGGAAGGTGAAGGAGGTTGGGGTGGGAAAGGACGAAGGGGTGGTTTTGGCTGACTCAGGTGCAAAACCTTAATCAGGGCAGAGATGAGTTGAGGCTATGGACCAGTCTCTTTGGGAAGGGGAAAGGGCAGCACCATCCCTGATGCACATCAGTGTTGAACCTGCAGTGAACTGTGTTAGATTACTGGGGTCAGTTCTGGGTCCCTCACTCCAAGAAAGACATCGGGGTGTTGGAGAGCATCCAGAGAAGGGTGACGAGGCTGGGGAAGGGGCTGGAGAACAAGTCCTACGAGGAGGGGCTGAGGAAACTGAGGTTGTTTAGTCTGGGGAAGAGGAGGCTGAGGGAAGACCTCATCACTCTCTACAACTGCCTGAAAGGAGGCTGTGGCAGAGCCAGTGTTGATCTCTTCTCTCAAGTGACAGGGGATGGGACAAGGGGAAATGGCCATGAGTTGTGTCAGAGGAGGTTCAGACTGGATATCAGGAAGAATTTCTTTACCAAAAGGGTTCTCAGACACTGGAACAGCTGCCCAGGGATGGGGCTGAGTCGCCATCCCTGGAGGTGTTTAAAAAACAGACAGATGAGTTTTTGAGGGACAGGGTTTAGCAGATGATGGGTGCAGTTGGACTCGATGATCTCCAAGGTCTTTTCCAACCAGAAGATTCTAGGATTTATGATTAACCATGTTCATCTTGCTTGGAGATGGGTGAGCTGAGAGCCTGAGGCACTTTGCTCTCAAACTGGGGCTGGCAAAGTATGCAGGGAGTGGGTAAATGGCCAGAAGGAGCACATGTTAATTTTTCTTATGCTGCTATTGAAATCTGCGTTGATTTAGCTAAAGATGCTTTTTAAAACCTCATTAAAGTTGCCATGGTAAGAAATGTCCACACAAAGGCTTTCAGGTTGTTCGCTGAATTGGTTTGGAACCTCACCTAGAAAGTGATATAATTTACTGGAAGAGGCAGGATCTTACTCTCATTTTCATAAAATAATAGGGCTAAAATTGAGTCAATTTTGAAGAAGCTAAGCTTTTAATGCTGAGTTTTCACTAAAGACACATATTTTAGACTAAGAAATAAGACTGGAAAAAAAAAAGTCCTCACCAAAAGTGGGTTATCATCTATCACCTGCATTGCATTTATTCTCTCATGTCTTCTCAGGGCTAGGTTCTGTACAAGCATGGAGTGAGAAGCAGCTCCTGCCTCACAGCCCATATAGAGGAAAATCAAATGAGTGCAAAGGGACAGGACCAAGGAATGGCTCTGACAATATTTTTACAGTGCTTTTCATTTTTTCATCGAGCCCTGGCTGTGGAGGAGATATTTCCTTGCATGAAAAGCAGAGGTAGAGCCAGTGCTGGGATTCCTCCTGCTGAGTAAGTAAAGAGAAACACAAATCGCACCCATCATTAATTCAGAGAGCAGGGGAGTGCTGGGTGTTGTTTTTGTAAGTACAACAGCCTCTCCTGTGTGGTAACAAATTGTGGGAGAGGTGTTGTATTTCCTCTCAGTGACTCTGGCTGGATAAGTCAGTTCACAGTGGGGGAAAACATTTCCAAGGATGTGGTGCTTGTAAGCAGTTATTGATCTTAGGAGATGCTGCAGAAAACATGTTTTCTGAGGTTCATTCATTTCTCATTTCTCTTTTGATGTTGCCCTGTGTGCCCCATGGTTCACTGGGAGGACCCTGTGTGTGGGAAATAAACACTGGGAAGACAGGTTTCATTAGGGCTCTTGTCCTGGGGGAGCCAATTGAGGAGGCTCAGTTTGGTGGTCCCCGGGCTGGCAAAGTTTATCCTTTCTGGTTAAGACCTAAGGTGAAAGGATTCATTCCAGCTGAGTGTGTGTTAGCAGGGCCAGGAATGGAGGATGCTGACAGGGAGGTGCATGGACCAGTTTTCCAGTCACAATCTGTGCTTAAATGAGCAGAAATCAGTTTTGAAGGCTCTGCCCAGACAAGAGGAAAGGTTGTTTGTCCACGTCCCCATTGGCTCTATCCTATTTAGCAGCACCCAGGTGTCAACATCCAGAATTACCACTCTGGAAAACAAAACACACAGTGCCTGGTTTTCAAGAACCTTTTGCTGAGTTGCTTCAGTCAACGGGTTGACCTCAGGGTTGGGTAGGAGCTGCTGGGGTCAAGCCTGGGAGGTCTCTCCCATTAACCAGCACCGTGGGGCAGGGCAGGAATGGCAGAAATGTGCAAAGCAAAGCAGCTGAGCCCATAAAGTCAAGGCTGCCCTTGATGAGGACTGGACAGGGACAGAGCACAGCAGCTGAGCCAACACTGCCTTGTACTGAGCTTTCATGGTACGTCTTCTCTCCACGGGTGAGGAAAGGTCGATGCTCTTCAATTAGATCTGTCTCTGGAGACAGCTTGCTTTGCTCCCATTCTGCTTGATTCAGTTTTGCCACCACAACAGAAAGTGAGGAAAAACAACAAGTTCAGCTCAGTCTGCGTGACACAGGTTCAGTGTGATGGTCTTCGTGGGAATTTTGATGCAACCAAGAGCAGTGGTTGCCAAACTGATCCTCTCCAGGGTGCTGACAGACCCTGACTTCGCAGCAGAGGGTCACCTTCTGCTCCCAGGATCACTGGGGAGCATGTCCTTTGCTAGGAGAACATTCTCTGTGTTTGCACTAGACACAACCATGAGATGAACATAGAAGGTCACTGTTGTGCATCAAAATTTCCCTACTCCTTGGAACCCTGTGGGAATTTTGCCCCTGGGACAGGACTTCAGGATGTACATTCATACACAACTTTGCTGTTTTTCAAAAAGATGCTGTAATACAGCCAGAGAGAGCAAGAAGGGGATTCTGGAAGGAAAACCACTTCACCCCTACCCCTTAAATGCAGTTTTCCGCTTTGAAGGATGGGCTAAGAGGAAAACAGGCGAGACCACACAGGCCTCCACACGTTTGGAAGGTCTTTTGGGGTGCCACTGCTGTGTAGTGTAGGTATCCACATCCACACAGCTGCTTCTGATGGGGCATTTGGGTTTTTTACATGAGGAAAGAGGGACTTAGAGCTCTGCCAGTGAAAGGGGCAGGGAAATGGTGTGCTTGGATTTCACTGTGCTGGGAGAAGGCTTAGGGGAGACCTCATTGCTCTCTATAACTACCTAAAAGGAGGCTGTAGGCAGGGTGGGGTTGGTCTCTTCTCTCAGGCGACCAGTGACAGAACAAGAGGACGTGGTCTCAAGCTTCGTCAGGGGAGGTTTAGGCTTGATATTAGGAAAAAAATCTTCACTGAAAGGGAGAATAAGCTGCCCAGGGAGGTAGTGGAATCATCGTCCCTGGAGGTGTTTAAAAACAGATTGGATGAGGCACTGAGTGCCATGGCTTAGAGTAGGTGTTGGAGTTGGGTCATAGGTTGGACTAGATGATCTCAGAGGTCTTTTCCAACCTTGTGTTACTGTGAGCTGAGCTGGAAAGGGTGGGCTTTGTGCAGGCAGATGTGTTAAAAGGAAAGTGAATTCTGTTGTGTAATAATAAATAATATAATCAAGTGTATGGGGTGCTTGTGTGTGCCTGGAGAGAGCTTACAAGGTGGGAAATAACACCACGCATCATCAGTTTGGGGATAAGCTGGACATCTGGGGTGAATGTGTATCAGGATTCATGAGTTTGGACCACACAGGGGAGGGGTTAAATGGGGAGAAGTGCACAATGAGGAATAGAAGGCTGAAGGCTGAGCTGGTTTTCCTGGGAACCCCTGTTCTATCCCATCGTTTCACCCCAGCAGCCAGCACAGTCTTTTATCAGTCCCATTAAAGCCAGTTGTCTGTGCAGGGATTGATTTCAGAGGAGAGCAAAGTAAATTCGTTTCCAAAATTAAAGACTCTGACTACATAAAACAGTCTCTGTCTCTCTCTCACACCCCTCTGGATAGGTGAGCCTGAGTATTTCACACTCAGTAAGGAAGCCCTCACTGCCATTACAGTGGGGATGGAGCCTGTACTTCCCCTGCATGTAGATTCAAGGATAAAACGACAGATGTCTTTCATTAAACATCACCAGAATGAGCTGTTCAGGAGGCAATATGTATTCAGATGCTATCAATATTTCATAAAGCAGTAATAGATGTTATCATAGATCCTCTGTCCAATATTTATTGCACTATAATCACTGATACATTGCAGCAGAGCTCTCCATCCCCCCCCCCCCCCCCCCCTTGCCTGGTCCCCCCTAAGATGTGCACCCAGGTACACAGGATTGAAATGAAGTGCAAACCTAGTGCCACAATAAATTTGAAAGAGTTTGAAGTTGTTTGTTACTTCAGGCACTTTCAGGCCTGATGATAATGAAACAAATCTGTTTGCAGAAGGCGCTTTTATGGAAGGGTTTCAAAGTGAGTTGGCTCGGTGTAAATCTCTGGGTTGAGGCCATTAGAAAGCATTTAGGCTGCAGCGAGGCAGCAGGCTGTGTCTCCAAGTCTGTGGGTGTTGGAAAGCAAAGGCCTAAATTTAGCAGCATGGAAAATATGAATCCTTTGGGAGTCTGCTGCTAGGTCAGCACAGGTAGGAGAGAACTGAATATGGCCAGAGCTGGACACTCCCCAACCTCCCCAGTATCCTGCTGAGCTTCCTGAGCAGCTGTGGGGAGCTGTGGAGGGAAAGGGTTGCACCTGAAAGATTTATAGTTGGGACTTTCAAAGGACCCTAATGGATGGAATTTTGTAGCTGGTGTTGCTCGGGAGGTCAGAACCCTGGTTGGGACAATCCTTTCTGCCCTCCAAGCCCACTGGTGTCTAGGGGAGGCCGTCTGTTACCCTCTACTACTTAAATTGCTCAAACTTCTAAAAAGCATCTGGTTTTGTATCACAGGGCATCCGGACAGAGAGAGCAGAGCCATCCAAAATCAACGTTGTGCACATTAAACAAACATGGTTTGTAACTGGTTTCCAGAAAGGAAATGCCACATCAAACAGCTTGGTTTCTCATGGAGACCCTAATGGGTTGGTCTTGACCTTATCCTTTTTGATGTCCCAAGCAACGAGCCAGGGGTGAAAAAGAGAAGAATCTGTTAAATCTTCATTGATAAATGTTGAAAGTGACACAAAGACTGGGGAAGAAAAGCAGCCCTTACAAAGCCCCAGTTAATGAAATAGAGCCTGGGTCAAGTAAACGTGCTGTTTTGGTACGGTCAGATATCAGACATTTCATCTCACTGAACTGAGGCCAACTAAACATTACGTACGTGGGGTCCACTTCTAGCCTTAGGGGGGATGGAGGCATGAGTAATTAATTGGACATCAGATACCCCTTAGAGTGGGATCAATCACCTCCAGACAGTGCCCACGTCTGCCTATTGACAATGGAGACAACTTAGATGAGTGGTTAGCTTGAAAAATGTAACTTCTAGATGGCTAAAGCTGGGGGAGAAAGCTGAGCTGTGGAGCCAGGGAATGTAGAAATTACAGGATGACTCAGGAAAGCCCTGAGGAGGTAGCAGGTCACTGATGAACAACCTGTGATCATCTGGTCAGTTTTGCAAAGCAAGGTTATGTTACTCCTGGACTTGGCACGATACCTGCAGTTCAAAAAGGGTGTGGAAATACTCGAGGAGATTCAAAGAAGAGCCAGAAAAAGACTAATTAATAGGAAATCACACCTTTCTGAGAGAAAATCAAAGAGTGTGATCTGCTTAATTTAGCAAAGAGAGGGTAATAGCTGGCTGATGGCACCATTATGTCTGCAGGGAGGTCATTTTGGAGAGCAAGGGAAAGCTGCAAGGGCATCCTTGGCTGCTCAAGCATCCATGGCTGGACAGCTTTGCCAGGACAGCTCAGCCCAGCCCAGCCCAACCCAGGAGCAGGGTGGTGTTTTATAACAGTGAAGGAAACAATTTGGTGATATTGCTGGATTCCTCATCACTGGATGTTTTGGAAGCAATTAACTCAAACCCATCCTTCACTCAAGGTTACACGATGCATCCTACTGGGTTTCTCACGGGAGCTAAACAGGGTCGTGAACTGTAGAAAATGCCTAAAAAAACACCTACTTTACCGAAATTTTATCATCTCTTCAGGCCCATGGGGCCCTGAGGGGAAGCACACCATAAGGAATGTGCATATGGGTGTGCAGAGGGAGGGATGGTTTTTTAGGATGTGTGAAAAATATTTGCCTAAAGGCTCACAGCAGACTGGGAATTTGGAGCATAAGTGAGATAAGAGCCTTCCATTCAAAATAAGGTGCCCTCCCTGGAGGTGTTCAAAGCCAGGTTGGATGGGGCTTTGAGCCCCCTGATCCAGTTGGAGGTGTCCCTGCCCATGGCAGGGGGGTGAAACTGGATGGGCTTTGAGGTCCCTTCCAACCT
This sequence comes from Tapera naevia, assembly GCA_033556795.1. Lineage (NCBI taxonomy): Eukaryota > Metazoa > Chordata > Aves > Cuculiformes > Neomorphidae > Tapera > Tapera naevia. Next base: position 1,236,381 of record JAUMJJ010000221.1, read on the forward strand.
ATTCTGTGAGTCCATGATTCTATGAAGACAGTGGGTACCAAATGGGTTAGGGGATCTGGGAGAGGCTGGAGAAGAGGAGATCTGGACTGGGGTCTGGGTGGGACCAATATCGCAGGCAAGGTTGGACCAGCATCTGAGGCAGAGTGGGACCGAGGAGCTTTTCTTTGGTGTCTCACTCCACTGCATCCATTTAAAACAACACCCTAAAGCCAAGCATCATGTCTGTAAACAAATGGGATTTTGGCTTTAATTCTCCATAAGCTGTTTTCACTTTGGAGAGAGAGAGAGAGCAGTGTGAGGGCTGGGCTGTAATGAGCTGCTTCATGGGGCAGGCAGGGGATGGTTTTATTTGACTCTTTTGGGCCCCGTGAGCCCCCAGGTTTGACTTTGAGTTCCTGTGAAACAGAAAACATTCGCTGATGCAAGGGAGCCTGAAATAACCAGGAAAGCTTGGGGGCTGCTGACACTTGAATAAATCCAAATGTCCTGGTATTTGGTTAAACTTGAATCTGAATATTTGTGCATGTTTTTTTACAACATTTACTTGCCTCAGGGAGCAATTTGTGGAGCTGAAATAATCCACGAGCTTTTCTTATTTTTTTTTTTTTTCCTCCCTGCCTGGTATTTCCACCCTCCAGGAAGTGAAAAGCCTTGAGAAGATTGGATCATGCATTATTTTTACCCTTGCAAATAGTTCCCAGACGCACGGAGCTCAAGCTGTGAAAAATGCACAATGCGAGCCCTCAGCGTGCACTGAACCTTGAAATGCCAACTGGGAAGCTGAGGTTGGACCATCCACCTCACGGATGGCCGCAGCGGGGCCCCAGCTGGGCCCACGTCTCCTCGAGGTGGCTTGGCAGAAACACAACCCCACTTTTCCTGACCCCCACCCTCCCTGCGTTACTCGAGAGGGAAGGAGCACCCACCTTGGTTCCTTGGAGTTGGATTTCAGATTGCTGAGGAAACCTGGCTTTCTGACAACTTGGCTTCATCCCCTCACTATATGTAACACATAACCTTAATATTACACATGGCATGTTTAACTGCTTAATTTACTTTGGGAAGTATTGCCAAGTACAGCTATTTTGTTGTCATATCATTTGCATGATAAACTTGTATATTTTAAGCCCCAAATAGGATGGTTCTGTGAGCAATCTGTCTACACTTTTACAAGTACAGTGTCCTCACTTCTTGACTCAGAGAATGTAGCCTCACATCACATCCCGCCTGGGGAGGGAATGAATGATCCTTTCTTCCAGGAGGAGAACAGAGACTCATGGCTTGTCTATAGCGTAGAATCATAGAATGGTTTGGGTTGGAAGGGACTGTTACAGCTCATCCAGTCCAACCCCCCTGCAGGAGCAGGGACATCTTTAGCTCAGGTTGCTCAGAGCCTCATCCAACCCGGCCTTGAATGCTCCCAGGGATGGGGCCTCCACTGCCTCCCTGTGCAACTTGGGCCAGTGCCTAGTCATAAAAAATTTCTTCCTTATATCCAGCCTAAATCTTATCTCTTTTAGTTTAAAATCATTACTCCTTGTCCTGTCACAACAGACCTTGCCAAAAAGTCTGTCCCCACCTTCCCTGGAGCCCCTTTCAGTCCTGGGAGGCTGCTCTAAGGTCTCCCCAGAGCCTTCTCTTCTCCAGGCTGAACAACCCCAACTCTTTCAGCCTGTCCTTGGATGGGAGGAGCTCCAGCCTTGGATTACCTTGGACCCTTGGATCATTTTCAAGGAGTCAGATTGTGTAGCTGATGTGTAATAAATCCTTAAGTAGACATTCTCTTCGGACTAAAAATGACTCTTTTTCCCTTCAGAACAACCGTTCTTGTTTGGGTAAGATTGGAAACAATGCGTTTTCCCCAAGTAAAGGTGTTCCCTTGCTGTGTGACCAAGTTCCCAGAGGCAGCTGGGACCCTGCATCTGCTGGCTCTGCCTTGGGAAAGCCTTTGCATGTGGGAGCAGATCCAACCTGCCTCTCCCAGACCCCAAATCCACCCCGTTGCCTTTTCCAAACCCCTTTTCCAGCATCATGCAGCTGCCTGTCTGTCTCCCTTTCGGAGGTGGCAGACACTGCTAACAAGCACAGCTCCTTCCCTCCGCGCCCTGCTCCATGGGGCAGCATCACCTTCCAGCTCTTTGGATTATTAGACTTCCAGACACACAGCACCCCGTAAAGATTTGAGGCCTTTGAAAACCAAATGCTGACATCTTGAAGTCTAATTTGACACATTTCCAACAGGGGAAGCATTTATTACATTAGACAAGTTGATGCAGCTCTCAGGTTGGGAATTGCACTTATTTGCTGTAATAATGGTGTAAAGTCCTCTTCCTTTTATTGTGTTATCTCTCTTTAATCATGCAGAGACGCTCCCCAGTAATTTTAATCAAAGGCTCAAGCATCACTTATCTGAAGACTAATGACTCAACTCAACGAGAAGAGAAACTTTGAAGAGCTTGCAGTTGAGCTGGGAGGAGCGAAAAAAAGAGGAGAGTTCATTCGAAACTTTTTTGTCTTTCTTTCCATGTGTCGTTATTTTACCTAATTTTAGCTGGAGAACTTTTGTGTGTCTGGCGAGTGGGGACGAGTCGTGTCTTGCTGCTTTTTTCCTGAACGTGCTGTGTTTAGGAACAGAGCTGAAAGAACGAGACATACTGTCACGAGATATTCCCGTTGGAAAAAGCTGGTGAGGTCAAAACTGTTCTTTTCTAGAGAGAAAAACACCAGATTGCCTGAATCTATTTTTCCTTATTCGATGAGAAAATTTGAAAGATATTTGTCTTGGAACGAACCCTTTTACCTTCAAATGCCATTTCTAACAAGAAAAGTAAAAATCTTTTTTGACTTAAAACAAAAATTCTTGTGGAAGCCCTGAAAACTTGTAAAAAAACCCCAAAAAGGGTATAAAAAAATTTGTGTGAGGTTTGTAAATATAAGGTTTCTGGTGTTTTCTCCTGTTTTCACTGAATTAGCTTGTTGCCTATGTTGGAATTCATAGGATCACGGAATGGTTTGGGTTGAAAGGGATCTTAAAGCCCATCCAGTTCCACCCCCCTGCCATAGGCAGGGACACCTCCCACTGGATCAGGGGGCTCAAAGCCCCATCCAACCTGGCCTTGAACACCTCCAGGGATGGGGCAGCCACCACTGCTCTGGGCAACCTGGGCCAGGGCCTCCCCACCCTCACAGCAAAATATTTCTTCCTAAGATCTCATCTCAATCTCTCCTCTTCCAGCTGAATACTCTTCTCCCTCGTCCTGTCCCTGCACTCCCTGATCAAGAGCCCCTCCCCAGCTTTCCTGGAGCCCCTTTCAGTACTGGGAGGCTGCTCTAAGGTCTCTGGAACTGAACTTTTCTCCTTTAGATTTCTTCGTGGGCAAATCCCATGGAGCTCCTGATGCAGAGACCATCTCTCTCCTGGAACAAAGGCTCTGCTTGGGATTTGCTGCAGTGTTGCTCTGTAGGTCAAGATTATCAACAGTGGGTGCCCAGCTTTCTATAAAGTGTGTCTCCAGCTGCCAGGGGCTGGGATCTTTCCAGCTGTCCAGCCTTTTATGTTGTCTTGGCTATAGCAAGTAGAAGTGAATCTTCCAGCATTGCATGTGCTGTTCCAATGACTTGCCCAGGCAGAGCAGAGGGCTTCCCAGTGGCAGGTAAACAGCATCATCCCTACTTTCTAGGGGAATTAGTGCTTGGAGTCAGTGTATTGTTGGAAGATCTCAATGTTGGAAGGAAATCAGAGATTTCCAAGGCTCCATACAAGCCAATACTTAGATCCTGAGTCTTCTGGGGGTTGTTTTTGCTGCCACTTTCTCTGTTCCTGCAGGACCTCCTGCTTAAAGAACTCAAAGCTGCCCATGAACCTTTTTCTGCAAGTCATTTTCATGCGGGTCTTCGCAGCCATAGCAGGAGCAGAAGGGTTCAATCCTTGTCCAGGGGTTGATGAGAAGCAGGAGTGAACATTAATTTTTGGACACTTCACTCCTGAGAGCTATGTTTTTCAGACAGACTTGGTTGGGAGACCTCTTCAGAAAGACCTGGATTGAAATCTGGGTCATAACGTGGTGGTCAAGACCAAAACATGTGGATTCCTTGCAGGGATCCAGGATTTGTAGTCAAACCTTCACCCTTGGCCCCTGCCAGCGCTGGCTGGGGAAGAAATGACCCCCTCTTGCCCTGCTCTTTCTTTGTTTTTGCAGTGAGAGTGATAAAGTGATGGGGAAACCTGCACAGAGGCAGGTGAGAAGTCTACATTATAGGATGTTTTCCGGGCATTAAATACAGCCTTGCTAAGAGCATCCAGTGCATCCAAAAAGCCTCATTAAGGTGGTACCCCCAGGAAAAGAGGGAATCATTTCAAAGCCAAAATCATGCAAGATCTACTGGTAAAAGGCAATTGAAACCAAACTGATAAACACTCTGAAATTATCTCTGCTTCTGCAATGATGTGTCTTTCCTTCTTTCACTGTGGCTTTGCAGGTCCCACTCTCCAGGCCTCTTCTCATGCTGCAGCGAGAAGCTCTCTTGCTTTACATCTTGGTGCTCCCATCTTTTGCCTGTGGGTTCCAGTCTTCTTCTCCAGGAGTGGCTGCAATTTCGTGGTGATTTACATCTGCTGGTGAGTCAGAACCAGTGGGAGCTCGTGGGATGGAGCCGGCTGCCTAATTTGCCACACTGATAAGTCCCAGCCAAACGCACCCAGCGATGCCAGATGGTTGCAGCCTGATCTATCACAGTGGATCTCTGAGCAGATGGATGCTATATAAACATTTCACAACTGTGGTATTATTATTGATGCAATTACTATTAATGCTATTTATAAGTATTATATTAACACAAACAGAGCACTGTACTAATGAACACAAAGCCTATTTAGTGTCATTGCTGGCCTAATGGATAACGATGTCTATCAGTAATGGTATCTGCCATTACAACTGCTGATGCAACGGCAACACATCTTGATTTCCAGAGGAAGGAGAGTTTGAGAAAAGGTTAATGTGATGAGTCAAGGCCAGGGAAAGGTATGGGAATTGGAGAGGATGTCCAACTTCAAAGAAACTTTTCATGGGAGACTGAAAGCTGGGGACATTGATGAATTGTGGGTCTTGGGAGAAGCAGTTTGGGGCTGTTGCTCTTTTCTGCAGTTATGGCTCTGTACTGGCTATCTCTGAGCTTTCTGGGCTCTGAACTCAAGGTATTCAGAGCATCTGGCCTAGGGAAATTTAAATTGTACAGTCTGTGCGATGGTGCCAAAGAAAAAGCATTAAGTGAGGGGTCTCAAACCTGCTACTTGCCTGCGCTCTCATTGCAACTCTGCCTCCGACCTGCTGTGTGACTCGCCATCAATCTGTGTCTCCATCTGTCTTCTCTATTTTTGTTGCAGTCTTTTTTTGGGCCAGGACTTGGCGATGTGTCTCTGTGCAGCTCCTAACCCAACAGGGCACCGAGACTAATCAGGACCTCGAGATCCTGTAACAACACCGGTAACGAGACTGGAGATCCTGGTTGGAGCTTGGGGCTTGACAGCAGTCCAAGGGCAGGATTTGTCTGGCCTGACCTGAAACACTGATATGTGTTCAAGCCTGAGCTCGTTTCCACAGCTCAGTGTTTACCTCAGAGCTGACTGCAGTATGAGATAATTTGTTGGGTTTTTTTTTCCTCCATAAGGATTATGGAGAGAGCTCAAGGTGCGTAACTTGAAGTGCTTAACATTTCTGTGCCCAGACTTGGGTGGCTGAAACTCATCCAAGGTCTGGGTTTGGTAGAAGAGCCCGTTTTCTTCTTGAGTTACAAAACTAATATTATACAATGAGTTTAGAAGTGAGTAATTTTACTGACACACAGAGGAAAAAAAGCAAGCACATCTTCTAAGTGGCGTCTCCTCTGGTGTATTGGGCCCCAGGAGATGGAGTGGACTAAGGACAAGCTCTCAGTGGGGGAATGGGCATCCTTTGGATGCCATTACATGTGATGAAGTCCTACCAAAGCCTCTTCCCTGCAGGTTTGTGCAACCCTGGGACAGTTCCCTGAGAGAGGTGGTGGAGCTGCTACCCCTGGAGATATTAGAAAGTTGGCTGGACAAGGTCCTGAGTTAACATTGAAGCTGGCTGAAGTCCTCTGAGAAGATCAGACTAGAGACCTCCAGAGGTCACTTCAACTCCAAATTCTCTGACATTTTTAAAAATCCCTTTTTGTGGGCACCTGAGCCTTGAGGCATTTATATAGAAGAAATGTTTTGCTGTGAGGGTGGGGAGGCCCTGGCCCAGGTTGCCCAGAGCAGTGGTGGCTGCCCCATCCCTGGAGGTGTTCAAGGCCAGGTTGAATGGGGCTTGGAGTCCCCTGATCCAGTGGGAAGTGTCCATGCCTATGTCAAAGGGCTTGGAACTGCATGGGCTTTAAGGTCTCTTTCAACCCAAACCATTCCATGATTCTATATACCTTAAAAAAATCATGCCTAGACCTTTCTGCTTTAACAAATCTCTTTGAAAACCCAGGCCAGCCTATGAATGGTTTTAGAAGAATATTTCCCATCCATACACGTCAAACGCAGGGAGGGAGCTGGAGGTTGCTGCCCAATACAACAACACTGGAAAGATTCATGATCGTGCTTTAACACCACCACCCCCCCCGAACTTCTTGGCTTCCCAGAGCTTTGTTAATGTGCATTGATTATGTTCAGAGGAGTTTACTGCACTGTTAGAAAGTCATTTAGGGATTTATTGGGCTGCCTTTAAATACTGAAAGTGAGTCACTACCCTGACCCACTTGTGATGTGCCTGAGCCTAATGCCTGAATTCAGGAGGAGGAGACTAAAATCCAGTGGTGAACCCCCCCCCCAGAAAGCTTGATTTTGAATATAACACATGGGTTAAACAGAGCTTGTAAAGGCAGATCACTGCAAGCCAAAGAAGACATAGGATTTGCCTAATTTCCTCTTCCATCCGCTTAATCAGAGATAATAATAGGATAGCAATAGGAACTGGAGCCCAAAGATGAGGAGTGTTGCAGAACAAAACAGGCTGTGCAGGCAAAGCCCGGCTCTTCCCAACCCGTGACAGGGGATGAGGGGGTTTTCACTGAAGGATTTTCACTAAAGATCAATGGGACTTGGCTGTCTGCCTCCCACCATAAATCTGAATGTCTCTCCTTAGATTCAGACAATTATCAGCGAGACGTGTTGGCAGTTTCCCTTCAAACAGAAGGGGGATGCCAGAGATTTTTCTTAGAATTTAGGATTTGGCTCAGCCCGAATCATGGGATGGGCCATTAGCCAAGAAAAATGTAAACTCCTCCTGGAAGGACCATTCATATTTTTGTGCCTTTATTTTTTTACAGTGCATTGCTGCAGGGACATGTTTGGGGTTTCTAGTTGATATAGTAATAATAACAGTATTAGGAATAGTAATAGTAACGGTAGTAGCAGTAATAATAATAATAATAATAATAATAATAATAATAATAAATAATTACACACTGAGATGCACACTGGCAGTTCAGTTCCTCCCAGTACACAGGCCAAGCTGTGAATTTTGGCTCCCAGACCAACAGCTCCCAGTTGTCCAGGGAGCTGAGATCTGTGGTTGGGCTGAGAGCACAAACCAACCTTAGCATTTCCACTTGCTTTTGCATTCAGACCTTTGCTGTGTTTGGAGCACGTGGCATCCCCATTTCCTACTGGTGGACCTCTCCACCACCAGGTGCAGAGAAATCAGACAAACCACGAAGACCAAGTCGAGCTTAGGTGAGTCCAGCACTCTTGGGGATCATTTGGTTGGCTCCTCATGCCCGTGCCAGCACTGTTGTGGTGGCAGTTCTGCTGTAATCAGGCTGGCTTAGGGTCTGCTCTAATTTACATCACTTGGCTACAGCCCCCTTTCTCCACACAGTGAGCTTGGAAGAGCTCCTGCTTTGCCAGTCCAAAATGCACAGTTATGCCAAGTAAAAACATCCCCACAAAGGACTCAATAATGTCCTGCAAGCACCATCGCTCCCTGAAGCAGGGATTTCCTGTAAAGCAGATTCCTCAGCTGCGAGTCCACAGCTGGGGAGGTGAATCCCCCTTCCCTCCACCCCACAGGCACCTGGGCTGCATCCAGTAATGAGATGAACCAAACCAGACTTGCAGAGAAAGGACAAAGCAAGTTTAATCTCGCTGTTCCAATGCCAAGGAGAAAAAAAATAGCTGCAGAAAAAGAACCACAAAAATCAGATCTGCAATAAGGAGTTAAAATAAGTCAGGTAAAGCCAGCAGTGCGAGAGCAAGCCCTGACCCCTCAACTTTAAGAGCTCTGGCTTCCTGAGGTTTCATGACCTTGAGGTCCTGCTGAAGGGAAGCACATCTTGCCACAGCACAGGGTGGTTGCAGGGTTGGTCTGACCCTCTGGGGCTGGAGGGCAACAGCCTGTGTCACCAGCTCAGGAGAACTCAAGGAGAAAAAGGGATTTATTGCTCTGGAAGGGTGAGTTCAGGGTGTCTCTCTTGGAAAGGGAGGTTGGTGGTGATAAATCATCTCTCAGTGTTTTTGTAGGGGGCATGTGCCTGCAGCGCTGCTGTGTAGCTGGGAGATGGTCCTTCCTGCTGCAAAAGCTGTGGCTGGCACAGATGTTTACATCCTTGTTCCATTCCATCTGAGCAAACAACCCCTCTCAGAGACAGGGAAGGACATCTGGATGGTTCAGCACAAGATTCACCCATGGCCGGTGCTCACCACGGTGAGGAGCACAGGGAAGGGCTCTGGGTCAGGCTCTCAGCTCCTATAAATTAAAGCCACTTCCATCACTGTCAGGAAACACAAGCTTTGGATTCAGCTCCTGAGGCCCCGCTCGGGTACCCACAGCCTCCAGATTTCTGGAGCTGGGGAGCCTGCAAATGGTTTTGTGCATTTGCAGGAGCTCCAGGAAAGCTGGGGAGGGGCTCTTGATCAGGGAGTAATGACCATGGTAACAGTTTTGAGCTGAAAGAGGGGAGATTGAGATGAGATCTTAGGAACCCCTGAGAGGGGTTGTTTGCCCCATCCCTGGAGGTGTTCAAGGCCAGGCTGGATGGGGCTTGGAGCCCTCTGATCCAGTGGGAGGTGTCCCTGCCCATGGGAGGGGGGTGGAACTGGATGGGCTTTGAGGTCCCTTCCAGCCCAAACCATTCCACGATTCTATGATTCACCTCAGAGCCTGCATTTGGAAGCCCTGGTCCAACGCTTTAAAAGGATGTTTTAGTCTGGGGAGGGCAAGCTTTAGGTGGGGTCCTGGAATATATTGAATTTGAGAGAGATTTTCCTATGAAAACATCCTTGTTCTTCTGGGTTTCTGTGAAAAATGAGATTTCTGCAAAATACTTCCCCCTGTAAGTGTCAATTTTATGGAAGTGTTCATTTCTTTTCTTCAGGAAAGTAAGAATGTAATTCCTCCCCCTAGGCTGATGTTAAACTGTTTTGTCTGAGTTGCCACAAGTGGAGCTTTCTGGGTAAAAATTGTCACCTGGAATGTTTCTGACAGGAAAATCAGAATGGATTTAGTCAAAGTATTTTGCAAATTCACGTTGAATTGTTACAACGAACAAAGGAACCTCTGCACAACACCTGGCGTTCTGCCTTTCAGTGTTCTTAAAATGAAATGAGCCTTAATTCAGAAGGACTCCTTTTTTTTTTTGACACTTAATTCCTTTTCACTAAAACACAGATATGCATATGTTAAAAAAAATGAACCTTTTCATTCTGAAGAATAGGTTTTATTCCTATGAAAATGCTTTCCTCCTCATTATTTATATTGCAGACAAATGAGAACTCGAGGTATTTATGTGCCCCAAGGGAGATGCTCATGACCATGACCTCCTCCTTGGCTGTAGGAACGCCATGGGCTGTTGTTCCCCTGCAGATCTGGCTCCCAGGGTGTCAGCCCCTCCTTGTGTGTCCCACAGCTTTCCCAGGCTGAATGGCAGCGTGGGCAGAAGCAGGTTGATGATTTACTTTGCCAAAATGAGCTGTTTTGACATATCTGAATGGAAATTGCATGGGATTCCAGTTCTGCCATTTTTTTTTCCCCCCACAGGTTTTGAATTTTCTGTCCTCATTTGGGACAAGCAAATGTCAAAACATCAGTTTGTGATTTTTATTGCCTCTTGACTCTGAGTAAGTCTTATGATGCCCTGATCATGAGGGCAGGCTGAGAGAGTTGGGATTCTTCAGCCTAGGGAGATCTTAGGGCAGAATTCCAGTACTGAAAGGGGCTCCAGGAAAGCTGGGGAGGGGGTCTTGATCAGGGAGTGCAGGGATAGGATGAGGGGGAAGGTTCTCAGCTGGAAGAGGAGAGATTCGATCTCAATCTTAGTAAGAAACGTTTTGCTGTGAGGGTGGGGAGGCCCTGGCCCAGGTTTCCCAGAGAAGCTGTGGCTGCCCCATCCCTGGAGGTGTTCAAGGCCAGGTTGGATGGGGCTTGGAGCCCCCTGATCCAGTGGGAGGTGTCCCTGCCCATGGCAGGGGGGTGGAACTGGATGGGCTTTGAGGTCCCTCCCAACCCAACCCAAGCCATTCCATAATTTTATGATTTACTCCCTTGTAACACTCTAACTCAACAGATTGAGTGCACTTTGCACTGAATAGAGACAGACAGCATCTCTCCTGGTTCCTGAGGGCTCCAAGGAGAGCTTTTTCCAGACCAGCATGGAAATTGCCTGCTCTTTGCCCATACATTGAAGGCAGGTGCTCTGCAATATTCCTCCCTGCCTGGGTCTGGCAGCACAGCCCTGCCTAGAGCACTCCCTCCAGTGCCCATTCCCAACCTTTGCTGTCCACACCTGGAAGTCGTGGGGAAAAAGCACTGTTTGAACAAACCCCAGTGCAAATGGATCACGGGGATGGCACAAGTTGCTGGGCAGGTCTTCCTGAGGTGGCTCTGCCTTGAATTGGTCCATCTCCATGGCAGGGTAGGCATGAAAACCCAAGGGTCACAAACACATTTCATGCAAGGAAACTTTCTACACAGTTTACCTCTGTCTCCCAGTTAAACGGGAGGACTTGAAAAGTCATCAAATTCCCCCAATTCATTTATTTTCAAGCTGGGTGGAGGTAGCTGCGGGCAGAGAACTGCCTGACCTGGATTCCCACTCTCTCTTGGCTGCGGAGTTTTGCTCTGCTGATGCCTAATTACATCCAGGCAAATGTTATTCGCCGAGCTGGGCTCCAATCTCAGCTTCTAAATAAAGCAGTTTCCGTGGTGTGGAGGAAGAGGAATGAACCAGGACCATTAACGCTGGCACGAGAGTTAATGAGTCCTAAAGAAATCCTGCATTTCACTGGGGCTTGGCAGAGTGGACTTGCTTGTAGCAGTGGTTTATGTAACTGCACCCTTTCCCTCCTCTTTTTAAAGTTATTTAATATTTTATGAACATCTACAGGGCAAGGCATTAACTTCCTTTTCCACATCAGCCCTTGATAACTTACTTACTGTTTTTATTGCCCATTAAATGCTTTATGGGAGTGATTGTGAAACCTTTAGAGGCACTTCCAGTGCAATCTGTGTTATGTCCCCTTTGTATGGTGACAGCCAGCAGTGGGATGTGTTGCTCAGTGGTGTCCCAATCCCTTTATGTTGCAGGTGGCACCTAAAAGATTCCAACAACAACTGTGGTCAAATACAGTGAAGTCCCTGCTCTGGGGGATTAATCATGACAGAACCACAGAATCGTGGAATAGTCTGGGGTGGAATGGATCTTAAAGTCCATCCAGTTCCACCCCCCTGCCATGGGCAGGGACACCTCCCACTGGATCAGGGGCCTCAAAGGCCCATCCAACCTGGCCTTGAACACCTCCAGGGATGGGGCAGCCACCACTGCTCTGGGCAACCTGGGCCAGAGCCTCCCCACCCTCACAGCAAAACATTCTCCCTAAGATCTCATCTCAATCTCCCCTCTTACAGCTCAAAACTCTTCCCCCTCATCCTATCCCTGCACTCCCTGATCAAGAGCCCCCTCCCCAGCTTTCCTGGAGCCCCTTTCCGTCCTGGGAGGCTGCTCTAAGGTCTCCCTGGAGCCTTCTCTTCTCCAGGCTGAACAACCCCAGCTCTCTCAACCTGTCCTCATGTGGGAGGTGCTCCAGGCCTCAGATCATCTCTGTGGCCTCCTCTGGACTCGTTCCAACAGCTCCAGGTCCTTCCTGTGCTGAGGACTCCAGAACTGGACACAGGGCTCCAGGTGGGGTCTCACAAGAGGGAGGGGCAGAATCCCCTCCCTCACCCTGCTGGTCCCACTGCTTCGGATGCAGCCCAGGACATGGTTGGGTTTCTGGGCTGTGAGTGCACATTGCTGGTGCACATTGCCTGGGTTACACCTCCCACCAGCTGCAGGGAGGCAGTGATAGGCAGGGAGAACACCCTGTCTGCGAGATGTGAGCTCAGGTTTGCTCAGGAAGAGTTTTCCGATGGAGGGGCAGCATTAATAGGGATGATGGATGCCCACAGCAACACGTCCTGACACATCTGAAACAACAACAGCCAGGGGAGAGCTACTCTGGGATACCTGTGGTGCCTCTGTTTCCTCCTAAATGAATCCTACATTGGCAGTGATGTAAAAGGGAGGGAGATGGGAATTCTGGTTGTGACCCCTGTGTCTGCGAGGTCATTTTGGCACTCCACAGGGGGCACTGGTTTTGCTACTGGTTCGTCTTTGAGGTGTTTATGATCCACTGGGCTCTGCTCTGAAATTACAGGTGGGGGAATAGGTTTGTGATGGGGAAAGGACCCACCAGAAATGCAGATGTCAGCACCTGCCTCTAATGCTGGAAGGTTACTGACTTGCTTGTTGAGGTCTCTGACTTCTTTTTTCCAACTGCAGGGTTGCATGGCAGGCAGGGGCAGCTAAGGAAAGAAAAACTCCAAGAGAATACTAAGACAACCTGGAAGAGTTCAGAATGGCTTTTAGAATATATCAACACAGGATTTCACACAATGTCATCCTAAGAGTTATCGTGTTTCTGTTTAACACTGAGTGATGTACACTAAAACCCATGTCCTGTTGTTTCCCTTTATCACCTGCAAGACCTTGTTGAGAAAGGGGAGTCACAAAAGGGCCTGAGCCTGCAAGGATGAGTCCCAGTGCCCAGCTTGTGGGTTTTACCTTCTTGTACCCCAAATTTGCCACTGAGAACTCAGCACTAAGGGGTATGGCAGCAGAACTAGGATCCCATGGAAAACCAATTTGCTGAGAGGGACCCCGGCTGCTTACTGTATCTGGCAAAATCTTCTGCAGCACCTCAGGGGAGACACAAGCTTGAAATCTTAATTAAAAAGCAGAAACCAGGGTTTCATGCTAGGCTGATATTGTGACTTTCTTCCCTTTATGGACAATTCTTACGCAAGCTCCTACTGTGTCTGTGGAATTGCTAATTTAAAGGAAGCTACAGATTTGTGCAGTGCAGGGCCTGTGTCAGCAGTGTTTAACATCAGGAGAACAGAGGTGTGTGCTGATCCGTTTCGTTAGGAGGAACTTTCTTTTTATTTCCCTCAATCCTTTCTTTCTTGCCATCTACTTCAGAAGCCACCCGAAGGGGTGTTGTCACCATCTGGAGGGTATGGAGAAAGCACCAGTGAAACAAAGCATCACCACTCAGCACTGAAACTCTGTTTATGGCTAAAGAGTGATAAAATCTGTATCAGCAAAAATATCACTGTCGGCTTCCCGGTGGGAAGTGCCATCAGGGCAATAAAGCTGGTGAAGGAGCTGGAGCACCTGAGGGACCTGGGGCTGCTCAGCCTGGAGAAGAGGAGGCTGAGGGGAGACCTCATTGATCTCTGCAGCTCCTGAAAGGAGGTTGTGGTGAGGTGGGTGCTGGACTCTTCTCCCAAGTAACAAGTGATAGGATGAAAGCAAATGGCCTCAAGTGGCACCAGGGGAGGCTCAGATTGGGTATCAGGGAAAATTTCTTTACCAAAAGAGTGGTGAATCACTGGCAGAGGCTGCTCAGGGAAGTGGTGGAGTCTCCATCCCTGGAGGGGTTCAAAAAGGGTGTGGAGGTGGCACTTTGGGACATGGTTTAGAGGACATGGTAGGTTGGACTGGATGAGCTTAGAGGTCTTGTCCAGCCTTACTGATTCTGTGATTCTATGATTCAGTGTTGAAGTCTCCTCTGGAAATTTTTGGAAAAATCACGAGCACCCCTGGCTGAGAACAGGGTTTGTGAGACATGTGATTTACTATTTACTTTGGTATAAGCCTGGTGGAAATTTCAGAAAGCCAGGGTGACATTGTCAAATCTGGCCCAGTCTATAACCAGCCTGATGTGACAGAGCTCTCCCAACTCCAGCTGAAAATGGAGCTGATCGGGGAGCACCTGAGCCCTGCATTCAGCTCTGGAGTCCTCAGTACAGGAAGGACATGAAGCTGTTGGAGTGAGTGCAAAGGAGGCCACAGAGATGATTCGAGGGCTGGATCCTGGTCCTGACAGGAAAATACTTACCCAGAGTCAGGGAGATTTTAGGGTCAGGCTGCATCTTATGAAGACAGATGGCCCTGAGGAGACCAACTGCTCCTTTGTGGACGCCTTGGGCACCCAGACCCTGCCTCATACCAGCCTTTGGCCAGACATGACTTGCACTTCCTCAGAGAGATTCAAGATAGATCTGAGTTCAGATTGATGCCGGCAACAGATGAAATTCAAAATAACTTTATCTCTTCCTTTATGGAGGAAGGACTCTTTCAGACAATGCCTAATTCAATTGCGAACCCTCACTGCTGGGGCCAGTGGAGACCAAGAGCAGAAATGGGTTTTGAAAAGTCATTAGACAAATATGTACAGAAAAGGGCCATCAAGGGCTTTTAAATAAAAGTTACTTACAGATCCGTCGTCTGGCTCAGGAAGGCCCTGAGCTGCAGATTGTAAGAATTGGACAGGGTTTATGGCTGCACGTCTGTCCTGTTCCTGTGCTGGCTGTGCAGGAGACTGGCTTAGATGGACCTTTGATCTGATCCAGGGAGCCTTTCTTACAATCTTATCACGAATGACTGCTGATAAATGATTAGAAGGCATAGAATCACAGAACAGTTTGGGTTGGAAAAGACCTCAAAGCCATTCAGTTCCAAAACCCCTGCCATGGACAGGGACACCTCCCACTGGATCAGGGGGCTCAAAGCCCCATCCAACCTGGACTTGAACACCTCCAGGGATGGGGCAGCCACCACTGGTCTGGGCAACCTGGGCCAGGGCCTCCCCACCCTCATGGCAAAACATTTCTTCCTAAGATCTCATCTCAATCTCCCCTCTTACAGCTCAAAACCCTTCCCCCTCATCCTCTCCCTGCCCTCCCTGATCAAGAGCCCCTCCTCAGCTTTCCTGTTGCCCCTTTCAGTCCTGGGAGGCTGCTCTAAGGTCTCCCTGGAGCCTTCTCTTCTCCAGGCTCTCTCAGCCTGTTCTCGTGTGGGAGGTGCTCCAGCCCTTGGATCATCTTCGTGGCCTCCTCTGGCAATGGAAGTTGGAAGGAAATACAGATTGGATCTGACTTTGTTGCTAGTTCTGCGCAGGAAGGCAAGACCCAACCCCAGGTCTGAACACAATTTGGGTCTCTCCCCTTGTCCCAGAGATGCTCAGACTTCATCCCTGCGTCCCAGCTGTGAGGACACAGCCCACACATTTGCAAACGCTACACCTCACTGCATGGAAGTGAAACTGCCTCTCCTTAGCACAGCAGTGGGGCTTGAGGGCAGGGTGCTGCGTGGGTTTTCTCTGGGGACTGTAGCTCACAGGGGGTTCAGGAGCCCTTGAGCATCTCCACGCTGTGAAGAGAGTGAGAAGAGAGGCACAGGCTGGTGTCAGGCACTTGTGCTCAGTAATGCCATCTCCAGACAGAAGAGGCCGGCGGTGCAGGAGGTTGATGGATTAGTCTATCATCTCAGTGAAGAGAGGTTTGTGTCTGCCTAAGGGCATGGCTGTAAATGAGCCCCTAATGGATTCTGCTCCTAAAACTTCCCTGTAATACAGAAATAGCTGCATCCTTTAGAAGTGGGAAAGGGGGGCAGAGATAGGCTTTGCAATACAATAGAGGGAAGGGATATAGAGCCCCGAAATGGTCAGGATGGCAAGGAAATGTCTCCTGAACAGTCTGGGTCATTCTGGGCAAAGCCAAGGCTCCTTAGAGGCTGTTAAATGGGAGATGAGGCCATATCCCTCCCAAACTCTGCTTGCTAGTAGTGCTGCTGCTATAACCCCCCGCTAAGTTATCAGTCCCTCTCTAATCTCATCCAAGAGGAACACCACACTCCTGGGATGAGGAGTGTATAGCTCCTGACTCCACTATCCTCCCCTCCTTCCCACGTCTCTGCACCTCAGGACCCCCAGTTTGGCTCAGATGTAGGACAGGAACAGGCAAAGGCCCTGGCACATGGGGGATCACATCCTTTGCCTGCTCTCCTCCTGCGCAGCCACCTCCATATCCTCCCTATGAGCACAGCCCTTGCCTTCCCGCTGGGATAAACAGAGGGAGACACGATTTCCCTGAGCACTCGACGTGGCTGAGGACTTGAAGATGCTCATAGTACTGCATCATTTCCCTGTGTCTGCAAACAACCAAATAAACAAATACATGGAGCCTGCTCTGTGGTGATCTGAGCTCCTTCCAGTTTTTATTGGTTTCGCAGCTTCTGGGTGGACAGAAATGATCCAGATTATCCAAGGGGACTCAGCCTTCCAAACACTACTGGACACAGAGGAGGCTGCCAGGTCCCCAGCTGCAGAGAGAGGTATGGGATGCTGGATGAGGCTTGGGTGATGGGGGAAGGTTTGCACTGGGTCTTGTCTTGTGCTTTATGTTAGCCCTCCAAATGGATTTAGTATTCAGGTGGGTCTTCCTCACTGTCTGTTTTTCCAAGAATCTCAAAATATGTCCTCAGGAAAGTGCAAAATTCTCCATTCTGAGAGGCTCAAACCCACCTAGGGCAGAGCAGGGACATGAACCAATGTGTCTTGTCCATCTGGGGAGCTGGTCTGATGGCAGACTTAGCAGGGCTGGATTGATGGTTGGACTCAATGATCTTAAAGGTCTTTTCCAACCAAAACCATTCTGTGAGTCTGTGATCTCTGCTGAAGCTCAGAGTCTCTTGCCATTCCATACGAAGCAACTAATGCCCATCCTCTGGCAGAGCCTAAACAGATCCTGGGTTTCCCTTCTGAGCCATTCTGGCCACCTTGGGCCAAGGGGTTGCCTGGGTGCCCAGAGCACCACGGGAAGGGGCACAGCTCCCTGTGCAACATCTCAACTTCTCTCAGCTCACGGCCTCGGTCCATCAAGCCCTAAGATCTCTGCAAGAAGGAAGCATCAGCCCTGACAAGGTGCTGGCTGGGATTCAAGGTAGAGGCACATTAATTGTGGGAATTCCAGTAAAAGCCTGCCTGGGTGACACTTTTTGTGCATGCCCTGGTGCCAGTCTGTACACCCAGCACCCTGTTACTGCACGGTGCTTTGCAGCAAGTGCCACTGAGTCTCTGCCAGAAACTGGGAGATGCCAGGAGGTGCTGGGCCCCCACCTACGGTCAAACAACCTGAGAGCACGGGGAGGAAAGCCAGGCAGCACCCCTCAAAGGATGCATGATCTGTGTAGGTAGTGAAATGCTGTTTGTTCCCACTCATGCTCAGCATGTCCTGCGTGAAATGAGAGCAGAGCAGCATGAAAATGTGGGCTCTGTCCCGGCAGCTGCACAGCTCAGGTTAAGATGAGCTCAGGCTAAGATGAGCTCAGGTTAAGATGAGCTCAGCTTAAGACGCGTTAGAGCATGCGTTGATGTCAGAGATGGGGAGAGCTGGAAGGATTCCATGCCAAAGTGATGGAGACACTTGCAGTCTGTGGCTCTAAATAGCCCCAAGGTACACACGGCGTTGGGAGAAACTGCCTTTTCCATTTCTCAGAGGGTTTAACAGCAGCAGGGAAACTCTGAGCCCTGCACAGAGCCACTGCAGCAATGCCCTCTCGTGGGGAATTCTTCAGCTGAGCTCAACCCTCTCTTTGAACAAACTGGAGTTTTAAGATGCTCCAACCAGGGTAAAACTTCATTTGCACAGGGCTGGTTTCTTCTTTTTATTTAGTTTTTCTCTTTTGCCAACATGCCTGTCAATCAGGGCTGTGATTTTGTTGTCTCCCAACAGTCCTTTTAGACTTACCAACGCCAGCAATCTTTTTCCAGAGCAGAATAAAATCCCCCAAACATCTGGGATTCTCCAGCCCTGGTGGGATTTGAATGTAGCTCCTCTGAGACCCTGCCTGCCTGCCCTAAATGCAGCACTTTGCTCTCTCTGCATAGCTGAGCAGTGATGCCAGAACACCCTGTGCAGTGACACCTCTGCAGGGATGTAGAGATCGAGCAGAGCTGGTTCGTGTTGCTTTTCAGTTGAGCTCCGACTGGCCTGAGAAATACAAGAAAATCAGGCTGAAAATGGGAGTGTGGAGCAGTTCCTTTGAGATCTTCCTGGAGCTTTTTAGTGGAGAGAACAGTTAGCTTTAGGAGGGTGAATGGTGCCTCCCTTATCGCAGTGATGCCATAGGGTAAAAATTAAGAGCTGAGGCAAGTCAAGCTGGAGAGAATGATAGAATGCTAGAATTGCTTGGTTGGAAAAGACCTTTGAGATCATTGAGTCCAACTGTACCTGTCCACTATTGAACCATCCCTGAACACCTCATCTACTGTCTTTTAAATACCTCCATGGAAGATGACTCAACTGCCTCCCTGGGCAGCCTCTGCCAGTGTCTGAAAACCCTTTTGGTGAAGAAATTTTTCCTGATGTCTAATCTAAACCTCCCGTGGTGCAGCTTGAGGCCATTTCCTCTCATCCAATCACCAGTCACTTGGAAGAAGAGCCCAGCACCCACCTCACCACAACCTCCTTTCAGGTAGTTGTAGGCAGTGATGAGGTCTCCCCTCAGCCTTCTCTTCTCCAGACTAAACAACCCCAGGCCCCTCAGCCACCTCTCACAGGCTCATTCTCCAGCCCTTCACCAGCTTCACTGCCCTTCTCTGAATGTGCTCCAGCAAGACGTGGAGTTGATTGCAAATGTGGTATTGGCTGGAGGATGGGACTTGAGAAGACCCTCAACAGTCCTGGAGCTCCTTTCTAGACCTTCTTCACTTTTTGCAGCCCTGAACATTTGCTGCAACTGAAATTTGCCTTTCAGATGGGCAACCTCATGCAGCTGCAGAAACTGCCCTTTGGTTGCTCAGCTGGTGCCAGGCATCCCTGCCATCCTCTCTTGAGCCAAAAATGCAGTTGAATAGGGAAAAAACACTTCTGTCTCCAACCATTTGCAGGTCCCGGGGATGATCTTGGGTCTTGTACAAACTCTGGCAGCTGTTACCTTGCAAGGAACCTTTTTAATCTGCCAGATGATTTCCTTCCATCATTTTTATGGCCGTGCAGGCGCGCGCAGGTCTCGTCGCGTCTCGACGGGAGGTGGGAAATCCAGCTCGCACTTCGCTGCTAATTCCTTTTGCCATTTGCCATAATAACAATAATCAAAATGAATTAATTTGGTGTTAGTGGAGAAAGAACATTGAAACTGCATGGGAATGGTGCTGCAATCAAATAAGATACGTGTCGATTTAAAAGGAAGATCTCTTTATCTCTTTAATAGCTGTCTACCTACTATGACTTCTTTTTATTCTCAAGGACGGACTTTTGTGTTAATACAACTTATTCTAAATTGTTTTCCATGTTTCACAGCTTGTTCTAAATATTTTATAAACATAAAGTGAGTTTCTTCCTTTTGTCCTCCCGTAGAATGAGGCAGAAGATGATAAAAACTGTAGTTTTCCCCCCAAAATGGATGTATACTTTTACAGCTTATTGGGAATCAAGCAAAATACATCAATTGGATGATCGTGTGGAGCAGTTTCTTCTTTATGGGGTGATAACTCCAGGCAGATAGAAACAAACACTCTGAGTATATGGCCATGGTGTTTATTAGCCAAAGATGTATTTATATAAGGCTACAAGGAAACACCATCAATTTATTATTAACACTAGATAAAGGTCAGAGCTAATAAAGGACTTATACATTTAAAAGGAGACTTGCATCCCGGATTTATGCTCTTGTCTAATAGAGATGCTTCGTGCCCTCCCCAAGGCTCCCCTGGATACATAGAATCATGGAATGGGTTGGGTTGGAAGGGACCTCAAAGCCCATTCAGTTCCAATCCCCCTGCCATGGGCAGGGACACCTCCCACTGGATCAGGGGGCTCAAAGCCCCATCCAACCTGGACTTGAGCACCTCCAGGGATGGGGCAGCCACCTCTTCCCTGGGCAACCTGGGCCAGGGCCTCCCCACCTTCACAGCAGAACATTTCTTCCTAAGATCTCATCTCAATTTCCTCTCTTTCAACTGAAAACCCTTCCCCCTCATCCTGTCCCTGCACTCCCTGATCAAGAGCCCCTCTCCAGCTTTTCTGGAGCCCCTTTCAGTACTGGGAGGCTGCTCTAAGGTCTCCCTGGAGCCTTCTCTTCTCCAGGCTGAAAAAAACCAACTCTTTCAGCCTCTCCTGATATGGGAAGTTCTCCAGTCCTCAGATCATCTTCGTAGCCCTCTTCTGGAGCTGTTCCAACAGTTCCATATCCTTCTTATGTTTGGGATTCCAGAACCGGACACAGGACTCCAGGTGGGGCCTCACAAGAGCAGAGCACAGCAGAGGGGGAGAATCCCCTCCCTCGACCTCGCAAGCTGGACTGGGGGAATGAGGGCAGTGAGCACAGGGTGCAGGGCCCATCCCCTCATTTGAGATGGGACCCACACCTTAAGTGACAATAGGGGAACAGGAGTGAGGATGCTGTGTCTTCCCTGGGCACGCAACTGCCTCGGGGCCACTCATGCTCAGGTGATGTTTTCATGATGCCCAGGATGGCTTTGACTAAGTCAGCTGCTGGTTCTGCTCATCCCTGCTCTGTGGACACCTTTGGTCCTTTCTCAGGAGGATGGTGATCTCCTGGTGATGCTGACTGCCCAGCAGAAGTATCTCACTGCACAGAGGAGGTGTCAAGTGGTCCCTTGAGTGAAGGACTTTATTCACACCCTTGTGCTTTGCAGGGAGGAGACATGGGATGAGAAGAAGTGCTCTGACTATGGGTAGACCTCAGAGAAACAAAACACACCTAAGGTCCAGCTGAGCCAGGAGCCTTCCTACAGTGGTAAGAAACCTTCTTCATGGGAGCTTCTGATTTGCACCAGTGCTGTGCAGGAGCCCTGCTATGAGGTTTGCATTAGGTTTTCATGAGGTGTCTCCCCTTTTACGAAGGCTCCCCAGTACCAGACAGTGAAGCAGCCGGCAGAAAATCATCCCACGGCACTACGCATCGCCCCGGGCCAGTCTAGGCTCTCGTCTCTATTTTCTTCCTGTCATTCAGAGGCAAACTTCTAGGAGGAAATATGAAAGAAACAAATTAGAATTGCCTCGCTAGTGTGACAGCGAGGAGAGCTCCGAGTTGGAGAAGCTGAATGGAATGATAAATCCCATCACTTAAACCGCGTAATGAATTTTCCTGGAGATTTGTCTCAGTGTAAAGAGAGGGGGAGAAGAACTATGAAATTCTCCTCCAGTTTTGCAGAAGGGTTGCAGGCAGCTCTGCCTGAAAAGTGTAAATCCGAAGAGTTCGTGCCTGCAGTGCATCCAAATAAGTTCCCCTTTCTCATTGGGTACAGTTTTCAGTGAAATGTCACATTATCTTTGCCTCCACTGGCATCCGGTCTAGTAACATTCTTTTGTCCAAGGAGCCTGGAGAACTAACGTCTTCCACGAGTAATTCTGCAGCTAAATATAGAAAAGAGGATTTTTTTACACTACAAGAAAACTTTTAGATTTAGATTAGACATCAGAAAGAAATTCTTCACGATGAGGACAGTGAGGCCCTGGCCCAGGTTGCCCAGGGAAGTGGTGGCTGCCCCATCCCTGGAGGTGTTCAAGGCCAGGTTGGATGGGGCTTTGAGCCCCCTGATCCAGTGGGAGGTGTCCCTGCCCATGGCAGGGGGGTGAAACTGGATGGGCTTTGAGGTCCCTTCCAACCCAAGCCGTTCTGTGATCCTATTTCTATGGCACAGAGGCTCTTCAGAGCCTTCCTTCGGAGGGGTTTGCTGTAAATCAGGTAAGCAACATGAAAGAGTCAGAATCCTCAAAACTAAACCTCAGGGGCCTAAAGACCAAGTCTATTGCAACCTCCCATACCAGCAAACTCCAAAGAAACACATGTTTAATGAATGACAATCCAAAATATTTATACTGTTTCTCTAAAATACATATTCCAAGACATAAGACATATATTTTGATGATTGCAAACAAGAAAAGTCACTTCATTTCCATGAAGACTCTACCTGGAGTAGGAAACTGAAAGTGAATTCGAGACCTCACCAACCCTGGGGAGCTCCTGGCAAGATGAAGATCTCAGTTTGCAACTTTCAAACCTAGAAAAGCCAGGGTCTGTGTGTAATCCAGGCTCTCAATTTACTGCCAGGAGCTCCCACCCTCCTTTCCACACCTGAATATCAAGCTACACCATATTTTATTTTAAAAAGCCTTCCTTTTTATTAAGAGCAGCCCAAAGAAAACCCTGCAAGCTGCTTCCTGTGGGAACAGAGCTCAGGGCATGAGCAAGTCTACAAATATGTGCTAGGAAAAACCCATAAAAAATTATATTCCCTCAGGTAAACTCTGAATGATCCTCTGTGTTCAGATCATGTCGTCTCACTTCATTGCTGCTTTTATCCAGAAGCAGGGAGCTGGCTCTCCTGGCCATACCCAACCGGTATGTCTGTGCAGAGAGAGAACAGATTTAAAGGAAGCCTAAGCAACCTGATCATAGAATCATGGAATCATAGAATCATAAAATCATCTGGTTGGAAAAGACCTTTGAGATCATCGAGCCCAGTCTTACCTGTCCACTACTAAACCCTGTCCCTCAGAAACTCATCTACCCATCTTTTAAACACCTCCAGGGATGGGGACTCAACCACCTCCCTGGGCAGCTGTTCCAATGCCCGACCCTAGATCTAGTTGAAACTGGGTGATCTTAAGGTGCCTTCTGACCCAAACTATTCCATAATTCTCTGCAAATAAGCACATTTGAATCTTAAACCCCCACTGATTAATTCCCATGAACTCCAGATACAACATCACCTGGCCGTGTCTCATCAAAGAAAGGAAGCAAACTTCTGAGCTTCAAGGGAAGTGTCGCTGCCCTCTCCCACCAGCAGTCATCTCCCTCTCTGTCCCTGTGTTCGATGAATACTCAAAGCCCATCCATCTAAGCCAGCAACGGACAATTCTGGGTTTGTTGCATGAGGTACATTAGTCACATTGACTTGGCTTCGTGGCCCCAGCCGAGTATCCTTTAGTTTCACACAGTACATTAATGGGAGCAATAGGCATGACAACTCTTACACACAAAGGCACCGGGCTCCTTACAGCTGCTAAATGAACCTTGGAACTTACATAAAGCAGAAGGTAATGAAGAGTAATAGAAGTTTAAAGCAATTCATTTTTCTCCTTCGCTCTCCTTCCCACTGTCTCTTTTCTCCCTTTGCTTTCCCCTCCTTTCCTTCAAGGGCTAAAGGTCAATGGTCATGTCTTGCTCAATGAGTGGCCCTAAGGGGACAATGCTGAAAGAGGGGAGATTCAGGTTAGATCTTAGGGAGAAATATTTTCCTGTGAGGGTGGGGAGGCCCTGGCACAGGTTGGAACAGAGAAGTGCTGGCTGTCCCATCCCTGGAGGTGTTCAAATTCAGGTTGGATGGGGCTTTGAGCCCCCTGATCCAGTGGGAGGTGTCCGTGCCCATGGAAGGGGGTTGGAACTGGATGGTTTTTAAGATCCCTTCCAACCCAAACCATTCCATGGTTCGATGATCAAGACAGCTGTTACTACAGCCAGGGCTGGGGAGAATCAGTGTTGAAAGAAGGGAAAGCAACCGAGCAGCCACCCCACTCCTCCCAGCTCTCTTGGATAAAGGTTTACACCCCGAAAATGCTTCAATTATTGCAAAAGAAGAGAAGGGTGAAAAGTGCTTATTTTAGTATAGACAAGGCTAAAAATGCTCTGGAGTTCATAAATTTGAGAATTATTACAACAAAATATTTTTCCCCATTTTTATCCCAATAGGAATTAGTCTTGGCTGGATATTTCTGCAGGGCACTAACAGGGCACCAACCTCATCCCCACCTCTTAGCCTCAGACCTTGGCTTAATGACAGCAGGAACTTCTCATGGGATGTATTAAAAATCCTTGCCTTCATCAGCTTTTTAGGCTACACACGTCCATATATGTTTGTAAGTATCTGTCTGCTTATGTGGTCCTTCACAAAACCATTTCTGTGGCTTGTTTTTTGACTGATGATCATGGGAATGAGGTTTCAAGGGCAAAACTCAGTGGAGATCTTGTCTAAGAAGCTGACCTAGGCCCAGCAGAGATGTCATTTTGGGGACTGAATGCCTTTAGAAGACGGCAACTTGAATTTTGGAAGGATGCTTTTTATCTACCTAGTGGGTTGGAGCAGAGGGGCCTGTGACAAGGTTTTGGGTGGGCCAGATCTCAAAAGGTAGATGGTTTTCAAGATCCAGGTGCCGTTAATGGCTTAAGGCAGCTGTTCTGGTCGCCAGCTCCAGGGAGACTGAATGCAGCCAAATGCGATGCCTCTCGTCTCAGCTTTGCTGATGCTCTGATGAGCTGAGCGCGGTGGAACACCTCCCACAACAAAAACCTTTCCCAGAGGGAAAGAAAAGCTGTGTTGCAGTGAAAGGTCCCAGCTGAGTGGAAATGGGAAGGCTGGAAGCCAAAGGAATGATTTAGAAAATTTCAAAAAAAAGCCAGTTTAATTTTTTTCCTATTTCCTGAACTATTTACGGCCCTGGAAACATCCAGATGTGCAGGAAAGCAACTGTTTTGAGAGTGTTTCATTGCACAGATAAATTTGATGTATTTAATACTTATCCTTGATTTGGAGAGAGAAAGTAGACAATAAGAAAATTCCTGTGGGCTCATCCTTGCTCACTCGAATGCTACAGCAATGCTCAAGGTTGGCAAAAGCATCCTGGTGCTGGCAGCATCTCTGGGCCACGGTGTAATGGGTTAAACATAAGGAACACTCAACTGGAGCCCTCAAAACCCAACTCTGCTCTTAATCCCCTGCCATGGGCTCACGAGCAGATCTTGTCTTCCCATTTCCTTCTGGAAAATGGAACCTGTTGTTTTTTACACGGATTGAGCTGTGAAACACGAGCGTGGTTTGTTGTGAATAGGGCTGAAATTTACTCTTCTACCCAGGAAACAGGCAGTGTGGCACCAAGTATTGCTGCACAAATTACACTTCCCTTTATTTCGGCTTTAGATTATGGACCTAAAATTAAATTTAAACTCTTTGCGGAAAGGTAATTTTTCCTAATCACTCACACTGCTGCACAGATCTCTACAACTTGATTACATTCTAATTAGATTAATTGGATGGAGAATAATTTCTTTCTCCGAGAAGATTCTAAAAAAGAAAAGCAATTCTATAGACTCTGCAGGGAAAAAAAATACAACAAAAACCACCCAAACTCTCATTCAAAGCTTTAAAACCAAAGCACAAAATGCACGGTAATTAAATTGTTAAAGAATTTATGGGCATATCAGGATGATCTAGGGTTGTTTTTTTTTTTTTCCCTTTCCCCTTCTTTCATCGTTTTCCCTTGTGTTCTCCATCTTTTTCTCCTGACCTGAAAATGAGATGTGGAATTCCAATTCCTTCATTGATTTTTGAGATAAAAATTTAAGAAACTCGAGTAACAAAAGGTTGCACTCCTGCGTTCTGCATGCAAAATGGATTGTCTTTGTTACAGGGGCAGAAAATATTGAACTGTATAACACTGTGAGGTCTTTGGCCTGAATACTAATAGTCATTACTTACCAGAAATGAACACAGGCCACCGAGGTTCAGCATCTCCCAATTGGCTTTGGCATCCCAACAAAAGCAGGGAGTGAGGGATGAGGGACTCAAAGCTGGGGTCCAGGGCTCAATTTCTCTGCCTGGCTCAATACCACCAAGCTGAGCTGCCCGTTGATGCCACACAGCTTTTTTTGCTGGACACATCTGGTTGATAGCACACGTGATCATCTCAAAACAGACTGCAATGTGCTCATAGGTTGCATTCCTGATGTCCTCACTGGATTCTTTCACTTGCTCTTTCCTCAGGCAGTGCTTGCCTTCACTGGGCAGAAGTTCATGCCAAGGTGGATGAATTCATTGCTATAAATTCACCATCCCCTGGGAGGCACAGTCATGGAACAATGTGGGCCTTCCTTGCCTCATGCTCTGCGTGGATGAAAGATGCTGGGCTGCAACTGCTATCTGGTGGTGCACAGGGACCCACGAGGGCTACGGGGAGATGCCAGCTGGAAACTCATTCTTGAAGCCCTGATGTCTTGCAGCATCAGGCTGAGTGACTTCATTGACGTGGAGGCTCCTCAGTTGCTTTCCACTGACTCTTAAAAAAAACCCATCCATGATTGGAACAAAAAAGGAGGGTTGGGGTTGTTCAGCCTGGAAAAGAGAAGCCCCCAGGGATACCTTAAAGCAGCCTCCCAGGACTGAAAGGGGCTCCAGGAAAGCTGGGGAGAGGCTCTTGATCAAGGATAGGATGGGGGGAAGGGTTTTCAGCTGCAAGAAGGAAGATGAGATCTTAGGAAGAAAAGTTTTGCTGTGAGGGTGGGGAGGCCCTGGCACAGGTTGCCCAGAGAGTTTATGGACACCTCATACCTGGAAATGCTCAAAGCCAGGCAGGATGGGGCTTTGAGCCCCCTGATCCAGTGGGAGGTGTCCCTGCCCATGGCAGGGGGGTTGGAACTGGATGGGCTTTAAGTTCCCTTCCAACTCAAACGATTCGTTATTCCCAAGCAGGTCAATTCTAAGGGTGCAAACAGGACCAGGTTCGTTCTGGTGACTCTCAGGTCAACGCTATTCTCTTCCGAAAGAAAAAGCACCTTCCTGCTATTCAACAAATATGAGAATTGTACCGATCCAGCTGCACTAGAGATCATCACTGCTAAATGATACAGCACAGAGCTCTCTCCCTTCTCCCTCGCAGCCATTTGTTTCGCTGCGAGACGGGTGGCAGATTTATGCTTCGCCAGTTCAGTGGCTCCACAAGGTGTTTGGCTGGTTCGTGCTGAATGCTAAGTGCACTCTGGAGTTTGAAATATGAAAAGTATTTGGATAAAGCAGATAGGCCAACTTGAAGACAGAATCCACAGGAATAATGACAGGGCCTGGCAAAGCCAAAGCAAGTACTGAAATTAATAGCAAGAGATCTATTAAAGGGATTAGCCGCATGTTGTAACACTTGCAACGCTTTATCTCGCAGTGGTTGTGGCAGGAACCATATATTTCCCCAAAACAAATGGCTAAGGCATGATTTATAGATTAGAGAGGGTTTAAAAGAACTTTGCACACTTGGATTCCCAACCTCTGAGCTTTGTTTGGGGGTGAGGGATGGCAACTTGGCCCTGTAGGGATGTCTGTTACTGTCTTAGTTAGGATCAAGATGTGCCTGTGAATGGATCCTCCTTGCTGGCCCCGACAGCTGTGGTTTGGTTCACACCCTCAACCATACTGGGATTATGAACTGGATCCTGCCCAATGCCCCTGGATGGGAAGGTGCGCTCTGGGAGCAACCCAGCCGTGTCCAGAGCATGGGATAGGGCTGGGATCCTTCCAAAACTCATATCATAGAATCATCTGGTTGGAAAAGGTCTCAGATCATCGAGTCCAACCGTCCCTGTCCACTACTAAGCCATGTCCCTCAGAAACTCATCTACCTGCCTTTTAAACCCCTCCAGGGATGGAGACTCCACCACCTCCCTGGGCTGCTGTGCCAGTGCCTGACCACCCTTTCTGTGAAGAAATTCCTCCTGATGTCCAATCTGAACCTGCCGTGGCGCAACTTGAGGCCATTTCCCCTTGTCCTATCACCTGTTACTTGGGAGAAGAGACCCAACACCCACCTCACCACAGCCTTCTTTCAGGCAGCTGTAGACAGCGATGAGGTCTCCCCTCAGCCTCCTCTTCTCCAGGTTAAACAGCCCCAGGTCCCTCAGCCACTCCTCATAGGAACTGTTCTCCAGCCCCTTCTCCAGCTCCGTTCCCTTCCCTGGTGCAACACAGTTGTTACGTAGACACTGCCAAGGACACAAACATTGTCTTTATTTTTGAAGGGGAGCTGTGGTTTTGAGGACTTTCCACTACAAGGGAGAAGCTTTAGGGGGAAGGTTTGCTGCTCTCTGCACCCACAGCACATCCATGTCGAGTGTCTCCGGTTTATCCGAAACACCACGAGTCTCTTCTGGAAAGGTAAGGCCCTGACATTTTGTCAGCACTAAGTGGACAGCTGAAGTGTATATATGCACATATATCTCTACATCTACAAATATTAAAATGGCATATTTGAGCTGTCAAAGGTCTGAGTGCTGGACTTTACAGCCTCAGCCTTTTTGGATGTAATTCTGTGTGTGCCATTCGTAAGTTTAAATGAAACATAAAGCAGAAGGTGGAAAACCCAGTGCCAAGACCACACAGAAGGGATGGAGCAAAAGCCTGGATCTCCAGGGCTATAGTATTTTACTTGATTCCTCCCCAAATCTGGCTCAGGGTGATAAAAGCAAAGCTTTCCTGGACTGTCATGGGAGGAAAAGCCATCCTCTAATCCTTAGTATCTTGTTGGCACATAGTAAATTCTGAGTGTTCACCTCGTGGTTCATGGTGCAGCCTAAGCAGGACCTTTTATGTGTCCTGATGCTCATTAACCAGGTGTAAGAGGATAGAAAGAACGGGAAAATCAGATTTAGCCATTTCTTTTACAATATGCCCCTAAAAGGAGCCTCATAAAATATGAATTCCACTGAATGTGCTTGTTTCTAAATTCAGAACATGTGTCCAAGTGAATTTGTAGTTCAGGAAATGAAGGACAAACTGCCTGGGACAGGAGATGTGCAGACAGGCAGCTGCCCTCTCCCTGCCCTGCTGTGCCTGCCAGCCCTGCCCTGACATTGTTGCTGGCAGTTCCTTAAATATATTGCACCCGAGGGACCTCACCCTCACTGTACAACTCTCCTGCCTCGTCCTGCCAGGCAGTGCCACCCTCAGCTGCTGCTGTGGTGTTTGCACGTGGGAACACACTGGTCATAAAATCATTAAGGTTGGAAAAGACCTCTCAGCTCATCCAGTCCAACCATCAGCCCAACACCCCTGTGCCTGCTAAACCGTGTCACAAAATGCCACTTCTATAAGTTTTTTGAACCCCTCCAGTGATGGAGACTCCACCACTGCCCTGGGCAGCCTCTGCCAGGGCTTCACCACTCTTGCAGTGAAGAGATTTTTCCTAATATCCAAACTAAAGCTCCCCTTGCATAATTTGAGGCCATTTCTTCTTGTCCTGTTGCTTGCTACTTGGGAGAAGATCCCAGCACCCACCTCACCACAACCTCCTTTTCAGTAGGTCTAGAGAGCAATAAGGTCTCCCCTCAGCCTCCTCTTTTGCAGATCCCTCAGCCACTCCTCATAAGACTTTTTCTAATTCAGAGAAATTAGAGAAATCTTTCCCATTTTCTTGGGGCATTTACCCATCTCTGGCACATTCCTGGGGCTGCCCCTGGGTCTTGACCCCTTCTGAATCGATGTAATGAACCCAACACTTAAACTGGATAAGGAGAAAATATCCTGCTCTGCCAAATGTTTTGAGTTGAGCAAAACTCCTCTTGCAAACCACACTGGGATGGAAAGAGAAGTTCTCAAATAGCATTTGCAATAGAAAAGCTTGGCAGAGTAAATTGCTTTTGATCTGGGCAAATCATTCCCTTGGCAATTTTGGGGAGGTTTTTGTTTCCATTTCTGCCGTGTTAACGTTATGTTTGTAATAATTAATTTCACGATAATCAGCTCCACATTGTGAAACGTGGAATCATTTCAAACCAGAAATTTCTTTTATTTTGCAAATATCAAGGCTGAAACATGAAAAAAGATAAAAATGTCCTGGAGGCAGGGGGAAAGGAGGAGACTCAATGCTCAATGTAGGCTCCTTCATGCAAAAAGTTCAGTTTGAACGAGCCGACTTCCTTCTTGTGCTGAGAACTTAATTGGCCTTCAGGTCAATATTTTCTCCTTCTCTTTTAATTTTCTTGGGTTTAAGGTGTGATAAAGTCTTGCTGGAACCTTTTTAGAGGCAGCAGAGATTGTCATTAGCTGAGCTCATTTCTCTTCAGTGGGGGGATAGGGTACCAGAAAGGGAAGAGCACTGCCAGAGCAACAGGGAACATTTACAATAGTGGGTTGGGCATCATCATAAATTACCCAGCACGGTGTGAGAGAGAGGGGATGGAAGCAGGGTGTTTAATCAGACCCACATCAAGAAGTTGCAGAACCAAATCTTCACTCCTTCATGGGAATACTGCCCAGTGGGGGCCTGCTTTTGATCACAGAATCATAGAAAGGTTTGGGTTGGAAGGGACCTTAAAGATCATCCAGTTCCAACCCCCTACCAAGGGTAGGGACACCTCCCATTAGAACAGATATGTATAAGTTTGTGCCATCCAAATGGATGGGATCCACTCATACCAGGGGAGCTATGGGTGTTTTTAATATAATCTTTTGGGTTGGGGTTCCTTGTGCACCCTTGGCTGCACCCTTCCTGGCTGCAGGCACGTTGCTCATCTTCCCGATGATGATTAACCTGGTATTTAATTGGAGAGAGTGCCTGGGTATTTGCTGGCTTTCAGGCTCTGCTTCTCTCCATTAAAACCACAGCAAAAAAAACAAGGAGCAGTGCAAGTAATTTTATGGGTAATGAGAAGGGTCAAACACATTTGCTCTTTGATGAGAGAAGCTGTAGTAAATCCTTAACTGGGAGCTGGATGGATTAGGGTTTTGGAGCACAGACAGGTAGAGAAAAAATTAGGAGGCGAGATGAGCTGATAGGTCAGTGTGGGAGGATAGATAGATGGAGAGATTAAATGAAGATCTACTTAGCCATCCATCCATCTATGCTCAGTCTTCATCTAGGAGGAGAGTTCGCTCCCTATGATGGGATAGGTTTCAGGATTTAAGAAGCGAGATGGATGGATGGAGGAACAGATGGATGGTTGGGTAGCTTTCTACCAATCCATCTCCATCCGTCCTTACACCTAAATCTTTATCTAATCTGTTCTATGCAAGCAGATAAATAGCTGGAAACTGAAGCAGAGAGACAAGACAGAGAAAGGTTTCAGGGTAGTGTGGAGAAAGAGGTTCTATTCATCCCCAAAAGAGGACTGTGGAGAATGAAAAGGAGTGAGGACACAGTGATTTTGGAACAACCATGCCTGTCCTACCCTTGCTCCCTGCAAGGCCACAGCCCTGAGGGCTGCAGATAACCTCGCTGCCCTTCCCTGTTTGGTCAGGCTCTGTCTTTGGAGGCAACACATTCCAGAAGAGGGGGGGAAAAAAAGACAAATCAGAAATAGCTTCTTTTTTTTGCCTTGCCAGCTGCTAACGTCCCCTCTCCTCAGGCCAGCCTGCAGGATCATTCAACAGAAAGTTATTGGGAAGTGACTGTGTTTTTTTTTTCTCTCTACACAAATAACACCGTATTTCAGAGCCTCTGAAATTGCAGAATGAATCAAACTGGACAGCTGGAGCCTGTGCATCCTGGTCCTCCTGCGTGAGTGCACAAAGGGCCCTGCTCTGTCCTCAAGATGTCTGCAGTCACCCAAAAGTGACAGCTCCAGGATCTGACCCCAAGAACGTGGGCTCACCTGTGAGAAAAACAGCTCGCTGAGCAGCTTCTGGAAAGGAGACAACCTCGCTCTGGCTTAGAAAGTGTGATCCAGGAACATTTAAATAGTAGGTTCCCAAGTTTTTAAGGAGAAAGAGGCAAATGTAGACATGTTTAGGAGCCTGAGTGCTGTGCACTGCATCTTCAGCAGGCATCCCACTTGAAACATCCCTCCAATTCCTTGTCCTCTCCTCTTTCAGACTCCTTCCCAAAACCAGGCAGTGGAATCCAGGCCAAAATTACAACTATTCCCTATTCATCTGCAACAGCACATCACTACATTCCGTGTTTCTCAGATCATAGAATCATAGAATCATAGGTTTGTGTTGGAGAAGACCTCAAAGCCGATCCAGTTCCACACCCCCTGACATGGGCAGGGACACCTCCCACTGGATAAGGGGGCTCAAAGCCCCATCCAACCTGGCCTTGAACACCTCCAGGGATGGGGCAGCCACCACTGCTCTGGACAACTCATGCCAGGGCCTCCCTACCCTCACAGCAAAAACATTCCTTCGTAAGATCTCATCTCAATCTCCCTTCTTGCAGGTGAAAACTCTTCCCCCTCATCCTATCCCTGCACTCCCTGCTCAAGAGCCCCTCCCCAGCTTTCCTGGAGCCCCTTTCGGTCCTGGGAGGCTGCTCTTCTCTGCATTGCTTTCTCTTCTTCAGGCTGAACAACCCCAACTCTCTCAGCCTGTCCTCGTACAGGAGGTGCTTCAGCCCTTGGATAATTTCCATGGCCTCCTCTGGACTCATTCCAACATCTCCAGGTCCTTCCTGTGCTCAGGACTCCAGAACTGGGCACAGGGCTCCAGGTGGGGTCTCACCAGATTGGAGCAGAAGGGCAGAATCCCCTCCCTCACCCTGCTGGTCCCACTGCTCTGGATGCAGCCCAGGGCATGGGTGTTTTCTGGCCAGTGAGCGCACACTTTGCCAGCTCATGTTGAGCTTCTCATCCACCAGCACCCCCAGACCTTCTCTTCAGGGTTGCTCCCAATCCATTCTTCACCCAGCCTCTAACTGTGCAGGAGATACCCCAACCCAGCTGAAGATCTTTCCCTAAAACCATGCAAAGGAGACTTGTCCAAAGCTATGACACATCTCCCTCGCAGCGTTGCTGTGCCACACTGCAGCACCCCAGCCTTTCATTCCAGTAAGTCTCACTGCTCCCCATCCATCAATACTGAGCGCTGCAGCGGAGCTGTTATTTTAACACAAATTTGAATCCCTGCTTTGTGTGCCAAAATCGATAAAGGACTCGTGAGTGATATTTCAATAGTAACGATCATGTGCTGGATGCCACAATCATATGCACGGGCACAGTCCCTCCTCTATATTGAAAGATCCTGACCCCACACGGCTGGATACCAGGAAATCTGCTTATTGATTGAATGACCTCTGGCTGAAGTCATGAGCAAAGAAAAGAGACAGGAAGAGACAGACGGAGCCAAGGTAAAGTATCAAAGGCACAACTCATGTTTGTCTGAATTTATTCTATTCCACTTTTTCAGCCTCTTCCTTCCCATGTCCCAGTGCCAGGCTTGTCAGGGGGAGGAATAATGATGGTTTTGGGTCCCCTGACTCACCTCCCACTGGCAATTCAGCCACCTGAGGTGTGTAAATGGGCACAGCCCCATGCAGTCCAGGACCCATTCTGAGAGCCACCAGTTTGCACAGGTTGTAAGGTGGGTGCTGCAATAGAATCATGGAATGGTTTGGGTTGGAAGGGACCTCAAAGCCCATCCAGTTCCAACCCCGTGCCATGGGCAGAGACACCTCCCACTGGATCAGGGGGCTTAAAGCCTCATCCAGCCTGGCCTTGAACACCTCCAGGTGCCTCCCCAGCCTCATGGTGAAGAATTTCTTCCTAATGACTAATCTAAATTGTCCCCCTTCCAGTTTAAAGCCATTCCCCCTTGTCCTGTCACTCCATGTCCTTGTGAAAAGTCTCTCCCCAGCTTTCCTGGAGCTCCATTCAGTACTGGGAGGCTGCTCCAAGGTCTCTCCTGAGTCTTCATTTCTCCAGGCTGAACAACCCCAACTAATTCAGCCTGTCCTCACGGCAGAGGTGCTCCAGCCCTCGGATTATTTTTGTAGCCTCCTCTGGATCCATTCCAACAGTTCCATATCCTTCTTATGTTGGAAATTCCAGAATCAGACACAGGACTCCAGGTGGGGTCTCAACAGAGCAGAGGGGCAGAATCACCTCTGTCACCTCTTTGATGTAGGTTGATAATCAAATAGTGTCAGTGGGTGTCATCTTGCAGCTGCAGGTGATTGTCCCAGCTTTAGGGCAATCTCTGGACACTTCCCTCCATCCCAAGGATGTGCAGTGGCTGGGATGGCTGGGGCTGGTTTGCTGCATCTCCCCATCTACTTTTCAGCAGGACATTTCCTCGCTGAAAACCTTTCTCCTGGTGAGACATCACCCCGTGACAAGGCAGTTGCTTAGCATGGCTGAAACTCAATGGGGAGCCGAGCGGGTGGAGAGGTTTTTTTATACCCATCCCTCTCTAACTGCTACAGAAAGGGAAAGTTCATTGGTTGTCGATATTACCCTGCTGTGATAAAAGCTTAAGAAGCTGCTTTGCAGATGCCCACTGCGAGGAGCAGGCTATAAACGTTTCCAGAGTGAAGTGATACATCACAGCTCATGGTTGTTCCCACTGAGAAAGATCCCAGCTCTGGCTCCTTCCAGGGACACCTTTTTGAAATGCAATCTACTGGCACTGGCACAATCAAACATGTATTGTTCCCAGGTACAAAACTGGCCACTGGTGAGCTAATAGTGAGTGCCTTGCTCTTAGGCAGCTCTTCCACACGTCAGTCTCAAAAGAAGTTAACATCACCTCCCCTCCCCTGCCAGGATGGAAACTGAGGTAGGGCATCACCACTTGTTGCTGCTGTGCTTGTCAGTTGACCACTGACGTGGTCTTCCTGGTGAGATCCTACACACAGATAGGGTTTTATATCTAGGATGCAGATGTTTAGTCCATTTTCCTAAGGAAATTAAACTGAAAACAATTCTGTCTTGTGTGAAGGTGTTTGAGTAGCTGTGTTTCCTACCACCTCCACAACTTTGGAATGTGTCAGAATGGGTATTTTCTATTAGTTTTGACAGAGGAATAGACCATAGAATCATGGATTTGTTAAAGTTGGAAAAGACCTCTCAGCTCATCCAGTCCAATCATAGGCCCAACCGCACTGTGCCTGATAAACCATGTCCTGAAGTGCCATGGCTACACATGAACCGCTCCTGGGATGGAGACTCCACCACTGCCCTGGGAAGCCTCTTCCAGTATCTCACCACTCTTTCAATGACAAATTTTTTCCTAGTATCCAATCTAAGCCCCCTCTGATGTAACTTGAGGCCATTTCCTCTTGTTTATCACTCATTACTTGGGAGAAGAGCCCAACACCCACCTCACCACAATCTCCTTTCAGGCAGTTGCAGAGTTACAGATGCTCATGATATTTCTGCCACCTCTTGTCAACAGTAGCTGAGTGGAAAAGAAAGTCCCCACCAGTGACCTGAGTGAAGCTCAGCATCATCATGCACAGGATCAGGTGCCAGAACTGCGTCACAGGCTGGTGTGGAGTGAGATAGAGGAGACTTAGTGACATGAAAAGTCTCAACCAGACCTCAGAGTCAACAATGAGAGAGAAATCTGCAGGAAACCAGGCAACTTGCAGTCTGACATTTATGTAACTACTTCTTTTACCTCCTGATTCTTCTGAATTACTGGTTTTGTGCCTGTTTGTAGGGATGCAGAGGTGAGCCTGCAATGCACTGCACAAAACCTGTGCAGGGAGGCTGAGCGAAGGGTGGGAGAGGGAACTGAGGCACCGAGCACATCAGGCAAAATGCTGAGATGAGATGGGAACCCTTTCCTTCCCACTGCCAGCCTGTCACCACGTGCACCTGGGTCTGTCCTGACATTACCTCACAAGGAATTACATCAGGTTTTTTACCCAGAAACATGAATTTCATTTAACCCTTCATATCTGCTCAGATATTCTGGAGCCGCATCATGAAGACCCCAGAAAGTTATTTATTTCAACTCATTTAAAGTGATTTCACTGATGTATTCTCCAGAGTGGGTTCAGCACATGTGCTTTTACATAAAATAATTACTGTATTCATGAGTCCTAACCTAAAGCCACTAAACACGACTTTAAAGGAATATCTCAAAGCTGCTGTTGAGATGGATGGGACCAGACAGAGCCTGTTTGAAAAGTTACACTGAGTCAAATCAAACTGGAACTCATTAAAGACAACCAAATAATTCACTGAATAATTCACTTTGGTTGCATATGAAAGATTTGGAGAACCTTGGGTTGTATGATTGAAAACCAGCTTATTTTTATGCTCCCGTGTATGTGACAAAGCAAAAATATGAGTTGAAGGTGGAGAGCGCCATCACCTTGGTGTCAAGGGCCTTCGGTGGAGAAAGGTTCATTAAAACTGAAGTTTGACAAATTCCAACTTGAAAGAAGGCACCCACTTTTGTTGGGGAGGGTAATTAACAGCAGCCCAACTGACATGGGGACACGGTGGGTTTTGAGCATCCGTCACCTTTCACTCTAGGGTGTGATGTGTCTTCCACAGGGGCTGCTGGAGCTCTGAGGCTGGTGCAGAAGGTCCTGTCTGATGGTCTTGGGTCAGCCAAGACCCACCCCTCATGGTGCAATGAGTAGTAACCATGCAGCCAGTATTTTTTTGCTTGCTCTCTAACTCACAC
This sequence comes from Tapera naevia, assembly GCA_033556795.1. Taxonomy (NCBI): domain Eukaryota; kingdom Metazoa; phylum Chordata; class Aves; order Cuculiformes; family Neomorphidae; genus Tapera; species Tapera naevia. Next base: position 1,272,904 of record JAUMJJ010000221.1, read on the forward strand.
CTGTCCTAAGACATCTTTAGGCCCAATGAGAAGCTGCACCAGCCCTGAGCAGGGCTATGGGCACAGCACGGCTTGCTTCCAGGTGGGAAAGGGGCTGGAAAGCAAGTGGTATGAGGAGCAGCTGAGGGAACTGGGGTTGTTTAGCCTGGAAAAAAAAGGAGGCTGAGGGAAGACCTCATCACTGCCTACAGCTACCTGAAAGGAGATTGTAGGTGGGTGCTGGTCTGTTCTCCCAAGTAAAAAGCGATGGGATGAGAGGAAATGGCCTCAAGTTGCACCAGGAGAGATTTAGGTTTGATATCAGGAAAAATTCCTTCACTGAAAGGGTTCTCAGGTACTGAAAGAGGCTGCTCAGGACAGTGGTGGAGTCACCATCTCTGGAGGTGATTTTAAAGCAGTTAGATGAGGTGCTCACGGATGATTCAGTAGTGAACAGGTACGGATGGACTCAATGATCTCAAAGGTCTTTTTCAATCAAACGTTTCTACAATTCTATGGGAGTTTGGGTCTGTGTTGCATCTTTTTCTCCTTGCAAAGACAGAAAGCAGCTCCAAGTAGAGCTGAGGGATCACAGGCTCGCAGAGATGATGGCTGGCTCCAGCCATCTGCACGCCAGGAGTGCCATGCACGGTTTGCCTTCCGCAAGCAGGGAGAAGACTCCGCTCTTAACTTAGGGAAAAAGCTATCACCCTTCTGTGCAATTTGTAAGTCAAATCTCAGATCTGGTCCTAACTGGTAACACATCCCAGCAACACAGGAAATGATTGTTTTACACATGAGAAAACTGAGGCAGAGGTAATGTGGGAGACTCAGGCCTGCATCTCCCCTCTGTGCCCTCCCCTCCTCCTTTAACCCCCGTCACGCCCCCAGCGAGGTGACTCCACAATCCGCTCAGGAATCTCCTAGCAAGAGCTTTAAACAAAATACAATTTTACAGTTCATTTCAGTTAATCACAGAGTCTATGTTCCGAAATGATCTTCTCGGCATCGCCTATGGAGAGAGGCAATGGCTGATTGGCATTCCATTACTAAACAGCTAAGCCATTCATAATGCAAAAAAACAGACTTGATGGAAAGATTTGATTCAGTTTTCAAGCTAGACTAATTCAAAACCCAGTGCTCTATAAATCAGAGCAAATGTTCTTTATAAAAAAAATATAGCCAGAGCCCATGTGCAGTATCAGATCTATGATTTATGCCTGTATCCCATTAAACTGAAGGACAAGTGAGGGGAGCACGGGGCTGCCACTGAATTCTCCATTCCCATCTGCCCTATAATAAACATGTCCAATGACTGCAGAAATAGCAGCGATGTCCGAGGGACACCTGAGGACATTATGTGTTCCTTTAGGGAAGTTGCACAGCTAAACCTTGCCTTCCTGTTGCTGCCTGCAGGGACAGCAAAGGCTGCAGCGAGGCAGAGGATGGACTGGAGCAGATTCCACGCCTGGCAGGGCCACGGGCAGGCAACGAGCTCCCAGGCATGGCTGTTTCCAAGGCAGGCACGGCTCACGCTCAGCCTGCAGCTCCAGCTCTATGGGTGAAAGCATGAGCTACTACCACAGGGACATTTACCCTGCTCTGCTGTGTTCCTCTTCCCTATTTAAGGTTTAACAAGAACAAGTGCTAAGTCCTGCACCTGGGACACAACAACCCCCACAGAGTTCCAGGCTTGGGGAAGAGTGGCTGGAGAGCTGCCTGGAGGAGAAGGACCTGGGGGTGTTGGTTTACAGGGGCTGAACATGAGCCAGCAGTGGCCCAGGTGGCCGAGAAGACCAGTGGCATCTTGGGATGTGTCAGACACAGCGTGGGCAGCAGGAGCAGGGCAGGGATTGTGCCCCTGTACTCGACACTGTGTCCAGTTCTGGGCCCCTCACTACAAGAACGGTATTGAGGTCTGCAGAGCATCCAGAGAAGGGAATGGAGCTGGGGAAGAGGCTGGAGAACAAGTCCTATGAGGAGTGGCTGAGAGAACTGGGGTTGTTTAGCTTGGAGAAGAGGAGGCTGAGGGGAGACCTCATCACTGTCTAAAACTGCCTGAAAGGAGGCTGTGGCAGAGCGAGTGTTGATCTCTTCTCCCAAGTGACAGGGGATGGGACAAGGGGAAATGGCCTGAAGTTGTGCCAGGGGAGGTTCAGACCGGATATCAGGAAGAATTTCTTTACCAAAAGGGTTCTCAGGCTCTGGAACAGCTGCCCAGGGAGGGAGTTGAGTCACCATCCCTGGAGGTGTTTAAAAAACAGATAGATGAGTTTTTGAAGGACATGATTTAGCAGAGGATTGGTGCGGTTGGACTCGATGATCTCCAAGGTCTTTTCCAACCAGAGATTCTACAATTCTATGATTCAACACTGGTGTGGGCTGTGCTGGGAACTTCAGACTGGAAACCAAACTTCTCCAATCTGGGAAGTTAAAATTTGTTAAGCAATCTGCGTCCTGAAGAGCTGATTAAGGAATGAAACAGCAATAATTTTGGTGGAAAAATGCAGAAGAATAAGTCCAAAATTTACAGGATGGAGCACCCCTTCCTGCAGAGCACACGTGCGGTCTGATCTCTGACACCTTCACACCTCAGTGCAGGAGCTGAACCGCAGAGATGCTGAGTGGCTCATCCAGGTGCAGCCTGTCAGAGAGGCAGGATTTGACCCAGGAGTGCCCACCCTCAAGCTGCAGCAGTCCAAAGCCACCCAGAAAATGTCCTAAGTTTATTTCCTTCCCCCTAAACCTCCCCATCTGATGGCAGCTTCCTCACTCTTCGCAAGCCCAACATCTTTTTCAACCCTGGCACAATGAGTGGTGTTGCAGGCGGCACCGAATCCCCAGGTGTGGGGATTTTTTTGCTGCTCCCCAGGAATGAATTTATAAGCAGACCTCGTTGCCTGGATCCTGATATTGTTTACTTTCTCTCTAGTTCATAAAGTATCGGGTGGAGCCGGGGGCTGTTAACATCTGTTGGCAATCCAGAGCTCATAGGGAAAAGGATGCCATCTTTCAGGAACCGTCACTGACATTTTAAAAGCCATGACTGAAATCCCCAAACAATTAAGAGGCATCTTTTTTACATTCCCTCCCTAGCTGAGGTATTACGCACTCAAGACACCAGCTGAGAAGTACATGTTGATCTTGACAGGAAAAGCTACGATTAATGAATAATGGAGCACCAGCAATATATAACTTTCAGGCGGAGCCATCATAATTCAATCCAAACAGTAATATCAGGGTCTTTTCTTGGAGGAGTCTAAGCAGCAGTTAAATATTAAATAAAAAAGATGACATTTTATTTTATTTTCCTTTGGCAATTCTGCATCTTCTGATTCAAAGGAGCATAAGGTAGAAAGAGCCGCCGTGGAGGAGGAAGAAAAGTTTAAATGCAAATTCATCTGCCCCCAGCCTGGGCTATAAAAGTGCTCTAATGGGGGAAGAGGAGAACGGGTCTGTGGCACTCTGCTATGCTTTCTGGACTGATTTACCACCTGGATCTGTGCCCTTTGTCTTTCTGCCATCATTCAAATAGCTGGGGTTGTTCTAGGAAAAGGTTTCAAACTTCTCTGGCTGGTTTTGTGTGTGTGTGAAGGTGCATTCTTTAAAAAAAACAAACCACTAATTCAAAATCTGCACAGAGGCCTTGGTCAGTCACTCCCAGATGGTGAGGTGGAGTCCCCATGCCTGGAGGTGTTCCAGAAATGTGTAGATGTGGCAATTGAGGACATGGTTTAGCAGGCATGATGGGGTTGGGCTGATGGTTGGACTGGGTGAGCTTAGAGGTCTTTTCCAACCTTAATGATTCTACGAAGCAAATTTTATAATGCCATGCAATAGGTCCCACTTGCTCTGAATGTGGCCTTTTTTCCCTTTTCTTTTACTTCTCTGAAGTTCTCTTCTTGTGTAATGCCCCAGAGGCACCTCCTTGCTGACCCAGCACCCCCCAGACGGGGCTGTCTTTCAGCTCTCTGTTTCAGTCCATCACCTTTCCAATCACCCCTTGCAATCCCATGCTGGGTCCTGGCCTCTTCTCCCACTGCACATTCTTACTACTGTAGCAGAAACCTCCTCTGTGGGTTCTAATTGGTCTCCACCTCACTGACTCCTCATTTCTCTCTAAACCTCACCTCATCCCTTCTCAGCCACTGTCCCTCTTCCCCTTTTCCTGCCGTTAGGGCTGAACGATTTCATTAATTCCCCCAAGCATTGCCCACTTCACTGCTTTCACTAATGACCCCATCACGCATCTCCTGACATCTGGGATTTAACTCTCCTGACCATTTTCACACACATTTTGCACATGAGGGTTACTGATCTGACCACGGCAGTGCTGCCCGGGTCAGCTCTCAAGGTGAGATCTCACTGCAGCAGCCACCCTCCTTGCATTAATATTTATTAAACAAACTGTGGTGACTCCTCCATCACTGATCACAATTCCCCTCTATGCTAAGTGTCGGACAAAAATGCCCAGAAACGATGCTCCCTGCAAGAACCAGGGAGAGAAAACAGGAAGAACGAGGACCTAGGGTGAAGCAATGGGTACCTGATGGGTTATGAGTGCAGGATTCTTCTATTCAGCCCCTCTCCACAAGCCTCATCCTGCAAATGTTTGGCAAATGCATGGGATTAACTCTTGGCTGGATTATTTTCAGCTGGAAGAGCAAAAACTCTACTTCTTGCCCCAACGGTGCCAGGCTCTGCTGACAGCCAGAAGGGTTTTACTAAGGGAAGTGGAGGGCAGGCTCTGAGGGTGCTCAGCAGAGCTGCTGAGAACATTCCTGGCGTGGGAAACAAAGCCTCCATTCATGGTAAATCTGCCTTACTGCAAGATGAGACCAGGCCTGCTCCGGAGGCTTCAAGGAGGTGCCCGGTGATCCATAAACGCAGCCCACCCTTGATCTGGGAGGGCATCACAGCCTGGCAGGAAAGGAGCTGCCTGGGAGCTTCACAGAGGCTCCCACACCCAGCACCTCCCCCAGCATCCCCAGCACAGTCCCTCAAAGCTGTTGCAGGTACAGCCTTTGAGGCAACGGGGGACATGGTTTATGGCACTGGTGATTAGAGAGGGGACTGCTCAGAGCATCTCCCTCCCAAGGCTGGAATTTGTTAAGCTTTCTACAGAGTCAGTTTTATATTTTGTTTTCCATGAGGTTTTCTTGCCTCCTGCTGTGAATTTCAATATTTCATTGGGAAAACAAAAAATGCTTGGCTTTTGGGTTGCACCCTGGGCAGAGGGATGCTCTGCAGCACCTTGCTGGCTCTGCCTGTGTCCCCAGGACGTTCCTATTGCTGTGTCCTTGCTAGAGCTGCCTCACATCATGATAAGACACCTTGTGTTCTGCTCTGCCCATCTGAGACAGTGGCAAGTGATGGTCCAGAGCACTGGAATGCCTAACTAGAGTCAAAAGACAGTGCAGGAAAAGAAATGGAGAAAGGTAATAGAATCATGGAATGGTTTGGGCTGGAAGGGACCTCAAAGTCCATCCAGTTCCATCACCCTGCCATGGGCAGAGACACCTCCCACTCGATCAGGGGGCTCGAAGCCCCATCCAACCTGGCCTTGAACACCTCCAGGGATCGGGCAGCCACCACTGCTCTGGGCAACCTGGGCCAGGGCCTCTCCACCCTCACTGTGAAGAATTTTTTCCTAATGACTAATCTAAATCGTCCCCCTTCCAGTTTAAAGCCATTCCCCCTTGTCCTGCAACTCCATTCCCTTGTGAAAAGTCCCTCCCCAGCTTTCCTGGAGCCCCTTTCAGTCCTGGGAGGCAGCTCCAAGGTCTCTCCAGAGTCTTTGTTTCTCCAGGCTAAACAACGCCAATTCTCTCAGCCTGCCCTCACAGCAGACATGCTCCAGCCCTTGGGCCAGGCCCTCCCCACCCTCGTTGTGCAGAATTTCTTCCTAATGTCCAATCTAAATCTTCCTCCTTCCAGTTTAGTTATCACATTAGATTCTCCTCAGAGTCCCATTGTGATTTATAAATGTTTGGGGTTTTGTGACTTTTTTTCAGTCTCTCACAGAAAGACAAAGAGTAAATTTAAAATCCATGAGGGGTTTTGACATGTTGGAGATCACAGGGCTGGAGCGAGGAGCAGAGAGGTCCTTTAACCTCTGCAAATAAATGCTTTCGGGCAGTGTTTATGAGCCCCATGATGGGAGTTTAGGTGAGCAACGCCAGCAGAAATCCGTGTCGCTCTCTCCATAAGCAGAGAGGGTTGCATTTCAGAGCTGAAGTCCCGTGCAATAAGAGAGCTGATCCATCAGATAAGGGAGGCAACAGGAAAGGGAAGTGGAACACGTCTTAAATTCTGCCTGCGTGTTGTGCTTTATTCATGAGACAACACTGCCTCCCCGGCGATGCCGACTGCGCTAAAGCCACGGCAGCCAAAATAAAAAAAACCAACCCCACTCCATGAAAAGTTACAAACCAGAGGCCTTTAAGTGGAAGGAGTTGGAAAAACAACAGTACAGCTAAGCAAACAGCTCCGTGCATTCAGCAAAGGCCGTGTCAGCCCCCACGGCAAGCGGGCGAGACAACACCGAACACAAACCAAACAGAGTTAATCTGCAGTCCAGGCCATTTCTCAAAGCCTTTCCAGCAGTCCTGCCCCACCAGCAGCTTTTTGTTTCCTTCCTCATTTTCTTGCCAGCCACCTCGTTTGCTTTCCAACCCCTCCCTTCACAAAAGGACAATATTTTTACCAATCGGCTTTTCTTGCGAATAAATTCTGCCTTCAAAACCAAAGGGTTTTTTTTTTTGTTCTAATGATTTAAAGTAGCGTTTTTGGAGGGGGTGGGGAGGAGTGGATAGCAGTGGAAAAACACATCTTAAGGCCTTTAATTCTGTCCAGATAAGAGAACTGCACTAAATCATTTCCAAAAAGAGAGCAGAGGTTAAGATAAGGCTCTGTGCTGTTCAAAAGTATCTCAGTAATTCCATTAGAGAGAGAACGGGTGAAAACCAGGCAGCTGGAGATGAAGCAAAATAGATTTTACTGGGAGTTTAACGTAATTTTTATCTCATTGGAATAAGAAGGAATTCTCTTAATGAACAGGGTTTTCTTCCCCAAGGGAAATGACACACGAAGACACACGACTTACAACCTCTGGCAAGGTTTGTCCATAAACCCTTGCCTTGCAGCCCTTTTGGCTGCTCTGAGGCTCTTCTGCTGAGTGAGCTCCAGCTCTCAGCATCCTCCACCTCTGCTGCTGGGTGCAGGTCACCACCAAGACAAAATGGGACATGGTTTATGGCACTGGTGTTTGGAGAGAGGACTCTGGGTAGAACGTTTCCCTACCAAGGCTGGAACTTGTTAAGCTTTTGACAGTCTTATGGCTTAGTATTTTTTTTTTTCCATTAGGTCTTCCTGCCTCCTGCTGCAAATTTCAATATTTCTTCAGGAAAACAAAAAAATCCTTGGCTTTTGGTTGACATTTTATTTGTTTTCAAGCAGGATGCTGTGCCAAAATGCTGACAAGTTTCCAATGAAAATGAAATCTCCTCTTACTTAAGTTGTCTGCGAATTGCTGTTCCCTCCCTTTTACCGGTTCAAGCTGCCTCCATCCTGAACCTGATTTCCTCAGACCAACAAAGAGAGAACTGCTGTGCCCAAGGCTATTTAAAACTCACTCCATGACGCACAAGTCACTCACAAAATCTGCAGACAGCACACACTATTTAGCTGCCTGGCTGACAGCAGGACAGAGGAGATCTCTCCTATTGCTTCTCCTTCCTGGTCGTGTGTCCCACTGAGTAATCTTTCACCCTTCTGTGCTCCTCTTGCTTTAACTCACGGAGATGCATTCCCCATCATCTCTAAAAGGGATGGCGACAGGAGGAGAAACCTCTGGGAGCAACACAGCACATGGGACTTCTTCTGCCTGGTGAAGACTCTCTGCTCTCCACGTTCGTGCGCCACCCCCTCCGTGTCACCCTCTCTGAGTCACCCTCTCCATGTCACCTCTCTCCGTGTCACCCTCTCCACCAACACAAGGAACAAGGAGGTGAAAGCAGAAGTTGCCCTGCAGTGCTGGAGGCCAGAGGAGCACCTCCATAGACAGGTAAGACCTGAGGAGCTGCTTCACCTCTGTGGTTGCCCAGTCAAGGGCAGAGTTATCTCTTTGTAGAGGACAAGGAGCTGCAATGTGACAACCAGACGGCTGATGATGGGACTTATAGAGGTCAATGTCCCCCCCTGGACAAAGCATGGGGAAGAACTGGAGACCGTCCCTTGCAATCAGAGCCCCACCTCCCTACTCACTGAAGACTCTGTGGTGCCAATCTCTGTGTTTGGGATGTGAACCCCTGCCCATTCCATCCTTGTCAGCATATGGGTTCATATTCCTTGATCCCAGACTTCTCCAGTGTCAGCCCTATTGGAAGCAGCCGTGAAGTCTGATCTGGGCTGTGAGCAGAGGATCAGGTTTTTGCTGAGACAGGAGCATGTGACGTGATGCTCATGTGGACCTGGGGCTCTACAGCACTTTTGTGATGGCACTGGAAAAGCAGACAGGTGTGGCTGGGTGCAAAGGCTTCAGAAACACAGGTATAGAACAAAAGATGTCTTTGATTGCCAGCTGCTTCATGATCTTGGCCACTGAGCTGACCTCACCAGCAGCCACTATTATGTCTCTCTGTAAGACACGAGCAGAAAGCCTTAGAGAGGAGCTGGTCTGGAAAATGCCCTCCATGCCACGTGTGGATAATGCTCTCCCTCTCTGCACAGGTGCTTATGAGCACCCTCCCCTCTCCCTGGGGTGCTGTGGGGAGAAAAGACTTAAAAATGGTTTAGCACAGAGCTCAGAGGTGGAGCAGGACCCACAGGAAGCACTGAGTGCTGTGGCAGCATCTGTCTTCCCCTTTCCTATAGCACTCCCGGTGCTCAGAAACCCTTTGGGCTGGAGAAACACCAAAAACATGAGGACACAGCTTTGATGGGAAGCTCTGGCTGAAATTCAGCCGAGTGCAGCATTTGGACTGGACTCCAGCCAGTCTTGATCAGGCTTTGTCAGAGCTCTGTTGCCTCTGGAAAGCCCTTTCTCAGAGACAGCACAAACCCAACCAGAACATGCTCTCACATCCCAAGAGCAGGGAGATTCCAACCTTCTCCCTTCTCGAGGGAAAACAGGGGAGGCAGGGAGAGAAGGAAGGGGGAGTCAGGGCTGGTCCTTCAGCATCCCTGCTTGGGAGTGCTCCTGGGGAAGCAAGATAGCCAGGACCTCAGGGACCTGAGCCAAACCAAGCAGGTGCCTCACCAAAACAACATCATTTACCTGTGCAGCTTTTCCAGGGAATCAGGTGTTAATGGGGTGTCACGTTTGTCTTGCTGACAGCTGGCATCACCGATAAGAATTAATCAGCTATAAATAAATAAATAACAATGATGACACCTCCCCCTCCAACATCTACTAACAAGGGCATTTGTGTATTTATTCTATATTAGTTTTTTTTAGTGTTCCTCTTATCTTATTCAGGGAAAGGGGGAAAAAAAAACAGTGAGGAAGATAAAAATGTTGGGTAAATCCAGCATGGCTGGATTATGCTGTTGGACCTGAGTATTTCAGTGCCACGGAGCAGGCATCTGCTTCGTGCTCCTGGCTGATAGGAAGCACCAGCAGCTTTATCACTAATTCAGTTTCCAGGCAAATATTTTTACAAGTGCAAGCAGGGTCTCTCCAAGTCTTGCATGTGCACACACGACACGCACAGATAACCTGCTTCTGCAAGATCTGTGCTGGAGTCAGGCTGGAGTGAAGGGAGGGGGGGGGTCTCCTAAGAATAGTTGTTAGGAAGCTGCAAGGTAATCAATAGTCTTGATGGAGACACAGTGGGTTTCTGTAGTCTAGAGTTTATGATTTTGTCATAAATAGAAATAATTGATCGCCCATTAGCTAACATGATTGTAAAGGGCACTGTAGATACTCTGTGAGGATTTGTTCTAGGGAAATAAAATTACAGAATCATGGAATGGTTTGGGTTGGAAGGGACCTCAAAGCCCTTCCAGTTCTACCTGCCCTGCAGGGACACCTCCCACTGGATCAGGGGGCTCAAAGCCCCATCCAACCTGGTCTTGAACACCTCCAGGGATGGGGAAGCCACCACTGCTCTGGGCAACCTGGGCCAGGACCTCCCCACCCTCACAGCAAAATGTTTCTTCCTAAGATCTCATCTCAATCTCCCTTCTTTCAGCTCAAAACGCTTCCCTCTTATCCTCTCCCTGCACTTCCCGATCAAGAGCCCCTTCCCAGCTCTCCTGGAGCCCCTTTCATACTGGAATGCCACTATAAGTTTGCATTGGAGTAGCCTTCCAGTATTCAAAGGTAACTTTGGGAAATCACTTTGCCTGTAAATCCAAGGTAGATCCACATCAGGAATCCATCGTACCTGCTCTGGTCAAAAAAGGAGGTGATGCTGAGTTTGCTGATAGTCACTGTTGCCTCTCCGTGCCACCACTTCACACTCTGCTAATCTGCCACGGGTATGGGGAAGCAGCTAACTCAGGGGTGGACATGCAGGTGGTAGAAGGGATTCCCACGTTCAGGGTGGTTGCAAACACCCACTCACAAGCCTTCACCTCGGAGTGACATCTCTCCAGTCCGGGGTGTTTGGCTTTGCTCTGAATCCACCATCACCACTGCCATCCTGTGCTGAGCAGACACTCTGCTGTCCACAAATGGGACAGAGCTGGTAGTGGGCTTTGTTTCTTTTCCCTCATTCTCCTCTGGCAGATCACTTTTTCACAATTTCATCCTCATTTTAGGGTGGCAAAATTCCCTTTGCACATCAGAGGAGGGGGTTTCTATGAGAACACATGACAATGGCAAACAATTCTGAAAAACTGAAATAAGAATCCAAGATTAAACCAAACGTGTGGTGAGACCTTGACCAGGATGACCAAGACACAGGTGGTGTCTTGGAAACTTCACAAGGGCTTATGTGAGCTCTGTTTAAAGGTGATCTGTGACAGTAAATCCTCAACAATTCATGGGGGCAAAGGCTTCCTGTGAGCCTCAAAACTCCCTGGGCTGCTCTCTCTCTGCTTTGATGACCCTCCTGGGCCACCCTGGGAGGATGCAGCTCTTGGCAGGATCCTTTGGCCACCTTGTGGTTGAGTCCCCATCCCTGGAGGAATTTAAAAGATGGGTAGACGAGGTGCTCAGGGATCTGGTTTGGCAGTGGACAGGTGTGGTTGGACTTGATGATCTAACAGATCTCTTCCAACCAAGCAATTCTATGATTCTATGATTAGTTTTAGCAGTTTTCTGAAGCAAAGCTGTGTTTCTAAATGCTCACTGCAGCTTACTGTGTATTCACATAAATATCAATGGGATCTTGTCTATTAAAATCCCATCTATTTGAGCATATAATTTTCCCAGAGTCAGAATCTATCAGTGAAATCTCAGCTCGTGTGACAAGATAACAGAATCCTCAAATTAAATGGGGTTTCCACAATTACAGTTTCCCCCTTTCTTTCCCAGCATTACACCATAAACGCTGCTGTCAGACAAGATAAGATCTGAATTCTATCCTGACAAGGCAAATGTTATCAGAGATCAGTTAATTACACACTGGATTTCAACAGAGGCAAATAAACCCCCTGCGGGTTAGTGTAGAAACTGCTGTCTTCCCACCAGCTTTTCCTTGGGCCACCAAGTGTGCTTCCCTCAGCCACCCCTCTCTCTCAACCACACTAAGGAAATGGGAGCCACATTTTCTGCCTGGTTTTAGACCTTTTTCCCAGGCTAAAAGGGGTGGCACACAGCAGGTGGCTGACACTGAAGAGATGGAGATAAGAGATGGATGATGTGGAACTGTTGGAGCGAGTCCAGAGGAGGCCATGAAGATGATCTGAGGGCTGGAGCACCTCCCATATGAGGAGAGGACAGGCTGTGAGAGTTGGGGTTGTTCAGCCTGGAGAAGAGAAGGCTCCAGGGAGACCTTAGAGCAGCCTCCCAGTACTGAAAGGGCCTCCAGGAAAGCTGGGGAGGGGCTCTTGATCAGGGAGTGCAGGGATGGGATGAGGGGGAAGGGTTTTCAGCTAAAAGAGAGGAGATTGAGATACGGTTGAGGGATGGTGGGGAGGCCCTGGCCCAGGTTGCCCAGGGAAGTGGTGGCTGCCCCATCCCTGGAGGTGTTCAAGGCCAGGTTGGATGGGGCTTTGAGCCCCTGATCCAACGGGAGGTGTCCCTGCCCATGGCAGAGGGGTTGGATCTAGGTGGGTTTTATATCCACTTCCAACTCAAACCATTTTATGAATCTATGATTCTGGATTTAACTCCTTTCTCTTCAGAATGTTGCACTCTGTATTTACTTCCTCCACTCAGGATATGTCTCAGCCTGCTTTCACGAAGGAAGACTAATTATTACTTCTTTTTTCTTTTGAATTGTTTTCTTACAGGAATTGGCAGAATGGACTCAAACCTTCTTGTATCCTGTGTAGCTGTCCTGCTCTGGCTGTGAGGTTTTTTCCTTCCCCTTCTTTGTATTTGTAAATAAGTTATTTATATTTTATTGGCAGAATGGCAGCCCGTGTAGTACAGGAGAGGTTTCTTAGGTTGGTTTGAGCGAGCACGGAGCTGTGTTCACATCATCTACTGCAGCACTGCAGGTGGATGGGACACTTATTACTGGTGCAGTCCAAGAGACTGATGGGGACATTAGAAACCTACTGTCAAGAGCTGTCAACCCCAGGTTGTTGTACAGGCCATAGCAAGGAACAAGGACCAAATTCAGAACATTATATGAAAAATAAGAGGCTGTAGAGGTCTCTCTTCAATGGATTAAGAATCATGTTCAGTTCTGTATGGTAAGTAGGATGAATTACATTTATTGACCTCATTGCTCTCTACAGCTACAGGAAAGGAGGTTGCACCGAGGTGGGGGTTGGTCTCTTCTCTCTGGCAGCCAGTGACAGGACAAGGGGAAATGGTCTCAAGATGCATCAGGGGAGGTTTAGGTCACATATTAGGAGGAATTTCTTTACTGAAAGTGGTGTCAAGCATTGGAAGAGACTGCCCAGGGAGGTGGTTGGGTCACCAACCCTGGAGGTGTTTAAAAGATGAGTAGATGTTATTTTCGGGGACATAGTCTGGTGGCAGAGTTAGCGGTGTTGGATCAATGATTGGACTCAAGTGATCTTAAAGGTGTTTTCCAACCAAAACCATTCTGTGATTCTGTGATTTTTTGCTTGAGCACAGGCACCACTGATGGTGATGAATGCAGCCCATCGGAGGGATCACACCAGTTAACGATACAGCCCAAACCATCTTGCCTTGCTGGAGAACAGTTTTGCTGCATCTCTCCTTGTCACCAAAGCCATGCCTGTCCCTACCAGCTCTGTCTTTTTTCCTGTTGTGTTTCTTCCTGTCCATCAAATGTATGCAGGGTGTTCCTGTGAACAGCAGGGTTTACTCAACCACTGATAACTCCAATCCAGCCAAACAAAGAAGCAAAGGCACAATTGCATCTCTTGCATGAAGAGCTGTCATAAAGTGCAGCTGGCAATCCAAGTGCTATAAATGCTCTTTCGATTAAGTGCCTCGTTGAAGTAAGTTGATGATGCTCCATTAGGCTGAAGTGAACTTCTAGTTCTCAACACAATTGGTGGTGAGAGGGATTTGGTGCTGGAGTAGGCAGGGCTTTGCTCTTGGTTTCTCTACTCTTCAATAATTCTCTTCACTCTAGGCTGACTTTTTGCAGCTTTCCCACTTCTGCACCGGGGAAGGTTCTTTATGCTCCATTGCCCTGTGTGAGACTCAGGACTGGACAGTCAGGAACCTGGTTGGGCTCCCTGGAACCCAGAAACTTGTCGGGGGAGCCCCACTGTGGATTAATCATAGAATTATGGAATGGTTTGGGTTGGAAGGGGCTTCAAAGCCCATCCGGTTCCAACCCCCTGCCATGGGCAGAGACATCTCCCACTGGGTCAGGTTGCTCACCTGAACACAGGAGCCCAGGTGAGGTCTCAGAGGTTGTAACGTGGGAACATCTCAGCAACATGATGGGACTGGCAGGGGCAGAGCATCTGGGCTTCTTGGTTCATTCCTTCCTCCCTCCACCTCCAGATCTGCCATCTGTTTTCTCACAGCATGTCCTCCCCTGGTCTGGGCTTACTGCAGGACAGTGGTCTTGAGGAAGCTTTTGGATTCGTGTCAAATTTGCTCTGCTTTTTTTACACTGCCATAAAAGAAGCTCTACTCCCTACCTGGGTGTAATAAATAATGCCAACATTTTGAGTTTGTTGCTGCAGCTTTTACTTAATTCAAGAGGAAAAAAAAAAAAAAGAAGGAAAGAAAGAAAGAAGAAGGACATCGATAATTTATGGATCCAGGATGCAGTGAGAGTCCTGGCTGTGGCAACTGTGGTCACTTTGCAGGGGTCCCCAGCTTTCTGCTCGAGGAACCAGTGCCCCTGTGGTCAAGCTTTGCCCAAGGAGGTTCCCCACCTCTGTGCTGGAGTTATCTTAGGGATAATCAAGCGCAGCATAAGTCAAGCAAGAAATGAAGATTCTCATTATTTAAACAGGAGACAGCTGCATGAGAGTGAAGGATGGTGGTCCCTCCACTATTAGTTACTCCAGTTTTACTTGTGATTGGTGACAGTTCCTGTCATGCCTGCTGGGACACGGGAGGAGCTCCATCCATCACAGACCCGTTAGTGCATCGGGAAAGGCACTGTGGCTGCTTGATTTCTGTTTTCCATTCCACACACAGAGAGCTTTCTCTCCCTTATTAAACAGAAGAAAATGGGAGAACAAATTGGAATATGTAAAATACTTGTTACTTGCATTTTCTGCCTGGCTGGCGCTTCCCGACAGGCTGTTTGTGGGATGTCCATTATTGTTATTCACCAAGATAGCTGTTATTATTTTTGTTACCTCCTCATTGAACACGAAGGCATCAACTTTCCCTCTCACCTTGATAAAAGGGGATGCGATTGCTTTCATGGTTAACAATTTCGAAGCAAGTTCCATGCTGGCTTGACTGGCATGACAGCTTCTTGGCTACTTGGTGACTCTGAGGGTTACGTGCAAACCCATCACTTGTGCTTTAAAATGATGCATTTTACACAGAGGCTTTAGCTGCAACCATAAAAAAGCAGCTTTTAATTGCTGACAAAAACACAGGGATGGAAATATAAAGACAAATTCGGGTCTGATTTGCTTGCAGAAAGCAAAAGAGGTGGGTCACCATCAGTAATTGACTGCCGAGTAACTTGAAGAGCCATTCCCTGAGAAGCCTGCCCAGAATTTACACCAAGCCCTCTAAATACACACTCAAACAGGACTTCCATCATGTCAAACTTGTCAGAAGCGGGTAATGCAGATGAAACACTTTAAAAGAATCTCATTTTCAGGACAAGCTGATCACTCTTTCCTTGAAAATAAAGCCCTTGTAAAAGATCTTAATTTAAGCAGTCAAAAGATTAAGCTGCCCAGAATGATTGCCTGCTTTTGCTCGTGAATTTACTGGCATTTAGCAAGGAGCACAAGGCTGCTAATGGTGTGTCACCACATTTCTGGGACTCATTGGGGTGAAAAATATCAACTGGGGGACAAAAAGGAGACCTCAGGGCAGGCTGTGGTGAAGACTGAATCCCTAAGTTAGAATCCTGCGAAAAGAAAGAGGCATCTCCCAGTTTTGCTAGGGTCAAGAGTTTGGTGCTGTTGTTCCCTGGTCTGGATGCTGGTACTAATCAGGGGAGCATCAACCTTTCTGGAGGAAACCATTTTGGAGATGATTATTATACAACTGGAAGAAATAAGGCTTGAAGATGGCAAGTGGGGTCATCTTCTGTCAGGGTGGGCTTAATGGCCCAGGAATTCATCTTCACCTGTACAGATGGACCTTGATTCTTAGAGGCAGCAAAGTCCTTGCATGACCTTGGCATAGCCCTATCACATCTTCGTCTTGCTCCCTGACAATTAATGCTCCCACTCTAGAAGGCAAATTGAAGATATTGTCTCCTATACTGCTATTTAGGAGAAACTGGAGCAATAGCTGAGCCAGTGCTGGTCCATCTGGAGGGGGGGGGTCATGTTACTGCAAACTGAGATCTGAGGGAGAAGCTGGTGTAAAAGGAGAAAAGAGAGGGATAAAAGGTGTAGTCAGAAGAAGAAATCAAGTGAACAAAGCTCATTTCCTTGAGGTATTTGAGCTCCTGGTCAACTCCAGTATCAGCAAGTAGCAGGAAGCTTTATTTAAATATTATTTATTTTAGGCTTAAAAATAAATGTTCCCTGGTTTGACAGCTTCTGACTCAATTTTTATGCAATTTTCCATTCTTTTTTTTCCCCTATTTATTTCATTATTTATTTGTGGGGGGTGCGTGGGTGCCTAAACAGAACCACTCTGCTTCCATCTGCTTTTGTCGACATGACTTCAAGGCTTGACCTCAGTGGTGACTCTTGTCAGTGGGGAACTCGGGTAGCCTCGGGCTGGAAGCAGGCTCTGCTTTACCCTTGCTGCCCCTCCTTGCCCCAGCTCTGATCTGCCCCGTGCTTTGTATCACAGCCTCAACACCGAGGGATACTTTGTGCTGCTGATGTCTAAGAGGCAGAGCCGAGCACGTTGCCAGCTGTCCCCGGAGGACAACTTTTCATTATTGATGTGGAAAGTGGAAAATAAAATAGACTATTACACTTTTTATCTTCAGGGAACATCTTTTTTTTTTTTTTTTATCCCCCATCCCCACCCTTCAGATGTGAAAGCATTTCAATTCAGAGAATCATTCTGAGCACAATGAAGAGAAGTCAATTCTGAGAGCAGCAGGCACATTTATTTACGGCGCAGGTGACTTGCAACATGTCTCTTCCATGTATGCTTTTATTATTCCCTGACATCCCTGAGACAGGACATTTTGTACCTGGAGTGCCACAGCTGGGCTGCTCTTTGCAGTCATTAAACCTGGCTTTGAACTCATAAGAGAAACCCAATTCCTCAAGTTCAAATAGGCCTGCAGAAACGGCATGTAAAGGACGTTAAACGACATTCCTTGGATTGAACCACAAGCCAGAGAAAGATCAAAGGACAGTGGGTAAAGGAAATTAAACAGAATTAAATAAAATCTTCCTTTAAGGTATCAGAAGTGCTCTCTGCCTTCCTCCACCTGCTCCAACTGCTGCGCCACTCGAGAAGAAAGCATCATCCCACACTTTGCAGATGGTAAAACCCATGGACATCTGTGCACAGCTGGCATGCAGCGGGGCTCACGCTTGCCAGCTCGCTGGCCAAGTGGAAAATGGGTATTTGTAGGTACAAGCCCTTTGATTTTCCTCTGGGAAAAGGAAAAAAGGCAGCCAGAGATGGGAACGTAAATCAGAGCTCACTGATATGGATCCAAGAAAGCTTCCAGATCAATATTGAAAGGAGTGAGCTGGTAAAGGAAAACTGCACTCCCTCTCTATCCATCAGCTCTGCACGCTGCTGCTTATCTCATCTATCTGCTGTCTTCTCCCAGGCTTCTCACTTTCCAACTCTCAGCACCACCTAGCCCTCTAGTAATTTTTTTTTCATGTTCCAGTTTCACTTCTACAAGGGAAGAATCAGGACAGTTGGCACCCAATGCTGAGACCTCTTTTCATAGAATCAGAACATTCTGAGTTAGAAGGGACCCACAAGGATCATCCAGTCCAACTCCTATCCCAGCACAGGACAACCCCAACATTCACCCCTGTATCTGAGGGCATTGGCCAAATGCTGCTGGAATATTGTCAGGCTGTGACTACTTCCCTGGGGAGCTGTTCCAGTGCTCCACCACCCTCTGGGGGAAGAACCTTTTCCTAATGTCCAGCCTAACCCTCCCCTGGCACATTTTCCTGCCATTCCCTTGGGTCCTGTCCTTGGTCACCAGAGAAGAGCTCAGCATCTGCTCCTCCTCCCTGTGTGAGGAAGCTGCAGACCATGGTGAGGTCTCCCCTCAGTCTCCTCTCCTCCAGGCTGAACAGACCAAGTTTCAGCAGCTCTTCATAAGACTTCACCTCCAAACCCTTCACCAACTCCATGGCCTCCTCTGGACACTCTCCAGTAGCTTTAGATCCTTTTTATCCTGTGGCACCCAAAACTGCACCCAGTGCTCGAGGTGGAGCCGCACCAGTGCGGAGCAGAGTGGGACAACCCCCTCCCTTGACCTGTTGATGCTGAGCTTGTTGCACCCCAGGACACAGTTGGCCCTCTTGGCTGCCAGGGCACTTGCTACTCATAAACAGGAGGCCATGAAATTGAAATCAGGATAAGAGATGCTGATATCACATTTTACCCTGCACAGGCTCGTGGAGTTCATTGCAATCCTCTGGGAAAGGTCTGGCACCCTGGTAGCTCCAGGCAAGAAACTGCTGCCATTTCCCTGTTTGCTTCAGTATTGCTGAAGTCAGGAGAAGAAACACTTGGATGCTATTGAGCTGGTCAATACATTGTTAAATGTCAGCATTGGTTGGAACACTTACAGCTGTTTTAGCCTTTTGGAAAATCACCCTTGGTGCCTTTTGCTGCTGTTTCTTCACTACAGTGAGGTGTTGCTGCCTGTACTGATGCCATAGCAGGAAAAAAAAGGCTCAAAACTGACTCCAAACTGGAGGGTTACATGAACGTAGCAGGCAGCTTTCATCTGACACAGTTTGCCTCTGCCCACTGGGCCAGGGATTTGTAGCTGAAATGCCACCTGTGCTTTGGAGGCTCTTATCTCTCTGGTGTGCTGAGATAGCACCTGATTACCATGGTATCAGAGCATCAGGCTCTCCGTGATGTATTCATCCTCGTAGCGAGCCTGGGGATAGGTAAGTGCTATTATCTTCCGTGTACAGATGGGGAATGCTCCACCACAATCCAGACCCCCACTTTGAGGTGCAGTGATACAGAACCTGATAGTTATTTATTAAAATTTCAGTAGTTTGCAGTGAGATGGGCATGAAATTCACCTCACTCTGTCAGCAGGCTGCTGTATTGCTGTCTCTGTAGGAGAGAAGGGCTTTTTGTGCTTGGAGAGGAAGCAGCACCTCCAAGGCATGGACTATCTCAACCAGCTGTGGTTACATAAAGCAGCTCCCACGAACCATGTTCCAGGTATATTTACATATGTCCATGGACTCTCCAGCTAGGACTGTCATCTACCTTAAAAATATATGAAGCTGGGTAAGATGAATGCCTTTGACACTCATTGGAATAAGACTTTGGGGTATTCCATCCACATTTTCACCGTTGAGCTGGTGAAGGGTCTGGAGAACAAGTCTTATGGGAAGAGGCTGAGGGGAGACCTCATTGCTCCCTACAGTTCCCTGAAAGGAGGTTGTGGTGAGGTGGGTGTTGGGCTCTTCTCCCAAGTAACAAGTGATCTGATGAAAGGAAATGTCCTCAAGTTGTACCAGGGGAGGTTTGGATTGGATATGAAGAAAAAATTGTTCCCTGAACAAGTGGTGAAACCCTGGCAGAGGCTGCCCAGGGCAGTGGTGGAGTCTCCACCCCTGGGGGTGTTCAAAAAGGGTGCAGACGTGGCACTTTGGAACATGGTTTATTGTGCATGGTGGGGTTGGGCTGATGGTTGGATTGGATGAGCTTAGAGGTCTTTTCCAGCTTTAATGATTCTACGACTTCAGGTGTAAGTGACAATCAAACTGACCTTTGGACAGTTTGGGACTGAGCAGGTTACTGGACACCGATGACTCCTTGCAGTCAGTAGCTCCTTCTCCACTGTCCTGTCCTTCACGATCACAGCACCTGCTCAGATGGGCTGAACTGCCCTTTGGAAACACCTCTTCATTCTATTGCCTATTAAGACATGGCTTAACTTTAAGGCTTAACTTTAAGGTGGGAAGTCGACTTCAATTACACAGCAAGTTCATGTGACGCAAGCACTTCTATTTCTAGAGGTTTCTCCTCGTGCTCTGGTGTTCCCAGGAGCGAATTCTTTGAGTTGTACTATTTCAAAAGAGAATAGTGAAGGGCAGGTATTTGAGTCTGGGTGGAAGACCCCTTTGGTATGAGTGTGCGCTGCGTATTGATACAGGAACTTTGATGTCACTCGGGCAAGCGTGTTCAGGCAGCAAACTTCACATTTATGTGCAAATGAGGAGACAGGCACACTGAACTGGAGGGAGAGGATGCTAATGAATGTTCTCCTAGGCTTTAAGAAAAAGATATTGCCCAATGCTGTGGAAAATTAAAATTTGTTTCTAATATGTATGGTAAATTTAATGCTAAAGACCAAAGATAAATGGGAAGAGAGTTTAATCCAAGCTGACCCCATTTTTGCTGGAATGTCATTTGCTATGGTTTTTGCTTCCTCTCAGAAAGCAAAAGACACACTAATTAGTTCCTGCATTCAGCACACAAATTACTGCTCCCAAACATTTAAAGGAGAAAGTAAGGGATGCTGGGAAAGGTGCTAAAGGAGCTGTCCTGTATCCATGGGGGGGTTGCATATGATCCTAAATTGAAGGAGTGATGCTGTCGTGTCACTAGGGATTGTCTTGGCACCTGAGACGTGGTGGCAATGAGATGAACAGGATCAAATTCACTTTGGGATGAAAAGGTCTCCTTGACTAAAGAGGATCTGATGTACATAGGGCTTGGCTGGTCTTAGGGCTCCTTGAGATGGACCCAGCTTTCAGCTGCCCCCACTACACACGGATACCCAAGGATCCTCTTTTGCATTAAACCATATAATCACATAAACCGATCCAGCTATCTGAAAAGCTGACTTGCAAAAAAACCCTTGCCAAGCAAAAAATGAAACCAGAGGACCCCTTCCAGCCTTCATTCTTAGTGAAAAACATTCAGAAATAACATGATTTATGGAAATTCCCTAGAAAAAGCTCAGAGTTTGAGCCTTATCTTTCTTAAATAGCTTCCTGCGAGGCTTAAGAAAGCTCTTCCGACACGCTGAGTTTTCAGAGCCGTGGGACAGGTTCCCCCCAGGGTGCTGGACTCGGGAAAATGCTAAAACTGAACTCCAAACAGAGCCACTTGCACTGCATCCAAAACAGGGTGCCCAGCACTGACCCACCACATCTGTCACACTGACTTTCACCTGCCAGTTCACTTGTCACCAGCTCAACTCTCCTGGCTCGCGCGGCGCTCACGGGTGGAAATGAGCCTGTCTGCAGCTGACGGGAGATCAGCACAACCTCATCAGCAGATGATCAAAGTTTAGAGTTCAGATGAAAGGCCTCAAAACTTGTCTCAGGGAGGTTCGGGGCCCTTTGTGCCCTGTCGATGGAATTTCATTAGCTTGGAGTTATGACAGGTTATAATCAACCTGTCCAATTTTAATCTTGTCCAGAGCTGTACTGCAGATTTTTAATTCTTTTTTATTTTAATCATTTGCTTTATTTGAGTTATGAATGTGTCCTGTGAAAAGACTCCCTAACCTGTTTCCACCAGGCAACTGGAAAAGTTCCTCATGCAGGCAGCCAGCAACTGCTGTGTTTAATTGTTGGTGCCCAAGAGACAGATGTTAAGGGAAAATGGCTCATCAGATTGTTTATCCTGGAGAAGAGGAGGCTGAGGGGAGACCTCATTGCTCTCTACAACTACCTCCAAGGAGGCTGTAGCGAGGTGGGTGTTGGTCTCTTCTTCCAAGTAACAAGGGATGAGACGTGAAGAAATGGCCTCAAGTTGTACCAGGGGAGATTTAGATTGGATAGTACGAAAAACTACTTTATAGAAGGAGTGGTGAAGCCCTGGCAGAAGCTGCCCAGGGCAGTGGTGGAGTGTCCATCCCTGGAAGGTTTCAAGAGATGGATGTGGCCCTTGAGGACATGGTTTAGCAGGCACAGTGGGGTTGGGTTGACGGTTGAACTGGATGAGCTGAGAAGTGTTTTCCAACATAATGATTACATGATTCCATGAAGTGGTCACATCAGTCTAGGTCTGACTATTGCATGATGTTTTTTTCTCCCTGGAAAGAAATTCCGGTTGAATTTTGTAGTGCTTTGGTACAACTTGTCTTCATTTGAACAGAGACCTTCTAGCCCAAGGAGGTGTAAGCACAGCAAGGAGGGCTATAGGATGAAGGGACAACAAAGCTCCAGCTGCCCATGAGCTGGTGTTGTGTTTGCTTCCTGCTAATTGCTTGGAAAGCCTCTTGGTGCCTGGTGAGAAGTTCCAGCTCTCCTGGATACAGCTTTACAGGCGATGATCTGGAACTGTCTATCATCATTAGAGCACTTTGCTTTCAAAAACCAGCCTGACAGAAGCATTTTGTTCCGGGGGGTGAGGAGATGATCTAAGAGGACATCTCCCCGAGCCACCTCCGGGGCTTGGCGCATCCTTGCCCATCCCTGGCACGGGGCGGAAGGATTGCGCTCTATGCAAATGGGAATGAATAATTCAGCATTTTCCCCTGTCTGAGTGGAAGATGCTCGGTGGCTGTGGGGGTGGTGGTGGAGTGGGCAGGGGCAGGTTGGATGTGTCAGGACACCACTTCAAACCGAGGAGAGAGCGGAGGAAACCAGCGCGACCCTACAGAGTTTTATACCAGTGTAATTACCTCTTCTGGGCATGTGGGATATTTTTAGCCTGCTTGCCTGAGGAAATTAAGCTCATATGATCACGTAATGAATGCGTGTGCCTTTCTGCTGTTTATTCTGACCTTAATAATTTTTGAACCCATTGGCAGCAGATTTGATAGAGGAGGAAAGCAGCCTCACATACAATTAAGTTTTTATACACACTGCGACAACAGTGTTCAGGTAGAGGAGAGAAAGCCTCTAAAAGCCCCCAATCAGCATCTCTTGTCTGAACGGCAGCTCAGAGCATGGATTTCTACCTTATTAGACATCCAAGACTCCACACCAGGGGAAAGAATTTAGAAAACCCCATTCAAATGGCAAGAAAGGGTTTGATTGGAGCTTTGCAATCAGGCATGAAATGCAGATTTTAAGGAAACAGGGCTTTGTTATTCCCTGTGCTGATGGGACTGCATATTAACTGCTTATTAGTTGTATCAGCACAAAGGCAAAGCGTGGATTTAGTTGGAAGGTATAAAGTAATTTCTAGCAACACAGCTTGCTCTTCTTCCCCACATAAGTGCCTTTCTGTCAGTGAGGCTGTTTCCTGCACTCAGGCAGTTAATGCTGCTTTCATTTTGGGGCATAAACAGGGCTTAAAAGCCCTGATTATTTCACATGGAGATTTCTGTGCTGGGGTAAACTAAAACAACTGTCAGATTTGGTTCTCTGCTGTGCTTCAAGTGACACAGATTAGGGTGAGGGAAGGGAGTTCTCATGACAAATCCTCTGTGTGGCTTTTCCTTGGAGACTGGGACAGAGCTACGATGCTTTCTGTAGTGTGGGGAATGGCCTGAGGGTGCTCAGCTCCAGGGAGCATCAGAGAGAGACCTCCCTGAACTCGTTTATCCAGACATAAACTTTGGGCACGGCTCACTGTCCAGAGCTACGGGGTTTTATTCTTCCCTTATAGCTTCTCAGTGGGAAAACCACATCCTTTTTGCCCAGAGGATTCCCACATTTTGTAATGAGTGCTGAGCACCTGCACCCCCCCAGCTTAACCCCCAGGTTTGTCTGCAGAGAGGTATCCACGATGACAAACGTGTTCTTCAAACACGCATGGGACTATTCTTAAAATCAATGGAGTCTTAATTCCATTTAGCATAACTCACATTGGGGTTTAATACAGTTTAGCAAATCCACTGGAAATTCAGGCTTTTGCTTAGTTTAGATTAATTTTACAGAGAGTCCCTGTGTGGACAAAACTTGTGAGAAGCCTGGCTGCAGCCAAGGTTTAGCACATGTGGCTTGCAGGGACAAACTGGTTGGGACTGGCCAAGATGTGTTTTGTTTACCCTCTTTCATGCCATGGTACATGCTCAAAGCTAAATGATGGGCGAGCGAGCACACAGCTGCACACAAACCCTTCCAGCCTCCCCAGTCCTCACATCCAGCCCCGATTAAAGCACCAGCCATTCCTGGAGACAACTGGGTTACACAGCTGCCCAAAACCCCCCAGAGCAGCTGGGAAATGATGCTGTGCTCTCAGCAAGGCAGGATAATCTGCCTGGCAAAGCCAACAGGGCTCAGAGGTGAAAAAGCTGCCACAAAATCCACTGCCAGAAGGGATTTCACAGGGAGATGCTCCAAATCCCAGCCTGGAGATGATGGCACATCCAAAGACACAAGCCCCACTGCAAGGTTATTTTTCCCAGAGCTCCCCTCTCTCATATCTGAAGATGATCAGTGATACCATTAATAAATCCCTTTAATTAACAACCCTGTGAGGCTGTGTTCACACAGCACTGTGCACCCCAGCAAAAGAGCTGGAGATCCCATAAACACAGCTCTTCTCCTCAGGCTTGCCAGCTTAGAGCAGCTGGGATGAAACTGATGCCAACACAACGACTCCGAGATCATTACAGCTTTCCCAGGCAAAAGGACTGGATCTCAAGGGCCTCTTTGCCATAAACAAGCTGGGTGAAAACAACGGGACATACTGAGGAATAATATCCTTGTGAAGAAAATCCTGCTTTGCTAAAAAGGGCCGTAGGGGATTGGGGCAGATGGCCTTGTTCATCCTCTACGGGGCTTTCAAATTAACACAGCCTGGGCTTGGGGCTGCAGTGTGTGGAGATGGGCTGTGCTGCCTGGTTTTTGTTAAAAAAGCAGTTTCTTGCAGGTGCACAGGGCTCTGGAAACGCCACAGCATCCTGAATTGGCTGCTGCTCATAACTAGGCAATAGTGGTTGACCAGAAATCAGCCCGTGGGAGGAGAAGCTTCACCACAGGGGTGGTGGCTGTCATGTAGGACCTGCCAGAGCTCCCAGGTGCTCTGAAGGAGGCACAGGACACCATGGGTACAATGTGCATTAACAGTATTGTTATCCAAGGTGAAATCCAGAGTGTATTCGGGTGTTGGGTCCTTGGAGGGGTTGGGATAGGAAAAGACAGTAAAAAAAAAGGAGAGGAAATCACAGATTTTGACATCATATCCAACATGTGGTTATTTACCTCTCCAGGTGAAGAGTTCTGCTCCTATTTGGGTTATTAATCCTTTTTGGAATGTTGTTTTCTTTGTTTGCTTCAAGAAGGTCAAACTCTAACTGAAAAATGCCACTGCAAAATGTAATGTGAAAAATTAATTTGAAAATAATAAAATAAATGCAATTTTTGGAACCTGCCCAGCATTTTCATTTGCCAAAGCAGTTGAATCCATTCTGAGCTGAATTCAATGAAGAGCTCCCATCACTAATGCTTGATTTTGGGAGAGGCTTTTAGTAAGTAAAATGCAAATTGCTGTCTGCTGCATCTACCATGCCCTGCTTAAGAACTCAGCACAAAAGCTCCTGGAATTGGGAAAGATCTTCTTAGTCAAATCCCAACAGATGAAAGTCTTGGTCAGCTTTTATGGTGTCTGTAAGTTAGTTGTGCAATGCCCACCAGTGATTTAGGTCCAACTCCATCGTCCCTTCCTACACTCTGACTTAAACACCTTTCTTAGAATTATAGAATCACAGAATTGTTAAGATTGGGAAAGACTTCTAACAAATTCAGTCCAACCATCAGCCCAACATCCTTGTGTTTGCTCAGCCATGTCCCAGAGTGCCACAACCACAAGTTTTTTGAATCCCTCCAGGGACGGAGACTCCACCACTGCCCTGGGCAGCCTCTGCCAGGGCTTCACCACTCTTGTAGTAAAGAAAGTTTTCCCAATATCCAATCTAAACCTCCCCTGGTGCAACTTGAGGCAATTTCCTCTCATCCTATTGCTTGTGACTTGGCAGAAAAGCCCACCACCTCATCAACGACCTCCTTTCATGCAGCTGTAGAGAGCGATGAGGCCTCCCCTCAGCCTCCTCTTCTCCAGGTTAAACAACCCCAGGTCCCTCAGCTGCTCTTTATATGACTTGTCCTGAGAAATTAGAGACATCCTCTCTCTGAAGGTGCCTTCTAGTAGCTGTAGACAGGCCTGACTCTTCAGATGCCCCAAACCCTCTGGATATTCAGCAGATTCCTACTGGAAACTCAATTACTATGTCCAAACACGCTGCAGAGGGTCAAAGCATTTCTTAATGGCTCAGCCAATCCACCTGTGCCCACTGCACGAAGGACCTGCCTGCTTCCTTCCACAGCTCCAAGAGTAAATTAAACGATACGATGAAACATATTACATTTGCATCTGGCTCAAAGGGAACATAACAGCATTAGGCAGCCCTGGTGCTCATTAAACGCCTCTGACTAGAAGGATGTAATGAACCAGTTTTATTACAATAGTAATTTCTTCCTATCACATTTGGTGGTTATATATTCATGGGGGATGCGGGGAAGGGAGGAAGACGGGTACAGACTGGTGCATTAAGATATATTGCCTGTGGAAAGGATGACACCAGAGTGTGCAGCTGACAGATAGCAGAGAGGCGAGGCAGAGAGCAAAATATCCCCAAGTCCATTATAACGCCGTCAAACTGACCTTTAAAAAATATATATACGGGCAATAAAAAAGGGGACCCTCTGTTCTTGGCTTCTGAAGCAGCAGCAGCTCCCAAGGCAGTTTAATGACCAGTGATCGTTAGGAGACTGCCAGGGCTGTGGCTGAGCTCTTTGTGCATCTCAGCTGTCCCAGGCTAAGCGGGGCCCTTGCTTTGTGCCCACATTTCAGGGTGTCTGTTGATGCCAGAAAGCTCCAGGCAGCTGCTGGGGCCACACAGGCACAACTGGCAGTGTTGCACCTGGGGTTGATTCTCACTCCAACATGGGATGGAAGAGGGGAGGAAGAGGGAAAAACTTGACAAGGAGCCCAGTTATGTCCCAGAAGTTTTAAAGCAGGGCGGCTTCTTCTCCATCTTCCAGCCTGGTTGTAACCAAGGTAGTTTTCTAAATTTGTACAAAGAGATAATCCACAATTATTAGCCATTTTAATAAATGGCTAATCAATTTATATGGGTTGCTATAGAGTCCAATATATCAAACCCAGGTTGATTCTAACCATGGCATCCAGCCATCTTATAATACCTTCCACTGATGTGCTTATAATAACCTGTAACATCCGCTGCTGCTGTCGGTAACCCATTTAAAACACCAGTTAGTATTTTTTTTTTTTACCTGCTAAAAGCCCAGGGTGAGTAAATATTCCTCTGTACTTGTAATACACGTGACCTTTCATGGCTGCAAATTTGAGGCCAAATCAATGTCCATCACAGGAAAAAAAAGGACTCCCGTGGCTTGAAAAACAGGCTTGGAAGAGTGATATAATTACAATAAATGAAATAGTGAGACAGGCTTAAGTCCTGTGTTACCTGAGGGAGGCCAGAGAGGATGCCTGGTCTGCCCACCTTGCACCACCACGCAGGGGGTTTGCAGAGAGTCAAAGTTTGTTCTCAGGTCCTTGTGCTCAGTAGTCATGGGTGGATTTATCCCCAGGGACATCTCTCGTCCCTGCTTTCACAGAACTGCAGAGCAGTTGAGGCTGGACCCTCCGGAGGTCATCTGGTCCCACCTCAAGCGGGGTCACATCCCTTGAGGTGATTAAAAAAATCACCCTTTAATCTATTTTTTCTCTGGCCCTGCAGCAATCCATTCCACCGTGTAAACCAGAACCCGTGAAAAACACAATTAAGCTAACATTTATATGATTAGACACATACAAATCCATGGGAAATGTCTCTCTGAAGATCCAGACTTGGGCTGCAAACACCCAGGAGCGGTTTGGGTGCCTGTTTAGCAGCCAGGGCTTCCCAGCTGCCATCCAGTTGCCCCCAAAAGGACATCCTGCTGTGCCTGGGGCTGTGCCCAGCTGCTCTCCAGAGGAGAAATAGGGTTTGAGCACTTGAATTGATCCTTGGAGAACTTAGGCTGGAATTTCTGCTGTTTCCCAAAGCCATCGGGACAAGGGAGAATAATGAGAAATTAAAAAAGCGAAGCACACTGTGAGCAAATCCCACAGGTTTTGCCTTTTTGATAGTCAAACTTTTTTTTTTCCTCCCTGCCTTGACTTTGGGGACAGAGTGGCTGGAGAGGAGTCAGGCAGAAAGGGGCCTGGGAGTGCTGGTGGACAGGAAGCTCAACATGAGCCAGCAGTGTGCCCAGGGGGCCAAGAAGGCCAATGGCATCCTGGCCTGCATCAGGAATAGTGTGGGGAGCAGGACCAGAGGAGTTATCGTCCCCCTGTACTGGGCACTGGTCAGGCCTCACCTTGAATATTGTGTCCAGTTCTGGGCCCCCCAGTTTGGGAAAGATGTCAGGATGCTGGAGTGTGTCCAGAAGATGGGGAAGGGGCTGGAGCACAAGCCCTACAAGGAGTGACTGAGGGAGTTGGGGCTGTTTAGTCTGAAGAAGAGGAGGCTCAGGGGAGACCTCATTGCTCTCTACAACTCCCTAAAAGGAGGTTGTAGTCGGGCAGGGGTTGGTCTCTTCTCTCAGGTGACCAGGGACAGAACTAGAGGGCATGGACTCAAGCTTGGTCAGGGAAAGTTTAGACTTGATATGAGGAAAAAGTTCTTCACTCAAAGGGTGATTGGTCACTGGAATGGGCTGCCCAGGGAGGGGGTGGAGTCACCGACCCTGGAGATGTTTAAGGGGAGACTGGATGAGGCACTGAGTGCCATGGTTTAGATGATGGGTTGGTGTTGGTGTTGGTGTTGGGTTATAGGTTGGACTCGATGATCTCAGAGGTCCTTTCCAACCTTGTGATACTGTGAAACTGTGAAACTGTGACTCACACAACTCTTTGGAAGAAGCTTGGTTTGCTAAATATAGACCGAAACCTGTAGCTGCCTGGAAAGAGAAGTGTGGTGATTTCTGAAAAACTCAAGCCTATATAAGCTGACACACAGCCCCTCACACTCTGTGAAAACCATCTCCTGGTGGATTTATTAGTCTTAAGCAACAGCAGTTGGTCTGAAAAGAAAATGTATTTAACCTTTCTTTTTAATTGTCGCACTGTTAACCTGTCAGTTCTACACGGGGCTGTTAATAATTCCACTTTAAACGTCTCAAAAGGAACTTTCATGTTTAAATATTAAACTTTAAAACTTGGGTACACTTCGAAAAGAATTGATGCAGCACTTTCAGCAGGAATGTGGCTCGATCCAAAGTCTGTTGGAGTGCCTGGGAATTGTCACACTGAATTAAACAAGCCCAGACAGAGGGTAGGCTGCAAATCCTTATCGTGGGGTCAGACCCTCAGAGCTTTAACCTGAGGGAATAACAGGGGTTTAGCCTTGGGAAGGACCAAGTCAGACCTTTAGTGCTGGTCTTTATCAGCACCTTAATAAGATACACATTGAGGAGAAGAATTAATTAACTTGGCTCAGCTAACTACATTTTAACTAGTTACTGCAAAATAGAAGCAAAAACAAAACAATTGGGTTTTAAAGGAGGTTTTAGCTTGGAATCAGCACCAAGCTTCTTTGCAGACGTGTCCTGCATTAAAAGCCTTCTTGTTTTTGCTTTCACTGCAAAGCCTAATGCACCTCTCTTTTGCAGATCTGCCTTAACCCATCCTGATCTGTTTCCATGTCACTCAGCCCACACAGCAGGGAACTCCAGCCTGGGCAGAAGGAGACAGGGACCTTCCTACCACATTTTGGGGTGAGTGATGGAGCAGCCATATGGAAATCCACCACACCTTAGTGAGACAGTCACCAGCTGTGGGCACAGGCTGCCCTACGACACCCCAGGAGTGCCCTACAGCACTCCCTGAAATCGGAATTTGAACATAAATCCCTCCATAACTTGTGAATGACAGTATGAGAGGGCAGTTAGGCTCCTGCTGGGTCTTTGACTGAGCTGGTTGTGTTCAGGGCTCACACTCAGAGCTGTGGCTTTCTCAATCTCCTTGCAGACAGTGCCCTCTCCAAAGGAGAGGTTAAGTATTAACTGGGCTGGAGAGATGGAGCGTGTAACTTGGGCACCCAGGTGAGAAAACAGGGTTACAGATCCTGAAATGGAAGGGTATCAGATATAATTTGTTCCTTTTTTTTTCCTTGCAGGCCAGGCTGGAAAGGTTAATTAGCTGGCCCAGGTTTGTGACCAGCTTTGTTGGCAAGGGCAAAGCATGGGAAAAGCCTAGAGTGAATGCTCCAGCACAGGGTGACCCACCTCAGCACCTCTAATCTGTCCAGCAGGAGAAGAGCCTGCAGGAGCTAAAGCCTCAAACAAGGCTCATCCTTGATATCAATGCTGAATAACCTGGGCCCAGCTATAACAATAAAATAAGGTCTCTTCTACCACCACTCATAGAATCACAGAATCATAGAATTGCTTGGCTGGAAAATACCTTTGCAATCATCAAGTGCAGCTGTACCTGTCCACTACTAAAGCAGATCCCCAGGTGCTTCATCTCCCCCTCTTTTAAACCCCTCCAGGGATGGTGACTCCACCACCTCCCTGGGCAGCCTCTGACAAACCTTTTGGTGAAGAAATTTTTCCTGCTGTCTAACCTGATCCTTCCCTGGTGCACCTTGAGGCCATTTTCTCTCATCCTATCACTTGTCACTTGGGACAGGTGCTGTGTCCTTAAACCCAAAGGTATTTTCCAGGCTTGAGAAACTCCCCAGGACTGTTGCAAAGGCAGGATTGGAGCTGTTCCATTGCTAGAGAAGAGCATGGCAGAAAACAGAGCCGTGCTGGGAGCCAGGTCTCTATCCCTGCTGCAGAAGCACGACACGCTGGCATAGCCTTAATTACCCAGCAGTTCCACCCTGACGTGCTGCGAGCCAGGTCCAACTGAGAGCTCAGCGCGTGGGCTGTCTGCGCCGCAAAGGATTGCAGGAACGTGCTCCAAACACTGCCTGCAGAGCTTGAGCACATCCCCTGCCCCTCCCTGGTTCAGTTCCCACCACAATGCTGCTGGCACTTCTGTGCCTTTCTTTTTGTCTCATTTCCCAGCCTTGTTTCAGCTTTCCAGCCTTGTGTCAACTGCCTGAAAGGAGGTTGTGGTGGTGAGGGGTGTTGGTCTCTTCTCACAAATGACAGATGATGGGCTGAGAAGAAATGGCCTCAAGTTGCACCACGGGAGGTTCAGATTAGACAGCAGGAAAAATTTTTTCACTGAAAGGGGGATCAGCCATTGGAACAGCTGCCCAGGGAGCTGGTTGAGTCACCATCCCTGGAGGTGTTTAAAAGGCAGGTAGATGAATTTCTTAAGGACATGGTTTGGGAAGCAGACAGGTGCGGTTGGACTCGATGATCTCAGAGGTCTTTTCCAACCAGATGATTCTATGATTCCCTGCTCACTGTCACCAGCTTCCGAGCGTTGCATTGTTTGTCACCAGCTGGGCATTCTGACCCCAGTCACTGGTCTGGTTTGTGCTTTGCTGGTGCAAGTGGGGGTGGGAAGCTCTGATAACCACTCGGGTTTGTTGAGCAGCAACCCCATCTAAGAAAGCCATGAACTCCTGAGCTAGTAATACCTGCCTGGTGCTGCTCACACCACCTGATGGGTCTAGACACCTCCTCCTCCAGCAGAAGGATGTCCCATGCTTATTCACACACCCAGCAGCTCACTCTGTCCCCATTTCAACAGTATTTGTGAATCCCAAATTTGTGATGGCATAGCCTTGGTGACACCTCTGTGCTTCCCTTGGCAGGAGTCCTGCAGCAATCCAACAGATAGGGCTCTGTTCTACCCCCACCAAACCCAGAGACAAACTCCCAGACACTTTATGAGTCTGATCAGGACATCATGGACTGAGGGAGTGCAGGGACAGGATGACAGGGAATGGTTTGAAGTTGAAAGAGGGGGGATTTAGACCAGATATGAGGAAGAAATGTTTCCCAGTGAGGGTGGGAAGGCCCTGGCCCAGGTTGCCCAGAGCAGTGGTGGCTGCCCCATCCATGGAGGTGTTCAAGGCCAGGTTGGGCTCTGAGCCCCCTGATCCAGTGGGAGGTGTCCCTGCCCGTGGCAGGGGAGCTGGATATGACCATTTTACGATTCTGTGACTATTCATATGGATCAGAAAAGCAGGAGAGGGGTGATAACCACATCCATACCACGTCTTGGCTCTTTCAGTCATGACGCTCACAGCAACATGGGATGCCACAAGGCAAATTCAGTGGTGTTGTCTAAGGCAATGTGATTTAGAACCTCTCAGGTTTGCTAAGGCTCTCTGGGCACTTCTTACACCCCGTCTGCTGATGCATAAGGCAATCTAAATACGTGTAATTTATGCACTGAAGAAAAGGTGCAAGTTAAAATAACTCCCAGCCTAAAACAGCCTCTAAGTGGGGAGACGGAGAAACGGGAGACGAGACTTTACGCCACACAGAGCATCATTTCTGAATTTGGCCCTGGACCTCTAAGCTTTTAAAAATAAAGAGTAGATCTAGATTGGAGGAGGTCTGTGCCCCTCTCCAGGACTTTGTTAGTGAGTCCTGGCTCAGGTGAGGTAAGCCCAGGAGCGAAGTTGACTGGGAGGCAGTGCTCGGTGCTGAAAAACCTGGTTTTCCACTGTTGGTTCCTTCCCTGCCTGTTCACCCCTCTGCAAAGCAAAGATAAACCAAGACCACTCCACCCAGTAACTGTTGTACAATAAATGCACACACTGAGCGATGAAGCAACAGACTCTCCACGTCTCTGTTGTTCAGCACATCCCAGCTGATTGTCTTCTCCTCACTTTGATGCTCCCTCTATGCTCAGGATAAGTAGTTTTCCAACCAGGTGGCTCCTGCTGTATCAGGAACACGTGGGTTTACTGCAGCGACCTGAATATTTCCAAACCTTGTGTCATCCTGCCCAATGCACATTTAGTGCTTCACTGTCACTGAAGGCACTGCTAATATTGATGGTTGGTGACCTGTGACCTGTCCCAGTCAATAACGCCGCAGCCAAGGCTAGTATGGTCAGTGCCACTGCTGATGCAAGGCTGAGAACACTACGTGCCTGTGACATGTGAATCAACCTCGGGGTAAGTGAGCTGATTTAGAATATAATGAATAAATATCCTCGGGTTTGAAGAGGGGATGCTGTCAAAAGCTTTCTAAAAATAGCCGGTAATTGGCTTTGTATTAGGTTTATTATTGTCTGTGACGATCCCTTAGAAGTTTTGAAGCCATAGTTTCCTCCTCGGGTGCATCCCTGTGCTCTCAAGGCACAGGCACTGCTTTTCCCAGCTCCAAATGGCCAGTAGAGGATTACAGAATCATAGAATGACCCGAGTTGGAAGAGACCCAAAAGGATCATGGAGTCCAACTCCTGGCCCTACACAGGACACTCCCAACATTCACACCGTGGGACTGAGGGCATTGGCCAAATGCTCCTGGAATGCTGGCAGAGTGGGTGCTGTGACTGCTGCCCTGGGGAGCTGTTCCAGTGCTCCACCACCCACTGGGGGAAGAACCTTTCCCTGATATCCAACCTGACCCTCCCCTGGCACATCTTCCTGCCATTCGCTTGCATCCCTTGGACAGAAGAGCTCAGCCCCACTGGGCCTACTAAACTGTGTCCCCAGGTGCCATGGCCACACATTTTCTGAACCCCTTCACAGATGGAGACTCCCCCCACTGCCCTGGGCAGCCTCTGCCAGGGCTTCACCACTCTTTCAGTAAATAAATTTTTCCCAATGACCAGTCTGAACCCCCCCTGGCACAACTTGAGTCCATTTCCTCTCATCCCATCACTCATTACTCGTGAGAAGAGCCCAGCACCCACATCACCACAACCTCCTTCCCAGGAGCTGCAGAGAGCAATGAGGTCCTCATTGCCTCAGCCTCCTCTTCTCCAGGTTAAACAGCCCCAGGGCCCTCAGGCACTCCCAGATCCCCTGGGCTCCAGACCCTTCCCCAGCTCCATTCTCCTCCTCTATATGTGCTCCATCCCCTCAGTGTCTTTCTTGCACTAAAGGGGCCCTTCTTGTACTAAGGAAGAAGCACTGCCCTCCAAGGCAGGTTGTCTGGCTCTTGCACCTCCTGGAGAAGGGCTGATCTCCACATTCTTTAGAGATGCTGGGCAGGTGCCACGTGCTCCTTTCAAGAACATACCCTGAAGAGGCCACCATTGCTATTAATTTCCAAAGCCAACTGGCTGGGCAAATCAGCCCTGTGATGCCTAATTACTGATGCAGTGAAGGGAAAGAGGGGACAAGACCCCTTCCCACCACCACAGCCATCCTGCTCCGTCTGTGCTCAACCCTGTGCAGTGGCAAAAATGAGCTTATGTGCCCACAGCCACTAACGGTCTGTTCTCCTCTGGTTCCCTGTTGACCCATCAGGGTTGATGCTGATCCCTGGCCAGGTTTCAGGTTGTCCCTCCCTGCCCTGTGGACCCCTTGGTGCCCGTGGCTCAGGTAGATCTGCAGACAGCAATCACTCCCTCATGGCCTGAGCGGGGCTGCTATGAGGATGCTGCTGAGCAGTCACACTCTGATATTTTTACAGCCCCACACGAAGACCAGCTCCCACTCTAAGCTTTCTTTTCCTGTTTCTCAGACTCGTCTTCTTATTCAGAAGGATGTGCAGAGTAAAAAAAACCTTGTAATCTTCTGCTGCAGAGAAACAGCAGGGCTAGGGGCAGGAGGATCTTTTGTAACAGCCCACTCAGAAAAAAAAAATCTCACTGGGAAGTTTTTTAGCGAGTTCCAGACTCATCGATCACCCTCCTGTATCACAAGTTGGCTCTACAGTTTCCTTTAAACAGCCTGAGTCCTTTAGTTATCCACAGACAGCAACTAAA